>BMAV01026607.1:0-96016 GCA_019973955.1 Trichonephila inaurata madagascariensis | reverse complement strand
ATGCAGGAGGGTTTGGTATTTTACCAGAAATGCGCTTTTCCGGGTCTGAGAATGTTACCGAATTTCTCGAGGCCATAGACAATCAAATACAGTTACTTGAAATACCAAGTAACTTAGCATGTGCTTATTTAAAAAGTCATCTCAGGGGAAGGGCTCAAGATTGGTACTCAATATTTGGATCAGTGCTAGAGCAAGATACAGCCACGGATTTCGCGCAGCTAAAGACTGAATTAGCGAAAGCTTTTCCCGAAATCAAAAATAAGAAAGAGTAGGAGGCTAGGTTTTTCGCGTCACAGCAGGGAAGAAATCAGGAACCAACAGATTTTGTTTACGATTTGCTAAAAATACATAAGAGTTTAGAGCTAAGGATGTCGCAGGCGGAATTGGTTGATCACATTTTTGTTAGACTCGAACCACAAGTCCAGGACTATGTGGAAGTTCGCAATCCGCAGAACACGGTACAACTTTTGGAAATATTGGCTAAATTTGAAAAGAGGTATTCTTACAAATTAAAAAGGGGTTCGCAGAATAGTGATAATATGGAAAGACGGGGTCAAAACGCGCATAGGATGCCTAATTGATGCTAATCGCAGAAACTGGAGAAATTCTGAGGTTGGGCGTAGACCAAATAATGGCAGAAATGATTATAGATGTACTTATGAGAATAGCCGTCAAAGTAATAGGTGGTTCGAGAGGAGGAATAGATTTCAGAATGATGATCAGAGATCAACGAAAGGGGATACCAATTTCAAAATGATCGAAATGATAATTTTAATAGAGGGGACCGTAGAAATAGGGGTTCGAGTGAAAATTTCAGTCGAGGCGATAGGATGCAAAGGGGACGATTGAATGTTGTGAAAGTTAATGAAGTTCATAATCAAAAGGAATCGGCAGTGGATATATCATTTAAGCTTTCTCCGATATGTATATCACCCGTAGAGCTTCCCCACGTTCCTATTTTATTAAATAACACATTTTTGAAAGCGCTATGGGACACCGGAGCAGATAAATCATTTATATCGGAAGAAATATATAAAAAATATTTTTTTTATAAACAAGAAAAAATGGAGGAGATTCAGAAATGGGTTTTTAGGCACGAAATTTTAAGAGGTTGAGAATTGAATAAACCCCGTTTTTCTTTTTGAGGGGGGTGCATTCTCGCGTTCTTCTTCTAACATAACCCTACGTTCTTTCCCCACGATTAATGGAAAAACTTTTCCAACCCAAATCCAAAAGTAAAAGAAGAAAAATGCAAATAAGAAAACCCTTTAAAAAAGGATAGAAAGTTTAGTGAGCATTGATGGCAATTTAGAAAAGTTAGTTCGAAAAAGGTGGAATGAATTTGAAGGCCTACCAAGAAATCACGGAATCCCCCCAGTTGACAATGCATACTATTGCACCGAGCCAACCTGAATATCTGAAGTTGAATGGCCCTTTTGAGTATTCCTCGGGTAGGAAAATTGTATTTTAAACCCTAGTATTTTTTGAATCGAGATTGTTGATCAAATTAGTTATATTATGGATCTAATTCCCATCTGACTTAGTTAAACGGCCTACTTTTGGTTTATTCTCATTTTAAAATGTTTGTTCATATTCTAAGTATTTTAAATTAAATTCTTAATAAAAAATCATATTAAGAATTATAGAATGTCTCATCCTTCCGGGGTAATCCCACACCTCAATTTTCCGGGGAAAACCCCAAGACATAGCTATCGACAGATGGCCATGTCCCCAAAAATTTTTTTATTGAGTTCGGGAAAAATTTTTGGATTTTTTTTTTTTACGTCGGGGGTTTAAAGCTTTGGTAGTGAGACGTTTATATACGCCGGTAATTTAAAAGGCTAAATTTCTATTGTAGGGTTTTGTATCCGTTATATATTATTGTGTTCAAACAGTTATTTTATGGAAGGGGGGAGGAAAATTATGGAAATTGGGGCTTAAATGTTGAAAATTTGAGAAGACTCACCCGGGGGGGACAGTGGGGCAAGGTATCGGATCATGGCAGGCAAATCGAGTTCGAGCCCGTACCCTGGCCCCCCCCTGTGGGGAAAATGCAGTTAAAACTGTCGAGAATCAAGTTTTCGTTGGTGTGGTGTGGTAGTTAGAGAGGGGGTGCCAGCTCAGGTGTCGTCCACGCACTTGACCATGGTTTTTAAAATTTGGGCCGTCGCCAAAAGCCCTTGCTGAACGTGACGTTAATATTCACTCACCACTATCCCAAACAACTACCTGTCTTACTATCACTATGCTTAACTTAATGCTTGGATAGAATTGAATATTGTTAAATTTCAACCAAAATTCACAAAACCGGATCGGGTTTTCTGCACAAATTACCTATGGTTTTAAGTAGAAATTTTTTAAAGTAGATTTTTCGAAAGAGACAAATCAAAACCTTTAGTTGATTTTTTAAAATCAAAATTCAATTTGATTATGTCAAATGATCTAAATGAAGCACGAGGAAGTACGGAACAACGCTTGGCGGAATTTTTTTTATAGATATTTAAATAAAATTTTGAATCTAAAATATTTATAACCTATTTCAGCTACCGTAAACCTATTGTTTCCTTCTTAGAAAACAATTAATTCCCAAATATGATTCTATATTTCGCACAATAATATTACTTTAGGAGTACAGACATATGAATAAATAATTTTATAGGGGACAATACTAATATCCCTTTGTTTTTTTATTCACCAAATTAACCCATAAATAACTAAAAAAATTTGGTTTTATTTCTATCGTGTGGTCTAAAACCTTTTTTTTTAATTTTTTTAAATTTCAAATTTTTATTAAACTCGATTTCAAATTTATGTAGAAGCAGACGGGGGGGGGAGATTGTGTGTTAGAGCTGCATGTTGTATGGTCTTTTAAAAAATTTGGAAATGGGACAATTAAACTGACCTTGGGGAAAAACCCGTTACTTTTATGACATTATGATTGAAAACGCTTCTTCATTACGTTCGTGTTTAGCTGCTATAAATAATGAGGGAATAGCAGATAAGTGAAGTCGATAGATATTTATGTACTCTAAACTAGTGTCGCACAAGAAACTCTACAAAAAATTTATTTTTGTGAATAATTTCTAATTTTTATTTCGAACTATGAAATGATGCTGAATTTCTGTAGTTATAAGTCGATAGTTAAATGTTATTTAATGTTCAAAGTATATTAAAATGAATTTGGGGAAAAGAAACGTACTAATTCTAAATAAATTCCTAACGGATACTGTATTTGCATATTTAAATCCATGAAAGATGATAAAGTTCATGAATGAACAATGGATATAATGCAGAACACAGAGAAAATGTATATACATCCAACTTAATTCATTTTTTAGACGATTTTCAAATAACGTAGTCAAAAAAAAAACACGTTTTTACCATTTTTTTACGATTTATTAACTTTTACACGATTTAGAGCAGCTGATTGTTCTGTGGAAAAATATTAATGAAAATCATCAAAAACTAACTATTGATTTAATTTTCGTGGCCTTATAAATTTGATATATGAGTCAGGAAAAACAATTTCTTAAGGGAGTAGATATTCGCAAAGTAATTCAATAGTGTTAAAATTAGTCTTTACTTTTAGGAACATTTTTATCAAACCTACTAAAGATTCAGCTCTTACCACATTACCATTACATAGCTTTTAGTTATAGAATTATTTTATTTTTTAAAAAAAAATCCTTTTGTTGTTTCTTATCTCCACTTGATCGACAGAAACAACCAGATCAAGTCCATGAACCCGTGCCCCATAGGGGGCTCACCTTCTTTAGGTGGGTACGGGTGTCCCAATCCCGAGGTCCCCTAGTGATCTTTTCCTTTTCCCAAGGGGTTTACTATCTTTGGTAAACACGGGTGTCACGACCCCGGGGTACCCCAGTGGTCCTTCTCTATTTTCGACCCTCCATCTTGTCATCCAATTTCTTCTTTTCCCATCCAGACCACAGACCTATGAATGTTTGGCGCAGTATAGCCAAAACTGGCTCTTGTGCCATAAAACACCAAACTCATCATCATCATCACCATGAACCCGTGTGTTTTTAAACAATGAAGAACTGTAGCAGGACTTGAGAGTAGTTGGCTCTTATGGAAACGAATTCAAGCCAAGATGTTGGCTGGAGGGGCTTGGGTCACATTGCAATTCGAACTAGGAGGTAAAACTTTAAGACCCGCCATATGTCGTTTAGCTCCACGAGTGTATCCACAGCGAAGCCTAGCTAGAGTAGTTTCTTCTGTCCTACTGTCTGTCCTAATCAAAGTAACACCAGGACGTTTTCCTTTGTACCGCTTATGTACAGGGGCCTGCTTCCAAGAGGAACTGATAGCTTGTTTGACCCGGGTAGTAATTTCTGAAAAATTTAGGCAGCCACCAAGTGTAGAATTTTTTTTGGCTGCCCTTTATAGGCCCTCATGGCTGCCTGCTTATGAGTGCCAAACATCTGCATTCATTCCTGCAAACATTCACGAGCGACGGTACCCGCTGAAAAAAGATCTTAACATTGACACTCATGCTATTTACTAGCTGGACAATACTCGTTGTCGTTCTGTCAACATGCCTCACCATTCAGATAGATGTTAAATAGAGCTTCGTTATCACTCAATATCCAAATTTCTGTTTTGACACTCTCAGTAAAGCAAAATTCAAGTCTCCCAATAGCAAAGAGGTCTTCCCGAAAAACTGAGCAGTAGTCAGGATTTCTCTTACAGATCCTAATACCATTCTCCTTTTGCTGAAAATTTCACTACTCACGACAGACCCCCATGCTGCTATCTATATATAGATCTGTAAACACATCACACGGGATTTTATGAATAGTCTCCAAAGCAAGCTGCCTAAAGTACTCTGGATGTTGAGTGTCCTTGTTAGTGTATGAGGATATTTTGTCTTAAAAAAGACCCGTCCATAGAACGATGCAGCAACATCTGTACAGCAAGGTAGTGAGACATATTCTACTTCATTATGCAACCATCAAAAAATTCATTAACTGTAGCAACTTTAAGATTCTTTTAACACATTTTAAGTCAGCATTTTTTGAACGATAAAACAATAAATGCTTCAGTTTAAAAATGATTTACATGTATTTAATGTGAGAGTGTAAAGTTTCGTAATGATTAAATGAGTGTGTTCGATGAAAATGTTACTTTTGTTTAAATAAGTACACTTTTGAGAAAACAGTGATTTAGTAATAATTTACCTAAAACTAAAACATACCATTTGCGTATAGCTTAAACTATCAGAAACATCTGCCAGTATATCTTTAAGTCTGCCTTTTTTTGTCTCCCCTTTCGACTCTGAACTTTTACTATTTTTTCCCTCACTATATCGTAATCGGCTTTCCTGATTCTTGCTCTATCAGCGGCAAACATGACCCTTGAAATGTGAAATCAAGGTTTTATACCGAAATTTTGGCAGAACCTGGCATTTTGATATGTTTTCTTCATTTAAAGTATCAATATTTCATTTATACTTGTTTTCAATGCTTGAAGTTGCACAAAAAGCTTTTTGAGAACCCACAACCATAGAACATTATTAAAACATTAATATAAATAGAAATATTAGAACATACTTATAGCTAGAAATATCCAGAATCATAATATAATCAAAGAATTGGAATTGATTTTAAAGTAGACGATATTTTTTGCGTAAAACATACTTTAAAATTCCAAGCAGACGTGTTTAGCTGGGTGGAGGCTCCCGAAAAATTATATAAAAAAACTTACAAAAAGGAACAAAAAATAAGTAAACAAAAGACGTTCTGTTAAAAAAAATGCGACAACCGCAAAATATTTCAAAGAACTTTCATCTTCTCACGAAAAAAATTTCGTTTGATTTTATCTTAGCGGATGTGGTAAAAGTTTGTTTGAGAACAGCAATTTCGGTTCAACTCGTGTCATCAACAAGTAGCGACGAATAATTATTTAATACTAGTTCTTGGTAGTTTTAAAGTTCTTATCCTTTCCTTTTTGAGGAAATATGTGTTGTATGCGCGTTCTTCATTTTAAATTAGTTATTAAATGAAAATTGTGTGAATTAATAATGAATATATTAAAGACACAGAAACTGTCAAATATATAAATGTAAATACATACCATACAAGATTATGCTGTTGATTTTTCACCATTTTTTACACCTTTTTTATATAATTAAATAACATTCTTCATTTCATCTTGCACGTTTTAAGATAAAGTTAAACAGACACTTATACTTTTTATGTATGGTTTTTTTATACGGTTTTTCGAGCAATGTATGTACAGGGAAAAAAATAGGAATGATTCATCTTAATTAAAACAAAAATAGAAATATTTTATGGTGAGTGGAGTAGAAAGATTTTAGAAAAATAAATAGATAAATTCTTTTCACAAATACTTTGGAAAGGATGAAAAATGTTTGAAAAATTGTATTGAATCGTAATTCGTTTAATTTATATATATGTATGTATGTGTCAATTATTTTTAAAATTCAAATTTGAATAAAATAAGTAATATTTCTCTCTTGCAAAAGCAATTTCATAGATTTTTTTTTTTGCTTTGTTTACATGTAGTGACCTTCTACTTTTGTGTTTTCGATATAAGGTTATCACTTACGGGGGCCTAACAAGTAACATTCATCAAGGTCATTATAACCCCCTATGTAAAAAAAAAATATAAATAAATAAAACATTTCTCGAACTTTGATGAAAAGACACAGTGCCCCTCAAATTTTCAAAATTGGCGCCCTAATAATCAATAATAATTTCCGCGCCTCTTTTCCATACTATAACAAAGAATTGAATTCAATAATAATATATTTTGACGCCAACGCTACAATACGAAAAATTATCTACATAAGAATTAAATTTTGTATATAATTTTATACATGTCAAATCCATGGGTTTAGTGGTAATTATTAAACTTGTTAAAAACTTCATATTGTTAAATTAATTATCAAATATATTGTGCAGCAAATTTTTAAATTTTTTACACGTGTAAAGTGTTTTTTTTTTTCTTGTGTCAGAATGTATATATTTTGTTTTTTTACCTTTCAGTAAATTAATAATGATATCAATATGCTTGCACCCCCATGTAGGATTTATCATGCCCTCCCCCCCAAGGGAGCGCTCCTCACAATTTGAAATGCTGTGGCGTAACATTAAACATTTTCAACTTTTTTCAATTTTAAATTTTAAAATTTTTTATTTAAAAAAAATTATACAAAAGTAAAAAAAAACATGTTTTAATCAAAAACCCTTGACCCCAAAATTTTCCCCTTTTCTTGACTCTTTTTGATTATATCTAAATAAAAATTATACAGGACAAGTAGATAAAAAAAATATTGTTTTTGTGAGCTTTATCTCAGCCCAAGAATTTACACACAGAAAATTTTCTCATTGCAGTAAAATGTTTTCAAAAATAAAATTCGGTACTATGAAAAAATTGAATGTGGGAAAATGACACCTTTTAAAATTTAAAAGAAGAAGAAATGTTTAAGAAATCAACACAATAAATAAATAGAATCAAACTCCACTATTTTATTTAACGTATATTTATTATTTCCTTATAACGAATGTAATCATTTTTAGTAGCTACGAAAATCCTCACCTTTCATTTAACAAAATAGTAGAATTTCAGTTAACAGTTTTATAGTAAACCCATTTTTTACCGCTTATCAGCGCGCATTTTTCTTTGAGGAACATTAGCTCAGCAAAAAAGACATTTATTCAAAGTCTAGTTATGTATAAAGAAATAGAGTAAACTGTTTAGTCTACAGTTATTTAAACTGGAGCAAAAGGCTTAAATTACCTTTTCCCCAAAATTTTTTTTGGGAATCAACATAGAGATAGATTTTGATTAAACTGTGTGGAGAAAATGTTTTTTTTAGGGCATAATATCAAAAGTTCTAAAGTAGTTTTAAGGGGTCAGTGGGGACGCAGAGGTCAAAAGCGGGGTGGAGAAAATTTTTCTGGTCCCGAAAATGTGGAAATACTTTACATCAGCTAAGCTATGTTTTAAAAATTCGTTGAAACATAATTCCCATTCTAAAAATAATTTAACACTTAAAAAAACCCATTAGTGGTCCCGGGATTTAAATTTGGGAAATTTTCAGGTCCGTGAGGGGCAAAAAATTTGGCGGGCCGGGGGGGCGCGTACACCCCCCCCTCCCCACATTGCGGAGGGGGCCAGGAATTCAAGGGGGGGGGGATTAAAAAATAACTTTTTAGGGGGACCCCAATATTCTTTCGTTTACACTTCAGGGTCACTGATTGGTTGAAATTTTTTTTTTACGTTTTCCAAAAAAGAGGGCCCTTGGTTTACGGACCTCCCGGGAAATTTTGGGAAACCCCGAGGAATTTGGGGATTTTTCACGCGAAAAAAAAAAGAACGGAATTTCACCCCAGGTTATCACATTTCCCAATGGTGTTTTTTCATTCCTTTTTCCAAAGAAAATTTTTATTCGGTTAAAAAAGGGAAAGGAAAAAGGAAAAAACAACATATTAATTTCACTTTTCCACGTAACGGGGATTTTCTTTTTTTTTTTTATTTTAAGGGCATTCAGTACATTGTTTATACACTTATTTAGCCTTCGTCGCGGGTGTGAGTGCGATGTTTTCATTGGATCTTAATTTTTTTTATACGTGGTCCGTCGCCAAAAGCCCTCGTGTAGCTGAACAGTGCGACGTTAATATTCACTCACTCACTTAATTCTTTTAAAAACTTCATAAAAGCATTGCTTGCTGGTTTCTACATTCTGTACATCCTTCCGTAAATCGAAATTTCAAAGAGTGTAGAGAAACAGTTATTAAAGATACATCGAACAGTTATTAAAGATATATCTGCATTGCGAAGGGGTCCAGGAATTCTAAGGGGGCCAATAAAACATAACTTTGTAGGGAGACCCTAATATTCTGCGTTATACACTTCAGGTTTTGCTGATTGGTTGATTTTTTTTATTTACATCTGCACACGAGGGACATTGACGATGGACAGCGGAATTTTGAACCACGGGGAATAATCCGGCATTCCTTGCGCGAAAAAAACGAATGGAATTTCATGCGCATAGTATCTCATACCTAAGGGTGTTAACATTCTGTTTTTACCAAAAAATTTGCATACAAAGATTAAAAAGGAAGAAAAGTAGGAAATACAACATGTTTATTACACTTTTCACACGTAATGAGGTTTATTTATTTATTTTTTATTAGGGCATTCAGTACATTGTTTATACGTTTCTTAAGTCTTCGTCGCGAGTGTGTGCGATGATTTCACTTGATATTAATTTTTTTTAAAATTCGTAGAAGCATTGCTTGCTGGTTTCTACATTCTGTACATCCTTCCGTAATCGAAATCCAAAACACTTCAGAAATCAGCGTCTGGTTCGATGTTTAGTAGGTGGTTTCTGAGTACAGAACAAAATGATTTCCGCATTTATTGTCGCAACGTTCAACAACAGAAAAAATGTTGTCATAGGCCAGGGATGACGAACCAATGGCACGCGACACAATTACTTGGGCACGTCTCCGATCAAAACGGATAGCATTTTAGTTTAAAATAACAAAGTTCACTATGAAGTATTACGAATAAACGCGAGTGATCATTCGTGTTTTTACAGACATATGCCAACATTTCAAAGAATTGAATGTAAAGCCTCAAGACAAAAATAAAAAATATTATCTTCAAGGGGGATCTCAATGCTTTTAACGCTCAATTGCATATTTTCAGAAACGATACTATTAAAAGAAACTACTAGTACTTCTCTAACTTGAAAAAATCAGAAGAAAGAAAAAGTTATTCAAGAACTTATTTCCATAATTATTATGTACCCTGATGTGACTTCATTTGATAAACTGAACTTGTCCCAGTTCGATTGAAAGAATTTGAAATTCAAACTGTGCTTGCTTTCCAGTCTAGTTCAATATGGATTCAAAAATTTATTAAAACAAGAAAAATGTTGGAATTGATTGAAACAGAAAGTTAAAACGAGCAATATAAGTAAAAATGTCAGTAACGAAATTTTGGAAACATGGAATTTGATTTCAGATACATTTAATTGTTTGAAGAAGTTGGTCTCATGCTTTTATAACCCTATTTTCATCTACCTATGCCCGAGAATCATTATTATCAGAGATGAATAACATATAAGACTTACCTAGAAAACCGTTTGGCAGATGACTCTAATTCAGCATCTGTTCTCTGCTAAAAGTAACATCTTACAATCTAATGTAAGTCATTTGTCATCTGATCGGCAACAACAGAAGTCACACTAATGTTACTTTAATTTGAATTACACGTATATCCAAAACATTTACTGCTATGCAGTGCAAGATGTATTTTTTAATAGTAAATAAAGAATTTTGAGTGGTTAGTATTTAATTTTATTATTTTCCCAAAAATCACAAGTCAAAATAAAAAATACTTTAGTAAACAGAGAATATCATAGTGAAGTTATTTTCTAGAAATATTGTAATGATATTTTATTGTGTAAACAATACACTTTTAAATAAATAATAATAGCTATGATAATATGCCAAATAACGCTATGATTCAACTTAATGATAATTTTAAATCATATTTCATTTGTCTGTGCTATCTACGTGGATTTTTGAATAGAATTTCTATTTAATTTATTCCGAAAGGCTTCTGGTGTTAAACCAGAGGTACCTTTGGGATTTTGGCGCCTTACCACAAATATACGGAGTAGACCTGCTTAGAAAAATAGGGGAATCAAATATACACAAGCAAACTCACTTACCAACTATTTATAAAAACGTTCGAATGATGCGCTTCATGCTTTAACTCTATATATAAGAATTTGCACTTGATGTCAGTCACACAGTCTATTTTATTATTGCGTGAGGTATATATTGTATTGTTGATTAAAATATGTTACTGGCACCACTATTCTCTTATGAGAAAGCTACTCAGACAGATGAGTTATCACACACACACAGATTTCTGTGTTTAACATTCTTTAAATTACTGTAGTCAGTGGCATAACGGGGGTTCCTCTGCCAAGTCAGGTTTTAGAACTCAAGTTGGATCTTTGAAAGGATTGCAAAACCGTAACATCAGGCTTTTGGCCCCCTTAGAATCTTACCCCCACACGATGCAGTGGTTGCGGGAGTGTACGTTGCACCGATGACTATAGTCTTGCTTTACAGATAGAAAATTCTACATGAAAATATCACACACACACACACATAACACAAGTTCAACAATGATTCAGTTATCTAATTATAAATTCTGTATTATTTTAACTGTACATCTGTGAATTATAAGAGATCTTTGTATGTATTTCCTCTTATATTATTAGCAAATGTTATTTAAATTTATCAACCTGTTCATTCTTGTGCAGGGGTGGCGAACCTTTATGGATCAACGTGCCATTTTTTCTTTGAAGAAATGTTTAACGAGATACAGACGTGTGCTATCAAATAATTTTGACTTGTGATCATTGGGAAAATAATAAAACTAAATACTAACAACTCAAAACTCTTTATTTACTAAGTAAAAATACATTTTTCACTGTATTGTGCAAATGTTTTAGTCATTCGAGTAATTCAAATTTAAGTAACATTAGTATGACTTCTCTTGTTGCAAATTATATGACAAATAACTTAAGTTACGATTGTAAGACAATAACAAACGAGTGTGTTTCCCGCCCCTCGAGGCACCACGACCAATCACTCGCGTTTGTTCGAAATGCTTCATTGTGAACTTCGTTATTTTGAACTAAACTGCTAACTTTTTTTATCGGTGGCGGGCCCAAAATATTGTGTCACGTGCCATCGGTTCGCCATCCCTGGTCTAGTGGTTCCCAAGCTTACTGTGCCCATGAACTCCTAGAAATAAAACCTTTAGTAAACGAGTAAGATAGTAGTACAAAATACTAAAAATAGCTAAACCTATAATATAAAATACTAAAAATTTGGCCTTGGACTTTTAAGTGAAATGACTGTATTTCAATTCATAATATAGCAAATTTAACTTGCTTTAACTTTAATGTCTTGTTGCTGCTGGTAGTGCCACCTGATTGGTAGTGCTAGATCGAGGCCCCCAAAATTCATCGTGGCAGGGCCTGTCGTTAGCGGTAGTTTTGAACATCGTGCAGGTGACACTGCGATTAGGCTCGGTTCCACCCTAATTTTGAGGGAGAACACCTTGGAGGGTGGTCAGGGGGTCTTTCACCAAGCACACACGAGAGACGGTTATTTAGAATGCTGCTATGTCGGGCAGGCGATATACATTTACAAATGTTTACCGCACGATCACTTTAATCTTTGTACAGTAAGACCCCGCTTAACGCGGGGTATACGCTCCATCAAAGTAGAGCGTAATATGAAACAGCGTTAAACGAGGTTACCTCATCATGTAAATAATGTGGTTAGGGAAAGATGGGTAGAAAATTGGCCAGGTATTTACCATTAAATTTATTAATTATGTGTTTTATAACAATAAATCAAAATTGTATTTCCTTCAAAAATAGAAACATAATAAATGAATATACATATAAAAATAAATAAAATTCTAAGTCAGTATGTTTACATTTCAGATTATACAGTATCTTCTGTATTTCCAATTTTTTCCTGCCTTTTTATTAAAAGACATCTAATGTAATTTGCGTTTTCCTTTTGCGCTCTGTAAGAAGTTGTTGGTAAGTGGATAAGGCATCCATAACGCCCCGTCTTTCCTTTGGACTCCTGGCAAAATTTGCTCCTGCTTTTTTTTCTTCGTAGCTTTATTTTCGTGTTTTTTACTATCACCCATGATAAAAACTAAAAATCATAATATTTGTCACTATAGCAATCGTTATATTATATAAATTTATACTGACAATAACGTTAACAAATGTTTGAAACGATAAAAATACGTTCGTATAACACCGCTGGAAAGAAGAAACATAGATAAACTGCTTCGGATATCGGGAAGCCTACCGCTGTGTGTAATTTCGGGGAATCCCACAATTGAAATAAAGAGCGTTAAAACCGAAACAGCGCTAAACGAAACAGCGTTAACTTACTGTACACTCATTTCTCATTACTTATTTTAATCATTACAAACTCTAGTACTATAATAATGAAGATTTTGTAGAATATATTAATTTCGTTTTTGGTTAATTATTTATCCTTCTTTGTAGCTCGTATCTGAATGCGTCTGATAGAGAAGAGTACAATCATAAGTTCAAAAGTCAAGAGAAAATTGTAAACAAGCTTCATGAAAGCTTATATGGGTTCCCAAGAATGAAATATACATCAATCACCTTGGAAACGTAGACTTCTAAACTTTCTCGAATTTGATTCTGCACAGCATATCATGGTTTAACTTTAAGCAGATTGTTTACATTCGGAACCATGATTTTGGAAAAAGCTTGTATAAGTATAATTGGATAATTTTTGGAATTATCAGTTGAATTGGAATATGAATATAAAGTTGTTTTAAAAATATTATTACAAGAATAAATTTTTTAAATGCAATTTCAGGTAAAAAATAACATATTTTCTATGCATTATCCTTTTGTGAAAAAGGCATCTATAATAGTTATATTTTGCCTATATATAGCTAAGACTTGTGCCTGAAAGATTTTTTAAATATATAATTTAGAAATCGATTTATTTCTATTTTAATGCACCAGAGAGTATATAGAAAAGTTTTACTAAAAAAAATAAATACATTTGTCATTATTTTAATTGATCGTCACTCTTAACATAATGCGAATCCTTCGAAAATCCTAGTTCAGCTCTTGTATAGAAGTCCAAGCTATGCATAGGCCAAATATTATTATTATTATAGAAGTATTTTTTTATGAAAAGAGAATGTTTTATAAATGACATTCTTTCATCATTTTTTGCCAAAATATTACATCTAAATAGTTTTTTCTTGTAACAATATTCTTAAAACAATTTATATATATATGTATCTTTAATTCAGCTGACTCTAAATATCAAAAAATTGTTTATTTATACGCTTTTTCAAAATCACCAGTCACTTAAATTCTAACTTACCTCGAAGGAAAAATTCTAACTTACCTCGAAGGAACACAAATGATCCTTTTAAAACTTTTTGTTAAAAGACCTTGGAAATAATATTATCATTATGACATCTGGTTTAACTATATAACTACTTGTTCTCTAAAAAGTATATCAAATATATTCATCCTTCTCTTGTTATTATTTTAATATGTAAATCGGCTTATCTAGCACAACAGGTCATGTGACCAATAGCAGTATTTAAATAAGATACAGTCGCCCATCCGGTATAGTGGTTAGCGACGCTGACTACTGTGCCGTAGGGACTGGGTTTGAATCCCGGAGAAGACATGGATGTTTGTAAATGTATAGTGCCTTCGCGGCATGGGGGTAATCTAAATAGCCGTCGAGCCGCAAGTCCTCTCGCAAGGTTGGTGGAAGGGGAAGAGAGGTGGGAGGCCTCTGACCAACCCCAGAGTTTTCTCTCTCTAAATTGGGGTGGAACCGAGCCAAATCATACTGTCACCTGTATGGTGCTCAAAGCTATGGCTAACGACAGGCGTCACTTAGCTCTTTGCCATGATGAATTTCGTGGGCCTCGATCTGGCCTTTGCCGATCAGGTGGCATTAGTAACAACAGCGACAAATAAGATACATATTTGTATAAGTGATTATGTGGCAAACACACT
Source organism: Trichonephila inaurata madagascariensis (assembly GCA_019973955.1). Classification (NCBI taxonomy): domain Eukaryota; kingdom Metazoa; phylum Arthropoda; class Arachnida; order Araneae; family Nephilidae; genus Trichonephila; species Trichonephila inaurata. Next base: position 81,384 of record BMAV01026607.1, on the reverse strand, counting down.
GGATTATACATTTTTGTTTTCATAAGTTGCGGCATCCCCTCCGATGGGGACACCCGTTCTCCACTATTCACGCGACCTACGTATGCCTGTGGGAAGGAACGAAGAACTACTAAATTCAGTCATACTAAAATTCGTTTATTAAGAACTTAGTTTATATAAACACAGAGTACAACACAATATTAATCTAAGAGGAGGAGGATCAAGAATGAGAAGACGCAACACACGTATTACTAATCAATAGCGCAATTAACCACTGTGTGAATCTATCTTTATAGATTAAATGCTATGTCAATAGTAAACGCCTTAAAGTTTAATTGATCTAGCTTACAGCTATATTCTGGGTAAACAGCTACGGTCCTTTAAACTTCCGTTCCAGCTTTAATCTGGCTGGCTCTGGCTCAGGCTGTGCTCCGTTGGTCTCGGACCCACTTTTGATTTGTCTGTATCGACACGGCTAGGTTAGTTCCCAGAATTAAGATTCTTCTTCTAGACTTTATCTCATATCACTTTGCGACTACTTTTCTACTCAGTGACTTCACTTAGCGACTCCGCCAATGCTAAACTTCCAATATATATATGATTCCTAACTTATATATACACGTTCTCTTCTTGAGTTGGTTGAAAATAATTGCCATTCTGGCCCCAAAGAAATCCCAAGAGAACAGTTAATGGAAATCGCGATAAAGGCCCCGTCACAAAGTTTTGAAGAGAAATATTTTTAAATTATAAGAACCTATTTGTTGTTAGTTGAATCTGAGATAGTTATATTCCAAAACTGACGTAACGGTTATACGTAAATCATTTACGAAAGATGTCCGTTGTAAAATTTCAGATAGCATTAGTGATAAAGCAGAGCTGTTGCTACATAGAAATAAGAGCATTATAAAAGAAAATTCACTATTTCATGGGTTGGAGTTGGGTTCAACGAAGAGTTCACTTTTTCCAGTGTTTGTTGCATTAGATTGCATATTTTGCTTGAATAATATGTTGTAGTATTTACTGAGTATTGCCGAATTCGACCGACAAAATCAGAGGTATGACATTAGGCAGCATGGGAATGACATATCAATATGGAACATGTGGTCGCATGTTCGTTGGTTTAGTCGGAGTAATTTGCAATAACAGTTATGAAGATTGTGATATGGAGTGGAGTGGAAGGAGTAATAAGAAGTAAGATATACATTTATTAGACGTAAGGCCGGTTTACATTACGAATAATGCATCACAACTCGACGTCAGAAACGCAACGACAAGTGATTTTCACAGAAATTGTTCGAAGCTGCAGCCATGTAGGTCATAGCACAACCGACACTGACGAAGGATCCTCGGACACCCTCAAACAAATCCGGTGCTGGCAATGCCAACTTGAAGCGGCGAGAATCCATGATGTGAGATCCTCCACTGTAGCCATCGGCGTCTCATACACAGGCGATTTCAAGGGGCTCCAGAAGAAGAAATCCAAGGGATTGAGATCCAGGGAGCGTGGAAGCCATGCAATGGGTCTGCCATGTCCGATCCACCTCTTGGGACATGAAGCGAGTAGGTGGTAATGTACCGCAATTGAGAGAATGATATAAGTCCACCATCGTGCGTGAACTACACGTTCTGGTGTTCAGTGGTTGCTACTTCCTGCAGAAACGCCGGGAGAAGTGAGAAATTTGCATACCTGCAGGTTTTTTCAACCTTCCTACTGCCCTCCATATCTCCTCAGTTGTTAAACCACACCCCTCGTCTGGCTCATCGTCCTCCCGATTATTGCTGCTATAGCGATTTTCCCCTACTTAGCTTGGTTTGCGACCCCATATATATTCTATGTAGATTTATCATCCCCATGCTGCCTAATATCACCCCTTTGAATTTGTATGTCGAATTCGGCAACATCCTGTATATCGATTATATGTATAGTTTTTATATATCGAAATGTCATAAGACTCCTTCAGGCCCTGGATCTCCGTGAAAAATAGACCCCATCTGCGAAGTTTTTAAGTAGGCAGTAAGTAGTACACATTATCAAATACTCGTACAAACGGTAACATGTTTCAAAATAAATGTACGTGACTCACATTCTCACAAACCGACTGCCACCTTTTGATTAAATGAGTAATGATGGTGTATGTGGTAGGCCCAGGCTTAAGCACATACGACGAATATTACATAACTAGCTGCATTGCCCGGCGTTGCACGGGCTTTCTCTACTTTTATAAATTTTCCCTTTTTTTCACAAAATCAGCACTTCTAATACTCTTTTTCAAAATGACTTCCCCCCTCCGCCCCTTAGCTCGGCGTTCCTCGGGCTTTCTCTTTTCCTCATGACACTAACATTTCTGTGTGTGTGTGTTTCTAATGTGAGTGATTTCTAAAATTATGTCAAAAATTTCCCTTTTTCGAAATTTGTTCCATTCTACTTATTTTTGATTTAAGACAGGTTTCTTTCTCTTCTCTATAGCCCGAACACGGTTTTTTTTTAGTGTAAAATTATTGTGTGTGTTCTATCTTCCCCTCCTTCTCACAGATAAAATATAACTTCAAATTTCGATGTATGACTTATAAAAAAAATATTGCTTTAGAATTAAAAAATTATTAATGTGAAGCAATAAAAAGAAAACGATTCTGATGTGCTAAGAGTAAAACGAAAAGATTAACATTATTTGGATCATGATCTTATTAACGTCGAGTCAAGAACGAGATGAGGCCTCCGTCAAGGCCGATATCCTGGGCCCGGGCCCATGACTTAAAATATCCCTTTATATATATCGAGTATACGTATTGAAGCGTTTGCTACTTCGAGCCTAAATTGTGTGGAAAAAGTGTGAAATAAGATATTGTAAAGAAAGCAAAAATATATAAATATCTATTTGAAGTAAAAAATGTGTTGCATAATGTCTCATAAATGCGGTGAACGTGAATAAGACTTTTTATACATCTTTTAATTTAATAAATGAAGAAAAGGGAATTGTTATTTAGAAAAATGTTTTATGTATTCACAAAACTGAGCTAAAAGGCATTTTTTGTGTGCTATATACGTATATTAAAATCACTAGCGTAGCTACTTCTGTGTGGGCCCTGTATCAGAATACTTTTGGGGTCCTTTTTTGGAAAATAAAAATATAATCACATTAATAAAACTCATTTGAGAAAGTGTCAAAATTTTACATGTGGGGACCCCTGTAGCTTAGAGGTCCCACATCATTGGCGGTAGCTACGCCTCTGCTTAAAATATACAAGCTAGGGCATTTGACACTTTATGGTAGCAATAGGTATTTATAAAATGTCGATAAGTTTAATGTTGAACATCAGTTAAAATGAAAGTAATAATTATTTATTCGCACATCCACTGACTAAGGTTACATAGATTCACATTAAAAATATCCGTCCTAAATCTTTTTCTTAAATTAAATTTTGAAAGAAAAAAGAATCACAATGTTAATTTTAAAAAATTTTGTGCGCAGTCAGAAAAAGAAATTCTCTTTTTTATAATTTATTCTTAAATAGTTGAAATTAATATCCCCTTCCCTCCTAAGAAAATGCTGTAACTTGCAAATTAAAAAATGTTGCATCGTGTAATATTGTCATTCGAGTTGATTTTATGAGTTAGATCAGTGGACTAGAAAATAGGTTACGTGTGCCCCAGAGGATAGGCAAAGGGTTTCTTGGAAGTACACCAAAAAACCAGAAGAGGGGAGGGAGCATTAAGTCGATCGCGGTCGACCGATGGACCGCCAAGATATTTTGGGGGGACCGCTGGAAGATTAGCAGTTAGTATTTATATACCGAAATACGAAAGATTAGCTGACAGTATGCAGGTTAAGTCTTCCTCTGATTATATGAGCTCTCTCTCTAACTTTAGATAAAAATGTTTTATTTTTTAATGTATTTTGGATTGTTTCGAAACAAATGCATCATATGGTATTATTATATTTGTGACTATTATTATTATGTTTGTGTATCTTGCATTTTGTGTGCTTTAAACGGGATCTTAAAAGGTTTTTTTTTTTAATTGTAGTTATGTGTAGGTAAGTACATATTCCGTATTTATTATTAAGTTATGATAAATATTGCAGAACTTTTTCTTAGCTTACCACACCTACGCCACTGGGTGGACCACAACACCTTGAAAAAATTAGTAGCCCGTACTCTGCCAAAAAAACTATGTAACCCTAACCCTCAGGATCGTAACGGAGAATATTAGCAACCCCCCCCATCCTGCAAAGTAAGGTTTTTAGCTTTTAATATTTTATAAATTGGTTAAATACGTATTTGGTGTCAGTCAGGCTTTAGGTCCTCCTTCCCTACAATGTGGCGGTATACGTTATGCCACTGCTAATCCTATTGAACTCGTAATGATTTACGTATGCCACTGCTAATCCTATTGAACTCGTAATGATTTACGAGTGTATGATCGCATGTCTCTCGTTTAGTTTTCTCATTGTTTACCGTCTGGTTTAAATAGGGTCTGGAGATCTTAAACGTACCAGCTTTTACGCGCATGCTCACAAAGTCATTCGATTGCATTATATTATATTGTATCTTGTTTTGGGTATAACCAGTAGCGTACACAAGGGAGGGGTCCTAGGAGTCCGGACCCCCCCACTCAAAGCCCTTGATATTTTTTCCGATTAATTATAATTCTAAGTATATAGTACGTAAGATTTAATTAAATATTTGTTATTAATGATTAATTTTATTAATTATTGCTAATTATTTATTCAATAATTAGTTTTTTACTGTGTTTTGTTCCCGAAAATCGACAAAATCAAAAGGAACATGATACAAGAAAGGTGAACTTTCGACCCTGCCCCCTTGAAAAATTCTTGTGTGCGTATAATTATTTTCCTCTAAAGTTGGAAGATCCACTGTATAAGAGTTCAAAAACAACGTACAGTGTCAATAAAATGCTCGTGGAATGAGAATGATTTCCTTTCTCTTTCCTCCTCTTTTTTCAAACATTTTTTATTAAAAAAAATAAAAAGAAAAGCTGATAAAGTTATTTCTCAAATCTGGCATAATAAATTCAATTTGAAATATGACAGCAGATTTATTAGACATTAATTGAATACCAGTGGATCAAATACGCTTGATTTTCTATTCAATAAATCCTAAATTTTAGAGTTCTGTTTTCAAAAAACTATTTTTAATACAACGAGATAAAAGCATTCTATTTGATGAATAACAGCAGATTTATTACCACCATTAAACTGATTACGCATAGAGCGAAAACAAATTCTTTTTTTGTTTTCTCGCCGTATCTCAATGAGAATTTTCCCTAGAATGAATTATTTATTAGGGTGGATCAAAAAATTTTTTTTTCAGAATTTCGCAATTAATAGCAACGTGGGAAAGATTTTCTCTAGTGTATAGATGAAGAGAGAGAGAAACATATATTAAAACATTTATTTATATGTTAAATATTGCTACAAGGGGGAAGGAAATTTAAGTATTGGAGCTTTTTTTTTTATGGTAAAAAATCAGTCGAGCCTCCATATTACCAACCTCTATATTGCGAAATTTTCTATATAGCGAACTTTTTCCTGGAACCAAGAACATTTCACGATTTTCTTCGTAAAATAATCTCCCAATAGCGAAGTGCATTTTCTATATAACGAACATTTTTTTCTTGTGATTCAAATTCTTTTCTCCCTATTTTTAAATATTTCTTGATATTTCGAGTTATTCTCTCAATTAACCCATTTTATGGTGGGCATAAACCCGAACTGGTTTTATTAAGGCCAACTCTCAGAAATTAAAAATTCGGGCGTTCAATCCAAGAAATGCAGCCTTTAACCCCCATTGTCCAATTCACTGGAAAAATCTTCGATATCCCCTTTCACCTTCCAAAATTGTTTCTTTCCTTGTATCCTTGACTAGCCCCTTTCTTTTTAAAGCAATGTATTTTTCCCTTAAATCCTAATTTCCATGGGTCAGTTAGGTGACTTTCAGTTATTATGTTTCCCAGTAATTTGTCCAAGTCCACCCTTTATTTAAATTTTTTGTTTTTGGGACAAACACATGAAAATTACAAAAAGAACATTACTTAAAAAAAAAACCACACCTCTACAAAAAAAAAAGTATATATACTTTTTCCTGACTTGAGCGCCATCTATATTAAAGAATTTAATTTACAAAAACCCCCCAAAGAACGAATAGTTCAAAAACCCAAATTAAAATATTTTACTACATTATGCTAAATTTAAATGTTAATATTTCAGAACTTCACTTATAATGATTACAACATACAATATTCACACATACATTAACAACATATTCATAATATCCATTAAACTATGTTAAATCTCATAGGAAGAAAATTTAAGTAGCAAATAAATTTCACACACACACACAATTACAATGAATTTAAATTTAAAGCAACAAATAGAAAACTGAAAAGAAAAAAATTAATACAACAATTTCAAAAAATGCAATAAAATACAAATAATAAAAAATTTCAAGAGATGCACAAAAAGTTCCAAAAGAGTTCAAATTTCTATCAATAGTATTTAGTTAGGTATTTCTAGATTATGTAAAAGTTGCACGGACTTTTTATAAGGGAATTTTCCGTTTTCCCCACGGCTCTAATTTTTTATCACGGCCTGTAAAGGTTTCAGTTACTTTATACAATTTTCCATAGGCTTCTAGGTAATCGATCATCATGTATCAGTACAATATCTTTAAATTTTTGAATTCAGTCTTTTTCTTGGATTCAAAAAATTGCAGATTTCATATTTAACAGATAGTCCTTTTCCATTGTCTCCAAAAGTTATTCAACAGTCTTTCGCGGTAGTTGAATCGTTTAAAAGAGCACCCTTTATCCACAACGCAGTCTGTAGAAAGTTTCACTGCTGGTAAACGGTTAATTTTCCCCCAACGGGAAATTGATGGAGTTAATGGAAAGTTTCCAGTAAATCTGAATCGAAAAAGTTATGGGAGGGAATTTAATACTGCTTCAATTTCCCCAAAACTTATCTAGCTTTTCGCTGTTAAAGACGATTTGCCTATAATTTTTTCGTAAGATTGTTTTACGGAACGGACGTTTTTTTTCAAAACCGCCCCCCCCCTTTTTTTGATGATGTTTTTCCCATTTTATGCCCCTTGATCCCAAAATTTTTTTCCACCGGGATGGTTTATTACAGTCCACTGTCTAAATTCAATTTCTGCTCCCCTAAATTTTTTTGCTTGTCCGAATAGAAAGGGACAAAGTCCTCTTCTCGAAATAAATCTGAAATGCTAAGAAATGCTTCCGTAGTCAAACTTGTAACTAATTCGAGGGGTTTTCTCTAGTTCGAATGTGAAAAGTAGTATGTAAAACTTTTCCTTTGAGTTTTGACATACATTGGTCCGGCGAAACCCAGCCCAGTTACAGCAAACGGTGGGTTGTTCTATTCTATCTTTTGGAAGAGGAATAATCTGGTCCTGGGGGAATTAAATTTTTTTACAAACAAAGTTCCTAATGATTGCTTGATTATTCGCCTTCCTTTGGTCCCCAGTACTTCTCACGAACTTGAATCAAAGTTTGCAACACCTGAGTGAAGCACCTTCTCATGGGCATCTTTTACCAAATTTCTGTAAATCGATCTTCGCGGGAATCAAAATTGATTTTTTTCATGATAGCTCGTGTTGATAGCAATCTTCCCCTTATATCCGCCAATATTTCATTCAGAAATGGATTTAGTTCTCGGTTTTTCAATCTTTCGATAAAATTTTGTTCTCCTTCAAAAAATTATCTCATACCAAAATTTTCTGCTTGTCCTTCTGACCCAAATTTCTTCAGCTTCTTAATTTCTTCGCCGTCAAAGGAGTTTTAATTGATCTTTCCTTATTAATTTCATTTGTTTAAATCTTCGAATCCATGCCGAAATTCGGAATACCTTCATATGGAACTGGCTATTGATATCAGATTGGTTCCTCATTCAATTCACTGAATAATTGATTTATATATTTAACCTTTTTTTCTTAAAGGTAGTCTCATGAAATAATCTTTCATTCTTGGGCCCAAATTTTTCTTCAGATAATGTAAGCCAATGTGGTCCATGCCATAATCTTCTATATTTGAAAAATTCCTTCTGCCCCGCAACCCCAGAAACAATGCTGGGTTTTTGCTCCTTTCCAAAATCTCCGTTCTGTGGGTTTGTTAAATCTTGAATTTCATGAACCGATTTGAAAACGGTTTCCACTGTTTTGCATATCCACCTACCCAACTAAGAGCTATTGTTGAATCTAAAACCTTATGTAATTGTTGGTTACTTAAACACACCTTCCTAAACGTTTCTAATAAACGAGACCCTATTAAGTTGAAGTAATTCAAGTCTTGGTAAACTCAATTTTTTTGCGGAGCTACACGTGTTTGAAGAAACAAAGTTCACATGAAAACCGAATTTTTTTTGTAGCAATGATGCAATAGCCCCATAAGCTCTTTCACTTGCATCACAAAATAACAATTTGATATTCTTTAAACTCTTCATTAGATTCATCAGCCAAAATAATCCCTTTTGAATGGATAGATCTACCAATGAGTGAACCTCCACCCTTTTTTCCCATTTAGTTCTTAAATATTTTTTTCCTAATTCCATCCCAATCAAACCCCCCCTTCCCAAATTTCCTGTAGAAAAATTTTTTTATTCTAATTGTGAATACATATATATCCAATGGGATCGAATAATTTAGATGAGATTCGCAAAACCTTGTTTTTATTTTTTAAAATTTTTTAATGAATCAATAAAAGATGACAAAAATCTAATTTAAATTCATCAAAAGCGTTCCAAATTAATCCCAAAAACCTTTTTGGGTACGGCTTCGTTATGAGTTAAATTTTTAAATTTACTTTTTTTCCCTTTTTTGACAAACCAAAAATTTGTTTTTCCCTTTCCTGGGTTTATATTTGCATCTTTTTAAAAATTTAATTTTGTTTTTTAGACAACTCTAATGTTCATTAACTGTATGTGTTCCTTTATTAAATCATCTACATATAAGTATTCGTTTAAAAACCTTGTATGCTAAAGGATGGGTATTTCATAATTCTTTAAAGTGGTGTATGGTTGTGCCAAAAAAAAGATGAAGATTTTTCACCGAAAGTAACTGTTTTGTTTCTATAAATTTTAAGTTATTTGGAGAAAATCATCACCCCAAAAAAATCTTTTTACAATCCCCATCTTCTTCAGCCAAAACTATTTGAAGGAAAGCCCTTTTTCCCCATCTGAATTTAACCCTATTCTAAATTTTTTAAATTTCAAAAAATAAAAAACAATATATTTGGATTTAGATTAGGTCCTGCCTTTAAATTATCATTTAACGATAAACAATTTTTTCTTTTTGACAAAGCGTCAAATACAATTTCAATTTTTTTGGGTTTTTTTATCATTTTGATTACAGGATGATGTGGCATATAATAAATAGGATTTTGAGTTAAGGTTTTATTATTTACTGATTCTATAACTCCATCTTTCAGCTGACTGTCTAAAACTCTAGTACAATTTTCAAACAAAGAATTATCTTCCTCAAATCGCGATGCTAAACTCTTTAATCTATTTTTTGACAAATTAAAATTACTACTAATATTTACATCATCCTTGAAAGGCAATTTAACTTCGTATCTACCATTTTTAAATTTTATATTTTGTTCAAATTGTTTTAACATTTCTTCCTCAGATGATTCTTTTTAACTATGTTATCTCTCTGTTATACCTAAATTATATCAATTTCCCAAATGTTACGCAATTGAAAATTAATATCTTCCAATGAATAACTTCCCGAATTGCAATTTGTTTGATATTCACAAGAACACAAATTTTCTACAATAGAATCCCTATTTTTTCTTACATTATTTATTCCTGTTAACGTCCAACCATATAATGTTTCAACACAAAATAGATTTTTATTTATCCTTTCAACACATCCAGTATGAAACTGCCAGTAAAGATCTGTGCTCCTATTAAAATATTAATCTCTTTATTGCTTTGAGAAAGACATAAATCTAAATGAGTCATGTTGTTAGATTTTATTAGGTTTTCTATAGAAACATTGGGTGTTGAATGATTGCATTTGTTATCGTATCCGAAATTAATAATTCCATTCCGCGCTCCCTCTGATGTTTTTTTTTGCTAATTTACCTTGAACATCAAATATTTTTTTTTTGGTTGTCTATTTCCAATGTATAAAAATAAATGTTTTTTGTATAACCAAGATTAAGTCGTTGAGCCAAATTTTTTCAAATAAATAACCCCCTACTGCCTGAATCAAATAATAAATTGCTTCTATCCATGTGTTTTAAATCAAATCAACTACCAGTTTGAAGAAATACTGACTGCGACCCCCATTCATTCGATCAGAATTTTAAATAGTAGTCACAACAGTAAAAATTTTCTCTTTTTTAATTTTCAGCAGATTCATTAATTTCGCTCTGTGTCTTTTGAAAACAAGTAGATTCGTTATGAGATTTTTTTTTTTAATAATTTTACAGGGTTGAATCTTAGAATTTCAGTGCAAACTTAAATTTGAGAGTTTAAAACATTTGAAGCATCTCCCTTCACCTTTTTAAATTTTTTTATTTTTTTTTGATACCGGGAAAAGGTTCACAGCAGAAAAAAATTTTGTTCTGACTTCAAAAAAAAACAACTAGATTTTTTTATTTGTATTTAATGTTGTAGCGGGAGGAATGTTACGGTTAAATGGTTTTTTTTAACCTTGAGAATAATTATTAGGGGGCAATAATTTAGAGTTTTTGGACATTCCACCTGTTTTACAAAATTCTAACTCCGAAACATCAAATTCTGAATTATAGATTTTCTTTTGATTGTATTCTAAGCAATATCTTCTGGAATTTACTTTAATAATATAGGACACAAAAGTTGGCCATAAGTACCAGATACAACATTTAAACTTTCAAAAGACCATGTTTAAATTTTTAGTTCATCATAAAAAATGTAACGTTTTTTATTTGAAAAATTTCTTTCGGGGTTAAGTTAAATTTGTTCATGTGACTTTAATTATGAGATTTTGCGACCAATCTCAATTAAGTAAACTTACGCTTTTTTCATAATTCTCCTTGAATGCACAAACCCTTTTTTAGATTTTAAAGCACACCTCCAAGTAAATTTTTAAATATACAAATTTTTTTCATTTTTGATAGACTATCCTTTTTATGTATGGCTGTTTGGAAAGACTCCAAAACTCGCCATGAAACTGAATGCCCCAAAACTTATTTATATTAAGCTTAGGGAAATTTTTTCAAATTTAGAATCCCAAACAATTTTGTTCCCTCATTAATAGAACTATCCCAAAGATTTATCGGTATCATTTCCATTTAAAACCTTAGTATTTTCTTTGTAAATCTAGATATTCTCGATAACCATTTAATTACTTTCGAATATTTTCACTCCAAACCTTTTTCAATTTTTTCCGATTTTATAGGGGATTCAATCTTTCATTTAATTCCTTTAAACTATTCTGTTTATCAAGAATTGTTCTCTCTCTTGCAATCAAAGATCTTCAATTTTACCACATAAGAAATGGATTAATCTTTTTTTATACTTTCAACTTTTTTTTATAAATTTAGTCGTTAAAGATCTAAGAGTTTTTCTTTTTTCTTTTTTAAATCTTCGTGACTTTTATCTTTTTTAAAATATATATAATCGCCTACCTGATTTCTGTAGATTCGAGCTTACAGCTTCACGTTGTGGCACCAAATAATGTAGTTTTCCTTAAATCCTAATTTCCATGGGTCAGTTAGGCGATCATATTCAGTTATTATGATTCCAGTAATTTGTCCAAGTTCATCTTTAGTTAATTTTGTTTATTGGACGAAACACACATAGAAGACATTACACTAAGAACAAAACACTTAAACAAAACCACACCTCTACAAGCCAAACAAAGTATATATACTCTTCGCTGACTTGCAGCGCTATCTATATTAAAGAATTTAATTTACAACAGTAGCGTGTTGATCAGTCGTACTGTTAACTTCGTTTCTTGTGGTTCAAAAACTTCAAAACGTAAGTGCTTGTGTATCAGAGGAAAAAATCAATTCTTCACGCAACGGATAATGGCGTCAAGAAACTTTCCTTGGAGTTTTACTTTCTTTCTTTTTTTGATTGGTAAGATATTTAAAATAAATAGATATAAATAAACAAAAGTTGTGCTCGAATAACTACTTTTTTTAATATATAGTGTTTATGAGTTTAAAATTTGTTTCAGATGGTTTATAAAAGAAAATTGAAGAATGAACCTCTATACAACAAATATTCCATATAACGAACTTTTTTTCGGGAATTAGCGATTTCGTTATATAGAGGTCCGACTGTAAGTTTTTACTAAAGAAAACCAGATATTTTAGTCTTTTTAACATTTATTGCGCTCAAAAGACACAAGGCCAATTCTAGCAGGCGGGCGCCACACGTCGGGCGGCCAAATCAAGGGACGGCTGTAGGCCGCATATAGTTCTGTCAATCAAGCAAATTTTTTTTACAAATTTCTCAAAATAAAACTTATAAAAGTCGAATAAATATGCTGAATTTTCAATAATTTTGAAAAATCAAAATGCCTTAAAATCCGCCTTATAACGCGCACCTATACTTTCAAGCTACAATTTTTAGTTTTTCATATATTTATGGTATAACGCTTACCCACTTTTTCACGAAGAAACATGAAATGTATGTGCGTAACGCTCTTATGTTTTGAAGTCATTCATTCGAGGTATTATTTCAAGCTTTAGAAAAAAAAAAAATTTCGTTCTTAATTTTTGTGTTAAAAGTGTGCATTATACGCCGGATTTTACGGTTCCATAGCATAGTTAAAAAGTAAAAACTTTAGTACACAGCATGTTGATCCATCGTTCACTAATGTCTACTCTTTGAATTCAGTGCAACATTCCACCTCATCCTTCATTTCAGTGCAATATTCGTGGCAGAGTCGGCAATTGGGATGGTGATCTGAGATCGATTAATCGAAAAATCAATTTCTCGGGACTAAAAAAAATCGATATTTAGCTCTGAATCGATTCAGTGAATCGATATTTCATCCTAAGAATCGACGTTCGGTTTTTTCTGTTTTAGTAAAACCATAAAATTATTGAATGTACTATCTTTAAAACCCGTAATATTACGGTGTTGGTGGTTAAAGGGTTAATTTACTGGCAAGAACAAAAAAACTATTTATCATCACGTTCTCTCAATAGCCATGATGTATATGCGTATCGTGGGATCATGTGTTTCTTGTGAGCGCATTTTTTCGATTGCCGGCAACATCGCAAGTGATGAGCGGAACCGCTTGGATCCCAATAGACCTGACAGACTGTTGTTTTTAAAAAGCTTAGATACTAAGCATTCGGAACTATACGCTATATTATCTATTTTCTAAACTTTTTAAGGTAACAAATACATTTAGAAAATAAATGTCTTCTCTTATACCTGATACTTTGATGTGGTAATAAAAATAATTGTAATTGTCGAATTCCCTGAACTAAAAATTTCTCTGATTTTACTGATAAGAGATCTCGTTTATTCTTTTCGTAAAATGGATTTATAATTACATTGTAAATGGAGACTTGAAAAAAAATCGATTTTATAGAAATGGACCTGTTAGACCTGTAAGGACGCCCCTCTCAGGTGCCCTTCTCCTTGATTATCAGCGTGAGCTAGAGGTGTAGGAATAAATGAGGAACTAGAAGCTGCCATGATCTTAATATGACATTATTAAAATCTAAAACTTAAACCCTTAATAAATTAGATAATAATATGATATGTGAGAGAATCTACGGTGTCTAAACACACAATATATATAATACCGAAATAACTTAACCCGGATCACTATCAATGACTAACTCGCCTAAGCTCAATTCCAATTTGATCACAGATCCGAATATTTAAATAGTCATTCCTACCTTTATCGTCCCACGAAGTATCACTCTACTTAATCCTACTTGAAGTTGCGGTTCACTGGCGTGCAATGGTATGCACCTTGACCTAAGGGCTCTCTGTCACGGATAACTTCTGTTGGCTGTCACTTAACCTTTCAAAACCTCTTCACACTTGAATCACGGACTATCATAACATTCCTCAAATGCCACACCGCTTACTCTAAACTTCTATTATTTAAAAGCTTCCTAATTTGCATCTTTCCTTCACACTTCACTTCTTGGTTTGGTTGGAAAAGAGTTGCCTTTAATTCTGGCCCCAAAGAATCCAAAAGGACATGTTAATGAAACGACGCGTGAGCCCGTCACAAACCTTAATTTTTTTTTTTTTTGTGAATGATTCATCGGTTATGATTCGAATCGATTTAAAGTGTCTTTCATAAATTACCGTCCCAGGCAATACCGCAAGGTTTACTATAGTAGCAGCACTGGCGGCTCACAACTCATGATCGATGTTTAACAAAAGCGTCTCAAAAATGATTTTCGCAAAAGTTGCTTTACGAAAATATCTAATATGGTTAATATTACTTAAGACATGGAGTGCTTAAATTCAATATGTATTGGGAGTAATTAAAAGTTTTAAATTTAATAATAGCTTTACAATTTAGAAAAATAAAATAGGCGAAATACCGTAAAATCTGGTGCATAACGCGCTTATATGCTGCAATTTCAATTGTTTAGGTATATTCACCGTATAACGCACCCCCTTTTACGAAGAAATCTGAAATGCATTGAAACCTCTTATGTTTTGAAGTCATTTATTTTAGGTATTCGTATATAAAATCCGGTACATAACGCGCCCTTATACTTTCAAGCTGCAATTTTTAATTTTTAGGTATATTCACCGTATAACGCACCCCCTTTTTTACGAAGAAATCTGAAATACATGTGTGAAACCTCTTATGTTTTGAAGTCATTTATTTTAGGTATTCTTCTAAATTTAGAAAAACAAAATAGTGTACTTCTAGAAATGCAACCTTTTAAGGTATCTGACTACGTTCGGAAACGTGATTTTCAAAAGGCGCATAAATGCATAATTTTCATGATATTTAGTGTCATTAGATTAGAATACATGTATAAAATTGTTTTAAGGACACATTTTGATAAAAAAAAATTATTTAAATACAATATTTCGGCAAAAAAATTAACTTAGAATAACCTTTTTTTTAAAATGTTCTCCTTTTGTGAAAAATGCTTCTATTATAATAATATTTTGCCTGTATATAGCTCAGACCTCTGTACAGAGGCTTAACTATTGTGATTTTTGAAAAATTCACATTATTTTCAGAGTTACCACTCATTGAAATAGTTATCGGCGTTTTTTTCTTAAAATTTCTCCCCTCTGTTGTCGTAAAACATGGATAAACCCACTTCTAAGTTACATATTTCAAAGATTCTAGTTGAGCCTCTATACAGAGGTCTGAGCTATATACAAGCAAAATATTATTATAATAGAAGCATTTTTCGCAAATGGAGAATATTTTGAAAATACGTTATTCTATGTTCATTTTTTGTCAAAATATTGCACTTAAATAAATTTTTGATTGTAATACTATTGTTAAAACAATTTCATATGCATTTTCTAATCTAAGTGACACTAAATATCATAAATATTATCCATTTATACGCTTTTGCAAAATCACGGTTCCGAACGTAGTCGGATACCTTAAGTTTATAAGGAAAATGTATATATATATATAATTTCTTTAAAATAAACAGTATTTCGATATATATAAAAGGCTAATTCTTTTCTATATGCTGTGATCTTCTCTTTATTTTTTTAAGCTCTCATTTTTATACCCGGCGTATAACGCGCACCCTTAAATTTTGATCGTATATTTTGCTTTAAAAAAGTGCACGTTATACGTCAGATTTTACGGTAAGTCATTTTTGTGTTTATCTGCATTTTTGTTAATGTTTTATTTTTTATTCTAATACTGGTAGATGGAGTTAATAATGTCAACATTAAGTATTAGTCATGATAGGAAGAATTCTTTGGAGGGGTGGAGCCACTGGTGTAGCTAGTTCTGAGTGGGCCCCGTATCAAAACTCCTTCGGGGCCCATTTTTAGAAAAGAAAGCCCTGTTTGTGGTACTGTAGTTACACATGTTGGGGACTCTGTAGCTTGGGGGCCCCGTATCATTGATACGGCAGTAGCTGCCCCCTTGGGTGGAACTTTAGGTCTTTGCACGTGGGCGGCCCCTAGGACAGGGATAGCGATTATTTCCGAAAAAGATCGATTTTTAAATCGATTCGAATCATAACCTGATGAATCGATTCACAAAAAAATCGAGGTCTGAAGAGATCTATTTCTAGAATCGTTTCTTTTCAAAGTCTCCATTACTAATGTGAAAATATAAACCATTTATGAAAAACAAGAAGATACCATAATAAACGATATCTTATCCGTAAAATCAGAGGTTTCAAGTTCAGGAGTGAACAATTACAATTTTTTATTACCATATCAAAATCAGGTATAAAAGAAAACATTTATTTTTTCTAAATGTATTTGTTACATTAAGAAGTTTAGAAAATAGATAATAGAGCTATAGTTCCGAATGCTTAATATCTAAGCTTTTTAAAAACAACAGTCTGTCAAGGCTACTGAGATCCAAGTGGTTCCGCTCATCACTTGCTAAGTTGCCGGCAATCGATAAAAGGCGCTCACAAGGAACAGATGTTCCCACGATACTCATATACATCATGGCTATTAAGAGAACGTGATGATAAATAGAGTTTTTTTGTTCTTGCCAGTAAATTAACCTTTTAACCACCAACACCGTAATATTACGGGTTTTAAAGATAGTACATTCGATAATTTTATGGTTTTTACCTAAAACAGAAAAAACCGAACGTCGATTCTTAGGATGAAATATCGATTCACTGAATCGATTCAGCGCTACATATAGGTTTAAAAAATCGATTTTTTTCTTTTGTCCCGAGAAATCGATTTTTCGATTAATCAATCTCAGATCGCTATCCCTACCCTAGGATCGGTCCTCTGAGGACACCTACTAAATTATTAAAAGAAAAAACATCAAGTATACATTTAACAACTTCTTTATAAATAAATTTTTTTAAAAAACGCCTTCTGTCGAAGTTACAGAGAATGATAAAAAGGAAGGCAGAAAAAAGCTTACATGGGACTAGTTCGACGGTGCGAAGAGAGAGAGAGAGTTTGGTTTATGAAATGCTGCAATATTCACATTGTACTACTCACTACTTATGAATAATCCTCGTTTTTGGTAATTTATGTCGTAGAAAAATAACTTCATTTTTACTCTAAAATTATCAAACCAAAATTAAGTATTTTCCAATTCTTTTAAAATTTAACTCCTTTGTGGCCATATTGAAAATTTTTGAAATTATTATTTTTATTATTTTTCTCCTTATCTATTTATACCACAGAACATCTTTCCTGCTTTGGTAGATTTCAATTAATAATATTTTTCCTCCATATAACCGCGATCCACTCTATTATTTATGTAATCAAAATTAACGAACTTAATTCTCAGAATACTCCACGTTTTTTTAAACCTGTAAACAAATAGGCTTAATTCAAAAGACGTCATAATCACATAATGACAAATACATGTTTCTAGCCAATTAATTCATATAAATTCATGTGACGTCATAATCCTGTGATTAAAACAATCATGTGTTTCCATCTCATCAGTTCATGAGCTTCGTTGTTGCCAACTTTTGCTCTTCACATAAACTTTCTTTTAAAATCATATATTTGTGTCAACAATAATAACGAACATAAGTAAGCAAAAAATACTTAATTTAAATGTACACGAATAAAATAAAAAAAATTTCAGTTTAAAAATCTTTTTGATGAATATTTTTCATTATATTTGAGCATTTTTATCCATTTATGGAATTCGAAATTTTATCACGTGACCGTCATGAATTAAGCCCATTGTTTTATGCTGCAGAATTCGTTTGTGTATGATGTAGAAGGATTATTATGTTGTAGTATTTATTTTTAGATTATAAATGAAATTTAAGTATTTTTTTTTCCTCTTGCAAGGATATTAAAAATGGAATGAAAATATATGTTTGAAAAATAAAGCAAATTTACATTCATCCATTAAATAAACAATTTTTTTAGATAAATTTAAATAACTGTGTGTTAACGCATCCAAAGATAACTTTATTTCACATTTTATGTCGTTAAGTTTTAATTACCGTAAAATCCAGGGTATAAAGCCCCCTTATACTTTCAGGCTTCGTTTTTTTTTTTATTTTTAGGTACATTCGCAGTATAACACGCACCCCCTTTTTAACGAAGGAAACTGAAATATACGAATGCAATGCTCTTAAGTTTTAATGTCTTTTACTCGAGGTATTATCCCAGGATTTTGAAAAAGTAGTATATTTCTAGAACTACAAACCTTGAAGTACATTCACGCTGTATGTCATTTCTTTTAAGGTATCCCCGACAACTTTATTTTTTAAAAAATGGAGCTATGGAGATTTTTTTGTGGTTTTTTAAAACTTATTTAGTACATTTTAAGAAAAAAATGCTAAAATTAAGACGATAAAAAGAAATTATTTTTATTAAAATGGGAAAAAATGGGTAAAAATTGACAAAAAATTACATAAACGCGGGGCCCACTCTGTACAAAAAGTTTATGAACAAATTCTCAATTTTTCAATTTTGATGTATTACTTTGCCATTCATTTCTTAAATGACTTTCAGGATAAGATATATATTTAATTTTTACTCGAAAACTAGAGCACTTTAGTTATTATATGAAATTTCTTAAAAAAATAGTGATTATATTCACATAAGTGACTGTAAACTTTGTAATAAAACAATAATTGATAAATCTGAAGGCTGAAACACGTCTACACAGAATATACACAAAAAATTTCAGTTGATTATTTTCAAAACTTTTTGAGCAATCGCTGTCCTCGTTTGAGCATTTTCTAAAAAACACATTTCGAGTAAAACATATTTTAAAGTTTGGAATCTTTTTCAAAGTTATGGCATCTGCTTTTACTTGTAGTTTTTGTTCAAGCGAATGAAAAATAAAAAAAACTAGGTATTTTTATAAAGCTAATAAGATGGCCTATAAAATAAAACCATAAAATAATTATCAATTTTTGAAAAAATGCGTGATTTAGGGTAGTCGGATACCTTAAATAAACACTATTCAAATCTATCGAGAAGTCTATAATTTTTTTTATGCTTATCTATTTTTATTTTCATAGCTTCATTTTTATATCCGGCGTATAACGCGCACCCGTAAATTTCGATCTTACTCTTTTGTGTTAAAAGGGCGCCTTGTATTGCCAGATTATACGGCAATTCTTTTTTTCATTTTTACTAAAAAAAAAAGAATTTTTTATTTAAAGGGGGAAAAAAACCGAAATGAAAGTAATAATAATAATAATAATATTTATTTTTCTTTTTACAGACAAAAGTCTAAAAAAAATGGCCGTCCTTCCCAACTTTCACTGTTTACTTGGCGGAAGTGATAAAATCTCGTACCTGCCCAAATTTTTCCTCCTTCTGGGCAAAGTAGGGTGTGCTCCCTATCGGGGCCTCGTTCGAAAACTGCATTGTGACACGTTTATAGCGAGAAAGGGGGTCGCCTCCTAACCCTGACCCAATTGATTGGGTGAAAGTGTAATTGAAAATGTGGGCTTCCTGCTTTTTGTTTCAAAGTCTGGTACAGGGGGAAAATAAAACTGGTTGCTTCATGCTATAGTGAAAGCAGACGACAGTAATTGCGAAGTAATCTCTAGATATCGAATCGGTCTGGAGCACGTTCTTCAACAATACATTTGCTGAAACGTTTCTCGTGGAGTCATATATATGTTACCGTTAAGGCTGTCTTCGGTTAATGTTAAAGAATAGGACCCAAATTCAAAATATTTTTTCAGGTATAAAAGTACTCAAACATTATTATTAATTCACTATCCTGTAGAGAAACACTTATTTTATCATACTACTCATTTTTAAACGAGTTGATACACTTTTTCTGCACTTTTTCTGCATTCTCTTCTCCAGTACCGTAATGCTAAATGAACTATCTATCCTTTTACACATGTTAAAAGGAAAAACTAATTATTTTTGAAATACAGTCGAACCTCTATATTGCGAATTTTTCTATATAACGAACTTTTTCCTGGAACGTTGAACATTTCCCGATTTTCTTCGCAATATAACCTCTCTATAGCGAAGTACATTTTCTATACAACGAACTTTTTCTTTTGTGATTCAATTTTTTTTCTCCTTATTTCTTAAGTATTTCTGAAAACTTCAAGTTATTCTCTGTTTACCACATTTCACGGTTGTCATAAATCTGAACTGGTTTTATTTGATCTTAACTCGCCGAGAGCAATAGAGTTCTGGACGTTTCATCTAAGAAGTGCAACCTTTAACCCCCATTGTCCAGTTCACTAGAAACATCTTCGATATGCCCTTTCACACTCAGTTCAGTTGTCCCATGTCCCCGTGCTCTAGTTATAAAATAATGTATGTTAAATAAAACTTGTATGCTTTAAATTATAAAATTTCCTTCATTAATTTAATAATAAATTCATTAATTTTAATATAAAATTATTTTCTTAATATTGAAAATACAATGTATATATTCTTCGACATTCTTTTTTTCTTGATTTCCTTGCAGTTTTTCTTTCTTTCTTTTTTTATAGGTAATTTTAAGAAAGGTGTGAATAGTTTATTTTTTTAATATATAGTGTTTATGAATTAAAAATTTTTTTTATGTGGTTTATTAAGTGTATTAAAAGATGAACCTCTATATAACGAATTTTCCATATAACGTACTTTTTTCCGGGATTTAGCGACTTCGTTATATAGAGGTCCGACCGTTTTTTGAAAATTTAAAAACACGAAATTATAAGCAAATGAATGAGTTACAATGTCACAAATTTTTATAATAACCGAGTCATTTTTTTTCTGTCCGAAAATGTGTTCCACGCGTTAAGTTCAAGCTCTCGTACATATGGCGAAAGCACCCTTAAAGTAAATAATTCAGCTATTTTATAGAATAACTAGGTATTTCTTAAAATAACTAGACATGAAAGGTTTCACTAGGTGAAACATTTTATACTTTTCCTAGTTATTCTATAAAATAACTAGTTATTCTATAAAATTCCTAATTATAGACCGTTAAAGTGAAAAACAAACAATTTAAGTTAATTTATAAATTGATTGATCATAAATAGCTAAAATTTCTCGAAAATGATAAATAATAAAGAAATGTAGATGGTATAATTTATTATTGGTCATATTGCTAACATTGTTAAGCATAGAGGGGATAAAAAAGAGTATGTTGCAGAAATAATTCTATTTAAATATTATCAAAAAATGCAGCTGGGATGAAAAACTGTTGCTTCATAAAAAAACATTGTGTGTAAACTTTTTCAAATTAAAATGTAAGAGAATATTAATTTATAAATTTTATGGAATACCTTCATTTTTCTTTTCATTTTTATTAGAGCAAGGATTGCTGTGATGACACTTTGAATTGCATTGCATATTATTTTTAAAACAAGCATACTTTTTACTGTTACACATTTTTTTACGCGAGCACTTTTTAAATCCTTGTCCAATGCCGAAACTTTGAACTGTTGCAACATATCGATGCGTTGTGTCAATATATTTGGAACTTCTTCAATCGAAATTAATTTTGACTGATATATACTGAACTATCTAAATTACAACTAAGCGGTTCAAAAACTGACTAAAAGCATCTGGAACCGGTGTACAGAGCTTTCGGTGCTGTATTTCATACTTTAACATTAGATTGCCCAAGGAAGTCATTTTGACTGCTTTTTAATTTCAATTAGAAAAACAATTACATATATAATGCACAATTTCTTAGAATTTTTTAGAATATATTTTTTCCCCAAACGAAGTAATTTTTTTATTGCTAATGTTACTAATAACTAGTTATATAACTGTAAATAATGTAAAAAATCTTAAAAGTTTATTTTAAACAAATTTCTTTACACATTAATCATTCTTTCGCAATGCAGTCATTTTGACTGCTTTTGGGCAATATAAGTATATACTAAGTTTCAGTCTTTCTAGTGTTAACGATCAAGCAATCATTATTCTATAGAATACCTAGTTAAATAATAGAATTCATAATTTTTATATACTTTAACTGACTTGCTGAGTTATTTCATGAAATACCTAGTTATTCTATGAAATAACAGATTTTACACTTTAACAGTAACATATTTATATTTTTTCTGTTTTCTTTGTGTAGTTTTTCGAATCAAAGAGTCTTGAAATGAAGGTTTTGTTTAGAGGCATTTAAATGTGCTCAGAAACAAAATAAATATTGTTATGCTTCTCAAATTTAAAACATTTAAATATAGTCGTTGATTTAAGAAAAATGACAATCGATAGACAGTTGTAACGTCGTCAGTCATTAGAAATCAACAAAATTTGTCACAGCCATATTTTAATTAGTATTTAATAGATTCAGAAATAATATTCTTTAAAAATAGGCCAAAGCCGCGGACGTCTTTATCACTAGCAGGAACAGTCCATAGTTTTTCCGGGCTCAGTTTACTCCATGGCTCTATCCCCCCGTCCCCGCTCCGCCCAAGTCGCTTCAGGTTTTCTTCTTCTCGTCCGATTCTTTTTTTTCGTCCTTTTTCCCCTTTCCCCGTCCAAATTCCCCCAAACACCGGGGGCGGGTCCACCAGCCCCCCTCGTTCTCCCCTCTGGCAGGTCAAAATAGAAAGGGTCTGCCCTCGTCTTCCTCATTGGCAGGTCAAAGAATAGGTCTGCCCCCCCCGGGCCATCTGCATCCCTCAATTTCGCGGAAAACACGAACACATTCCCCCATTAAATCAAGGGCGCCAAACTCCCTTATTCATCTACACCGGGGCTTCAAAACCCCCCCCAATGCATAAACTTCTATTCAAAACTTTCAAAAAGATGCCTATCGCATCTGCTTTCCCTTACCCTTTTAATATTCCAGCCCAGTTTGCCACTTGCCCGGGCCAGTCAACAAACAATGACCCCATGGCCACCTGCCCCGTCATCAACATCTGTTTGGTGATGGATGAATAGGGTGATTTCAGATGAATTAGCGGGGTACGGGGTTCACATCAATTAGAAGACGTCACAACTTATTCCTTCCCCTGAAAAAGGTCCATTTCACTGGACTGCTCTGGCCTCAGGCTAGTTCAGTTCTTAATATTTCACACCGAAAGGTTGTCTTATCAATGAGACTGACCAGGACAGCAATTCAAGTAATAAATACAATCAAAAGTAAAAATAAATGAATAAATCAAATTCTATAAAACATTCACTTTTACAACTAAAACTTAAATCCCAAATCTTGGATTCTTTTTCCTTTTTCTGTAAGTTACATCACACCTTAAATTTTCAGGGTTTTAAAAAGTTAAAATTAAATCACAATATTTCACTAATACCAATACATTAAATCAGCTCAATCAATTTGTGTTAAACATCTGGCGAAATTATTCACCTTACTAAGAGACACCAAAGATTTTCAATAACACATTATATCCTTCCCACCTTACACACACACAAACACTCATACTCCTACAGATATTAATTCACATACAACAATCAAGAATTACTTATTCCCATCTACTTATTCAAACGATGAAATAAACCGAAATAATAAACACCTATAAATTTGGCTTTAAACGGCATTACAACATTTTTTTTTTAAATTAAGAAGTTTAAAAACAAGACTTTCTAAATTAAGTTAAGAATTTTGGCTTTTCGGTAGGCATTCTCACAACCATTATGGCAAGTTATTCACATTCGCATTGTAACATTGCGTTGTTAGAAATTGAGGAAAATTAGACACTTTAATTGGGAATATAATTAACATACTTCATTAGCTCATGCAATGAATTTACTAAGTCTATTATGTGCATGGAACAAATTTTCCGACGGCTCTAATTTTCCTTTGGTCGATCTGACTTCCGACCCAATCCTACTCAACCATTTTAATACCAGCTGCTACACGATTTTTGAAATCATCAGAATGTCTATATCGACCATTCGTGATACATCATTCTGCTCTAGCCATCTCATAACCTGTGTCGTTAAATTACATCCATAAGAATAAGCGCATACAAACTTAAACCTCACTTTCTTAATAATGTACATGCCAAATGGCATAACACATGCGGCATACTTCGGATAACTCATCATGAGAGAACGACGAAAATACCACTTCCACAAATCCAGTACAGTGACCCACGATACCACGCTATTCTTTTCTACAAAACCTTCCATTTTTAATAAAAGATAAATTTCGGCTCGCGTCACCTGGTTCAAATTCCTAAACTTATACATTTAATACGTGGATAAAGGGTACCGGCTCACTCTTCCTAATAACAAACAACGGGCGAGTACGGTTCGACTGCCCCATCCGTTTACATCAAATCCGAAAGGTATACCATCTTCTCGTAGCGAATTAATTAACATCTGGGATGTACAGCAGGTTTTAATTTTGAACGGCTTTCCCACCGGCCCCAAACTACTATCCTTCTGCCTTGAAAATCATCCCAGGATATGAAAAGAAACCTTTCTTTCTTTTTAGTGTTAATCATTCTTAAATAGTTACTTCGATCAGGCGGTAATTTAAAATACAGTTACGACTTTCCTTAAAACACCTGAAAGTTAAAATCCATAAATAGCTTTTACCGAATAGAGAATTTCAGGAATCTTTTCCTATTCCTTCGAGCTATTTTTTCCTAACCAAATTTGCTAAAATACGGTACAGTTTTTATTAAATTGAGACGATAAATGATACTTTGCGATCTCTTTTCTCTGGTAAATCTGCTCGAACTTAAATTCTGAACTAAAGCTGAGCCTTATCCGTCTCTAAACTGTTCTATCAATACTTTTGAGGACAGAGAGGCAAACATCGTTAACTCCACTTCTCAAATCTCCCCACACATCAGCTTTACACGTGTTTTCTTTTCCTTTTATTTGCTGCCCTGCTATCTCAGCCATTATATGATTCCGGAATATCTTCATGATTACCATTTAACTGCTGCTCACCACCCATTAACGTCATACTGGTAGCATCTTCTTTCTGCAAAATTCCTATCGCAACTCAAAATTTCGGGGTTCACTATCCCCCTTTCTCTATCAATTCTAAAGAATCGGCTCCTATTTCATTAAATTTATTACCCGCTTTGCACACAAAGCGATTGCATTGACTACTTACCTGCAAGTGGCTCCAGTTCCTTACACAATGACCAATTCTATCATTGATTTCTTTCCTTTTCAACCATAAATTTACTACTCTTTTCTGTTCCTATCCCTCTTGCGCCAGAAGGGAAAACGTTCGTCCTTCTCACTGGGGGAACAATTCTCCTTTCGAAATCACCAGACATGGCGTTCTCACGCTATTATTAACTACCAGGTAATTAAGGCCACACTTGATAACCAAGTTCCTTGCTAACTTCTGCGGTACGTTTTCCTGACACACAATAAACATTTGCGAGATTGTTAGTCCCTATTCCTGACTTCAATTCATTTTCTTTTAACTTATTTCTGAACTGAGCTCTTAGTCTTTCTAACTCAAATTCCCTAGCTAGTCTACGCTTCTCAAATTCCTTAATTTCCCGTTTTACACGTTCTTCACGTTCCTTAATTTCACGTTGTACACGTTCTTCACGTTCCTTAATTTCACGTTCATAATTTCCGTTTTCATCAAAATGCCACTCCTAACAAATATTTAGCTGCTTCATCAGTATAGTATTTACTTTGACAAATTCTCTTATAAATTTCCATCCTAGTTAAAGTAATATCAACTTCCACCCCTAATTCTTTCGCAACTTCTAACATTACGTCTTTTCTTTCTCTTAACAGAAACGCCATGATGCACTAATACACACAAAACCAAATCTAAACTTAATCGTTACAAAAATTATACACAGACTCAAGGTAAACCAACAATACACTAGACCTAGACTTAACTATATTTTACAAATGTGCGCAAATATAAAACCAACACAATAACCCCTACTCAACCTTGTACCTACACAACTAGTATAACTACTGTATGCTAAATTTCACAAATCTAAAACCACAACAATATCTACACAATATTGTACTAACACCACCTAGTATTATAACTACTGTATGCTAAATTTCACAAATCTAAGACCACAACAATACCCTACACAATTACTGTGCCAACTTACAACAGTATAACTACTATATACTAATTTTTCTAGCTCAAACAAAAAAATACCAATATCGCACATTTATACACTTCATACAAAACTTAAAAATCTTTCTAGTCTCTTATTGTTTACTAAATTTACCTAGTCTTTTTATATTCCTTATCTCAACATTTTACATACAAAAACAATACTCAGTTGCTGTCCCAAAAATAATCTCAAAGAAAAGACTCACCTTAAAATTTGTAGACGTAGACATAGGAACACTCAGGAACTCTCTTCACGCACAAAACACTTCTTAAAAAAAACCGCACTCATCACAAACTGACAGGAACTCGTGACTTCTTAACACTGGGAACTCTTGAAAAATGTCCCTCAAAACACACGGGCAAATTCTTAAATTCTCGTTGATTCATCAGGCAGGAACAGGAGACACTTCTATCCGGCTCTTCTCACAGCTGGGGACTCAGAAAGCATCTCATAGCAGGCACAGGAAAAACCTCTCCGAAGTCGTCGCTCCCAAAATTAGGCGGTCATTAAAATTCATCACATCACATTCGCACACGGCTGGCCGTTTTCACTCTTTCCATAAAACTATGGATTCGGGCATCCTATTCACTTAAATGCCGGTCAACACCGCTACCACCAATTTAATATATATATATATATATAGCTGTAACGTCGTCAGTCATTAGAAATCAGCAAATTTGTCACAGCCATATTTTAGTGGTATTTAATAGATTCAGAAATAATATTCATTAAATAGGCCAAAGGCCGGGCGGACAGTCTTTATCACCCCAGGAACAGTCCATAGCTTTTCCGGGCTCCAGTTTACTCCATGGCTCTATCTCTCCAAGTCCCCCGCTCCGTCCAAGTCGCTTCAGGTTTTCTTCTTCTCGTCCGATTCTCTTTTTCGTCCGTTTTCCCCTTTCTCCGTCCAAATTCACCCCTTTTAAACACCAGGGGCGGGTCCACCACGCGCCCCTCGTTCTCCTCATTGGCAGGTCAAAATAGAAAAGGGTCTGCCCTCGTCTTCCTCATTGGCAGGTCAAAGAATAGGTCTGCCCTAGCGCCGGGCCTGCATCCCTCAATTTCGCGGAAAACACGAACACATTCACCATCCGTCTCGAATCCAAGGGCGCCATAACTCACATCTATTCATCTCACACCTGGGCTTCACAACCCCACTCTCAATGCATCAACTTCTATTCAAAACTTTCATAAAGGAATGCCTATCGACATCTGCATTCCTTAGCCATTGTATATTCCAGACCAGATGTCTGCACTTGTCCGAGGCCAGTCAACAAACAATGACCCCATGGCCACCTGCACCTGTCATCCAACATCTGTTTGGTGATGGATGGATAGGGTGATTTCAGATGAATTGGCAGGGTGGGGTTCACATCAATTGAAGACGTCACACAGTCGACAATTGGGCTGAAATGTTTATTTCACATCATTCACATACATTTGTTACGTTTGAAGTATAATGAGTCTGGTAGTTTTATTAACCGTGCCTTTTGATAGATGTGATAAATAATGCAAATTAGATTCACTTGTTATTATTAATATTTACGGAAAGTTTGGTAAGCATAATATATTGAAACTTCGCTATCTTGTGTGTATCTATATGAAGTGGCAATACAATCTGCTATACCTGAATGATAATTTTTGAAATCTTTTAATTCATTGCACATGTGTGCTCATAATGGAAATCTCTAGCTAAAAGCAATATCTAAATTTCATTATTACAATAACCGAACTTCATTGGTAATTATTCATAAAAAATTAACGTGATAAATTCTCTTAAATTATTCACTTTAATCAGCTCACTTGGTTCGTCTGAATACTCGTAGGTTATTATTTATAATAAACATCGCCCAACCGGTATAGCAGTTAGCGACGCTGACTGCGGGGTGCCGTAGAGGCTGGGTTTAAATCCCCGAGAAGACATGGATGTTTGTAAATGTATAGTGCCTTTGCGGCATGGGGGTACTCTAAATAGCCGTCGAGCTGCAAGTCCTCTCATATGGTTGGTGGAAGGACCCTGGCCACCCTCAGGGTTTTCTTCATCTAAATTGGGGTGGAACCGAGCAAAATCGTACTGTCTCCTGCATGGTGCTTAAAGATAAGGCTAACGACAGGCGTAAAAATTCTAGCCCTTAGCCGCGATGAATTTTGCGGGCCTCGATCTGACTTCGTCAGGCAGGTGACATAAGCCACAACAACAATTTATAATAAATGATTAACCGCGTTGACCGTAACTTATATATCTCATGTAATTTTAACAAATGACTACATTTATTTTAATATATGACACTGTGGCGTGCACAGGAGAGGTTGGGGACTCAAACCTTCTCCCTCAAAGATCAACAGTTTTTAATTTTTACCATAGAAATTGTACCTCAGTGCTTTCGTCTACGTGTTTTGTGGAATGTTGCCTCCCTACAGGTGATGTCTGTGTACGTCACTGATTTGAAACGATTTTTTTTCCTTACTTACAAGGGCTTTCTATCTTTCGTTGAGTGTATCTTTCATTGTCTTTTTTAACACGCTTTTATAAGTTTCACTTGTATGTAAGGGAATCTTTGGACTCGATTTTTGCCCACTTTAAAAAATCAGATTAATTCGAAATTTTGCACACTTAATGACCGATGACAGTACAAATATTTCAAAATTTTGTTCCATTGTCCTGATCAGAATGGTCAAAAATTGCGATTTTAAGCATTTCTAGAATTGGCGACTAATTCATTATATCGTTTCCAGATTTGGTGACTAACTGCATTTTCCATTTCCAAATTTAGCGACGAATTCCATACTCTATTTCCAAATTTGGCGACTAATTCCAGATATGACAACTAAAAGATCTTACTCCTTAAAAAGGTGCAACCCTAAAAATGAAAACGCTTGTTATAATACAAATAAAACAAACAAAAAAGTGTTTTTTATGTGTGGAAAAAAAAAATGACTCGTGCATGTGAATAAAAATAATTTACGTTCTAACTGCTAAATTTTTTATTTTTTTATTTTGATAAAGCAATATCTTTAGAAGTGATGATACGAATTAACATTGTAACGTTTGAAAGAATAACGGTAGCGTTATCTTGGTTAATTTAAATATTGAATTTATTTACGTCACAACTATTGAATATTATTTACAGAATTATACATTGAAGTTATTAAACTTATTTAAAGATTGTTAGAGTCAATATTTTGTGAGGAGAATCCTTTTATTACCGCTCCCGAGTAAGTTCAAAGCATCTCTCTCTCATTCTCCCGGTCAGAGGTTCGATTCCTCGGGGGTCACAAAAGGGGTTGCGGAGTCAGTCTTGCCTCAACAGCTGTAAGATGCGTGTGTATGTTGGTCGATTCTTCGGGGGTCAAAAGAGGTGGGCGATCCCCTTAGCCGTTCATCGACAGCTGCAAGATGCACGCGTGAAGGTCGTGTCCACAAAAGACGTCGACCCCGTTAAGAATACGACGTTACAGCTCTCAACTCTCTTATAGAACTTTTCCGTTGAGAAAAGTTTACCTGGAGACAATGGGCTGACATCCCTGACAGATTACCGACATCCCTTCATTAAGCACCACCGGCTGCGAGCTGCAATTTTAACTATTAAAGAAACGCTGAACTAAATTTGGAATTACTTATTTCTAGTGAGTGAGTGTTCTTGTGCTAGGAACTTACACAAATCCATATTACGAAAATGATCAATAGCAATATAAGATACATAAATGTTTTCTAAGTACGGGATTTCTAATTCCTGGTCTGCGAGAGAGTTTTGCGTTTCATCATTAATAATTACGTTAACGTGTTCTGGCCTTTTGTAATATGGTTTTAGCATATTTATATGATAGATTTGAGATGTTTCTCGTCTGCCGGGGATTTCGACTAAATAGTTCGTTTCCGAAATTTTATTTAAAAATTGTCCCAGGACACATCCACTGCACTGCCAATTTATTTGCTCTGGTTGTAGCTAACACTGGGACAAAATCCCACATCATAAATTCGCGTTTTACTGCGTTTTATCATACCAAGTTTCCGCTTAACTTGCATTTCCTCCATTTTATTTATAGCTACTTCTTGACATCTTTTGAAATATTTATTAATTTAAACATATATTCATTGACGGAATCACTTTTCTTCTTCGGTTCTATCCAGTGTTCCATTACTAACGTCTCTGGGGTTCGCAAATTTTTCCCATACACCAACTCTGACGGTGTATACCCTGTACTTTCGTGAGATACAGTCCGCAACGCTAAAAGAATTGACGGAAGGTGTTTGTGTCCCATTCCGGAGCCTGCATCTAAACATAAGACTCAGAAAAGAGTCGTTTCAACGTTCGATGAAATCGCTCAACAGGGTTACTCTGTGGATGATACACGGAACTATGCCTGACAAGTATTCTGAATCTTTCAAAAAAACTCGGTAGTACTAGTAAAAGAAGTACCCTGATCACATTGTATTTCACGGGGAAACCTCATCCGACTAAAGATGTCTAACAGCGCATCTGTGACACTAACGGAACTAATCTCGAACACCGGAATGGCAGGGAATGTAGCGGGGATATCGATTTCTTTAGATGTGATCGGGAGAGACCCATGCATATTTAGTTTGGTAAAACCTCTTGGACAACGAGGGAACAATTTTAATGGAGCTTTCTTTTATCGTTTGGCTTCCCAGCCTTCTGACACTGATCATAAGTTTTTACAAAACTCTTCCATATCTTTATAACAATTCGGCCAGTAAAAATATCGGTTTAATTTGTCTTTAGATTTCGTAATTCCCAGGTATGCAGATGTTACCTCGTGACACAATGATTTAATTTGGTCGCGCAACCCTTCCGGAACTACTATTAATTTCACCACGTTACCTAACTTATCTTCGCGATTTTTTACTAGTAATCCAATTTCTAGCGAATAAACCTTATTTGTAGCCTGCACCTGACTAGCTGCCTGTTCGTATAAGGATTTAATCCCCTCGCTATTTTTTTGAGCCTCGATTAAATCTCCTCGAGTAACCCTTAGCAGCGCTAATTCTGGAACGAATTCCTGGAGTGCAGGTATTAAAAGTTCATCCTCTGCATCCGAAGAAACAATTATAGCCTCATCTTCCCGTTTCTTATCATCACCACTATCTATCCCCCTTTCTTCTCTAGTCGCTTTGACTTGAGACCTTGTCTGAACAGCATTGATTTGCTCCACTGGAAGGAAATTATAACCTAAATTTTCCTAAATTTCCAAGCAAATACCGACCGTGTTGGTTTAAGTGATTTCCACAAACCGCTGCCTTAGTCTGCACCGTTCTGAAATTTCCGACATAAAAGGTAAGCAACCAATTCTGGGCTTAGCGGTTGTTTTACTAAACATTTTTGCAGAGAAAGCAGTAGGATTAATGTGTTTTGCACATACTAAATCTATTGTCGCTCCCGTATCTCTAAGAATGTCTAGCTCTTGACCATTCACAGAGCCCTTTGTTATATAAGAATTAAGAAAATCCGGGTTTTCATTTCCTTAAATATTATTGAGGGTTTCCGTGGTTTAGTTTTTTATTATTTTAGGGCAATGAGAGAGATTGATTGAATATTAACGTCGCACTGTTCAGCTACACGAGGGCTTTTGGCGACGGACCTGATACGAACCATGGTCAAGTGACGTGGACGACACCTGAGCTGGCACCCCCCACTACTCTAACGCGGGAGGACGTTTCGGCTCTCGACAGATTTAGCACGATGCATCGCTGCCCTGCGACGGGTCTTTAGTGGTACTGGGCTCGAACTCGTGAAAAGGCAGAAAGCCACGATCCGATACCTATACCACTCGGCTACCGCGACACTTATTTTTAGAACCAGAAGCGGCACTGATATGTCCGGGCATATTGCAATGATAACATTTCTGTATTACGCGTTTTTCAAAAGTTCTCTCTCTAGTACTCTCCGGAAGAGAAGCTCCTAATCTGTGGGAGAAGTTTTCCCAAATCTCTATTTTCTTTTTCCTTGATCCCTGAGGATGTCAAAATTTTATCATTCCTGCCCAACCTATCCATGGGTCTCCAATTTACCTTTCGAACGTCCTCATAATTATCAAAGAGTTCTGCTATTTGAGTAGCTGATTTGAGGTTCGCCCAATTATTTAAAAAATGATCTTTCATACTAGCATTGGCGCGTTTTTTTAATTGGTCTACCACCATTAGATCTTTAAGATCTTGAAAAGTATTTATTTCTAAGCCAATCAGCCACTCATCCTAAATAATTAAGTAATTTCAAGTGAAATCGCTTGGGTGCTATCGCATTTCTTCTGGTGTTGGACAAATTTTTGCCGAAAGACCTCCGGACTTAACTTGAATCTTTTAAGTAATAATATCTTTACATAATCGTAATTTTCGGCTGGTTCCTCTGGTTCGCGAGCAATAAATTACACGATCTCTAGAGGTAACAAACCCAATAATTGGCCTACCCATCTTTTCTTTTTCTATTGACGCCCTTTTAGCTGGCGTTCGAAGATCACTAGATATAAACTAATATCACGACTGATTAGGATCGAAATCTGGGATCAATTTTTTTAAGAAGTTAAATTTAGAGGTTACAGAACATGAATTTATAGAACTCCGTTTGATTCATCAGTTTTCCCTAAATCGGACTCTATTTTAAACCTTTCTAAATCAAATTTCAATTGTAACTCTTTCTCTTTCAATGCCTGCTCCTTACTAACTCCTCAATCTAATAATTTTTTCCAGCCCTTTCTAACTCCTTCCTCCTTTTCTATTATTTGCAATGATAGTCTCATACAGGAATTTTGGCAATTCCTCAACTGTAAATCCTCACTGTTAGTGATTGCAATTTTATGCTAGGGACAGTCATATTTAAAGTGGCATTTTATTCCTAATTCCTCAACAGGATTTGCAACATATCTCTTGCTTTTTCCCTTTACCAAGGAAAGTATTTTAAACAATACCAAATAAATAAAAATTTTTACACTATTTTTACTATTCTCTAGTAGTACAATAACACTGGTCCATGCATACACAGAAATACACAAAGAAAAATTTAACACTAAAAATAATCAAAATTTGTCAAGAGACTTAAAATACAATAAATCTTAAGCTAAAATTGTACACACACAATGCTTGGAATACAATTACAATTCTCTAGAAACAAAATAACACTGTTCCCATGCAAGAAAAAACACTTAGAATTTCAAAATTTGTAAAGAACATTTTAACCAAAATTTCTAATACAATATGCAGTTTGCAACTCAAAAATATAACAGTACTCAACCCTCTGAAGTACTCAGCTTGCTGTCGGAAGCAAATTCTGTGCAGTAATATGCGGCACTAGTGGTTTTGAATTCTTCACCACGAACAATAGTTCTTTTGTCCAATCTTGAACTTTTCACCCCTAATAAGTGTGGTCAGTTTGACGGTCAGGTTACCACTCGTGGCTCGGCTTTGAAGATGAGATTCAATCGCAGCACAGCTTCAATTTCTTTCCGGGCGTTTCGTCCGTAAAACAGATCAGTTCGAATCTTTAGCTGGTAGACGCTCTCCTTCTCCGAAGCGCAATTTCACCCATGAGAAACGGCTTCGAAGATATTATTCCTTCGTGCAGTCCGTCCGTCAAAACCCAAAATTTCCTCCTCTCACGGGTCCTGAATGCTATCTTTTTATCCTAAACGCTGCCACCAAAACTCTAACGTTTGAAAGAATAACGGTAGCGTTATTTTGGTTAATTTAAATATTGAATTTATTTACGTCACAACTATTGAATATTATTTACAGAATTATACATTGAAGTTATTAAACTTGTTTAAAGATTGTTAGAGTCCAATATTTTGTGAGAGGAGGAATCCTTTTGACCACCGCTCCCGAGTAAGTTCAAAGCATCTCTCTCTCATTCTCCGGTCAGAGAGGTTCGATTCCTTGGGGGTCACAAAAGGGGTTTGCGAGGTCAGCCACGCCTCAACCTTTTATCTGTGGCTACCAGCCAGATAAAGGTTGGTCCGGACTCTTCGGGGGTCAAAAGAGGTGGGCGATCCCCCTTAGCCGTTTCATCGACAGCTGCAAGATGCACGTTTGAAGGTCGTGTCCACAAAAGACGCCGACCCCCGTTGGGAGATGAGACGTTACAACATTATAGAAATACGTTTTAAAGGTGATAACACGATTGACATTTATGTAATATTTCTTCTTAACTTTTACTTTATTAGTTAGACCTGTATCTATATAGAGACGGAATCTTTGAAACATAACGATATGGGACTCATCCGAGGCCCCGTAAATAATAGAGAATAAATACCCTTCAGACCCATTTAATTAATATCCATTGAAGAGCAAGACTAGTGGTATAGTCACATAATTCTGGCTCCAAATATCAAACTCAGGATAAATTCAACAAAAAGAATAAATGATAGTTTTAAAAACTAAAATCCAGGCAGTTATTGTAGATCGAACTAAAAAAAAAACTACTCTTTTAAAAAAACTAAAAAACACGCTTTTATAGTGAATCGAACTAAAAAGTGAAAAAATAATTCTTAATATAAGAATATAATGATAAACGAGAAAATAAATGTTATTGTGGTAAAAGCGTGGAGTGCTTTGTACTACATTTTTACTCAGCAACTCAGCATTTCGGAATAGAACCAGTAAGAAATTTCAACAATTAATATAGAGCACTTTAAGCTTTTATCCCAGCCAGGCATTTGTTTCTAGTTAGCTGGTTATTTTATTCTTATATTAAAAATTATTTTCACTTTGGATTCGATTTATATAAAAGCGATGTTTTGAATTTTAAAACTTATTCCAACTATTGTATCTACTTTCCCCTTTTCGCATAGTTTTGTCTGGATTTACTCTGTTGCCTTACCACTCCCCATATGATTATGAATGTTGGTCGGTTTGGCGAATACGGCCTATACATGATCCCCCTCAAATTTTGAGTAACCAAGAAATTTTTATAAATGAATGTTTTTTATAATGAAGAAATTTTTATAAAGAACTGAATTTTTTGAATATATATATATATATTGTAAGTACTATTATTCCTTCTAAAATATGTACTGAAATATAATAATTGTATTCAGATAGTCGTATAAACACACACATAGAGACAGTCTGGTTAATTTTGTCTCCATGCGGTTCTTGTTTCAACCAATCATTTCTTGTTTCTGTACCTAGAGGTCATGACCTTGGTCTTAACCCTTGTGGTAGGAGTCGATTTTGAACAAGGGCGGGAACGTACTGTTTTTGCCCGCTCTTTAGAAATATTCGAAAATACTTATGCACCATACGATTGCCATATACTTTATTTCAAAAAGTTTTATTTTATTAAATTTTTTATTGTTGAATTTAACTAAAATATAGTCCCACTCCATTTATTTATACTTTGTATTGGAATTATTCCTACACATGGCATCTTTCTTAAAACTGTTTCTTTTAATGTTTAAGAATATGACGCGAATTCTGAATATTTTTTTTGAAATATAAAAGTACTCCAACAAGATTATTATATTCTGGCTTTACTGTCTTGCAGAAATTAGTATATTTTATCATACTTTTCATTTTTATTTTACTTGATCCATTTTTTGCGGTATAAAATGTATCCCCCTTTATACCGTAATGCTAAACGAGCTATCTTTTAACATGTTAAAATAAAAAAATTAACTGTTTGTAGAATGGTGCCGGGGGTTTAGGGGCTGGGTTTAAATCCCCAAAAGAAATGATTTTTAAAAGAAGTCCCTTTTTGCGCGGGGTACTCTAAATAGCCGTCGAGCTGCAAGTCCTCTCATATGGTTGGTGGAAGGACCCTGGCCACCCTCAGGGTTTTCTTCATCTAAATTGGGGGGAACCGAGCAAATCGTACTGCTCCTGCATGGTGCTTAAAGATAAGTCAACGACAGGCGTAAAAATTCCAGCCCTTAGCCGCATGAATTTTGCGGGTTCGATCTACCTCGTCAGGCAGGTGACATAAGCCACAACAACAATTTATAATAAACGATTAACCGCGTTGACCGTAACTTATATATCTCATGTAATTTTAACAAATGACTACATTTATTTTAATATATGACACTGTGGCGTGCACAGGAGAGGTTGGGGACTCAAACCTTCTCCCTCAAAGATCAACAGTTTTTAATTTTTACCATAGAAATTGTACCTCAGTGCTTTCGTCTACGTGTTTTGTGGAATGTTGCCTCCCTACAGGTGATGTCTGTGTACGTCACTGATTTGAAACGATTTTTTATCCTTACTTACAAGGGCTTTCTATCTTTCGTTGAGTGTATTTTTTCATTGCTTTTAACACGCTTATAAGTTTCATTTTGTATGTAGGGAATCTTTGACTCGATTTTTGCCCATTTTTAAAAAATCAGATTAATTCGAAATTTTGCACACTTAATGACCGATGACAGTACAAATATTTCAAAATTTTGTTCCATTGTCCTGATCAGAATGGTCAAAAATTGCGATTTTAAGCATTTCTAGAATTGGCGACTAATTCATTATATCGTTTCCAGATTTGGTGACTAACTGCATTTCCATTTCCAAATTTAGCGACGAATTCCATCTCATTTCCAATTCGACTAATTCCAGATATGACAACTAAAAAAATCTTACTCCTTAAAAAAGGTGCAACCCTAAAATGAAAACGCTTTTTTATAATACAAATAAAAAAACAAAAAGTGTTTTTTTTGTGTGGAAAAAAAAAAGACTCGTGCATGTGAATAAAAATAATTTACGTTCTAACTGCTAAATTTTTTATTTTTTTATTTTGATAAAGCAATATCTTTAGAAGTGATGATACGAATTAACATTGTAACGTTTGAAAGAATAACGGTAGCGTTATCTTGGTTAATTTAAATATTGAATTTATTTACGTCACAACTATTGAATATTATTTACAGAATTATACATTGAAGTTATTAAACTTATTTAAGATTGTTAGAGTCCAATATTTTGTGAGAGGAGGAATCCTTTTGGCCACCGCTCCCGAGTAAGTTCAAAGCATCTCTCTCTCATTCTCCGGTCAGAGAGGTTCGATTCCTCGGGGGTCACAAAAGGGGTTGCGAGGTCAGTCACGCCTCAACCTTTTATCTGTAGCTGTAAGATGCACGTGTGTATGTTGGTCCGATTCTTCGGGGGTCAAAAGAGGTGGGCGATCCCCCTTAGCCGTTTCATCGACAGCTGCAAGATGCACGTGTGAAGGTCGTGTCCACAAAAGACGTCGACCCCCGTTGGGAGATACGACGTTACAGCTCTCGCCCTCTCTTATAGAACTTTTCCGTTGAGAAAAGTTTACCTGGAATGATGATGACATCTGACAGATTACCGACACATCCCTTCATTAAGCACCACCATATTTCTGAGCTGCAATTTTAACTATTAAAGAAAACGCTGAACTAAATTTGGAATTACTTATTTCTAGTGAGTGAGTGTTCTTGTGCTAGGGAACTTACACAAATCCATATTACGAAAATGATCAATAGCAATATAAGATACATAAATGTTTTCTAAGTACGGGATATCTAATTCCTGGTCTGCGAGAGAGTTTTGCGTTTCATCATTAATAATTACGTTAACGTGTTCTGGCCTATTGTAATATGGTTTTAGCATATTTATATGATAGATTTGAGATGTTTCTCGTCTGCCGGGGATTTCGACTAAATAGTTCGTTTCCGAAATTTTATTTAAAATTGTCCCAGGACCTATCCACTGCACTGCCAATTTATTTGCTCTGGTTGTAGCTAACACTGGGACAAAATCCCCATCCTTAAATTCGCGTTTTACTGCGTTTTTATCATACCAAGTTTTCCGCTTAACTTGCATTTCCTCCATTTTATTTATAGCTACTTCTTGACATCTTTTTAATCTATTTATTAATTTAAACATATATTCGGTGACGAGATCACTTTCTTCTTCCGGTTCTATCCAGTGTTCCATTACTAACGTCTCTGGGGTTCGCAAATTTTTCCCATACACCAACTCTGACGGTGTATACCCTGTACTTTCGTGAGATACAGTCCGCAACGCTAAAAGAATTGACGGAAGGTGTTTGTCCCATTCGGAGCCTGCATCTAAACATAAGACTCGAAAGAGTCGTTTCAACGTTCGATGAAATCGCTCAACAGGGTTACTCTGTGGATGATACACGGAACTATGCCTGACAAGTATTCTGAATCTTTCAAAAAAACTCGGTAGTACTAGTAAAAGAAGTACCCTGATCACATTGTATTTCACGGGGAAACCTCATCCGACTAAAGATGTCTAACAGCGCATCTGTGACACTAACGGAACTAATCTCAGACACCGGAATAGCTTGAGGGAATCTTGAGATATCGATTTCCTTTAGATGTGATCGGGAGAGACCCACATGCATCAATATTTAGTTTAGTAAAAACCTCTTGAATAACAGGGAACAATTTTAATGGAGCTTTCTTTTATCGTTTGGCTTCCCACCTTCTGACACTGATCGAAAAGTTTTACAAACTCTTCCATATCTTTAATAACAATTCGGCCAGTAAAAATATCGGTTTAATTTGAGTTTTTTAGATTTCGTAATTCCCAGGTATGCAGATGTTACCTAGTGACACAATGATTTAATTTGGTCGCGCAACCCTTGGAACTACATTAATTTCACCACGTTACCCAACTTATCTTCGCGATTTTTACTAGTAATCCAATTTCTAGCGAATAACCTTATTTTGTAGCTTGCACCTGACTAGCTGCCTGTTCTATAAGGATTTAATTCCTCGCTATTTTTGAGCCTCGATTAAATCTCTGAGTACCCTTAGCAGCGCTAATTCTGAAAAAGAATTCGGGTGCAGGTATTAAAAGTCATCCTTCTGCACCCGAAGAAACAATTATAGCCTCATTTTCCCGTTCTTATCATCACCACTATCTATCCCCTTTCTTCTCTAGTCGCTTTTGACTTGAGACCTTTTTCGAACAGCATTGATTTGCCAAACGGAAGGAAATTATAATAAATTTTCCTAAATTTCCAAGCAAATACCGACCGTGTTGTTTAAGTAAAATTTCCCCAAAACCGCGCCTTAGCTGCACCGTTCGAAATTTTCCACGACCGCCAAAGGAAGCAAACCAATTCTGGCTTAGCGGTTGTTTTACCCAAACATTTTACCAGAAAAGCGGGTAGGATTAATGTGTTTTGCACATAAAACCCTTTGTCCGCTCCCATCTCTAAGAATGCCCAGCTCTTGACCATTCACCAGAGCTTTGTTATAAAAGAATTAAGAAAAATCCGGGTTTTCATTTCTTAAATATTATTGAGGGTTTCGGGGTTTAGTTTTTTTATTTTTTAGGCAATGAGAGATTGATTGAATATTAACGTCGCACTGTTCAGCTACACGAGGGCTTTTGGGACGGACCACGTAATTTTAAACCCAAATGTCAATGACGTGGACGACACCTGAGCTGGCCCCCCCTCTCCTAACTACCACACCACACCAACGGAAGGGACGTTTCAGCCCCGACAGATTTAACTTTCACCCTGCCCCTACACGACGGGTCTTTAGTGGTACTGGGCTCGAACTCGTGAAAAGGCAAGCCACGATCCGATACCTATACCACTCGGCTACCGCGGCCACTTATTTTAGGGCAAACGGCTTTGATATGTCCGGGCATATTGCAATGATAACATTTCTGTATTACGCGTTTTTCAAAAGTTCTCTCTCTAGTACTCTCCGGAAGAGAAGCTCCTAATCTGTGGGAGAAGTTTTCCCAAATCTCTATTTTCTTTTTCCTTGATCCCTGAGGATGTCAAAATTTTATCATTCCTGCCCAACCTATCCATGGGTCTCCAATTTACCTTTCGAACGTCCTCATAATTATCAAAGAGTTCTGCTATTTGAGTAGCTGATTTGAGGTTCGCCCAATTATTTAAAAAATGATCTTTCATACTAGCATTGGCGCGT
This sequence comes from Trichonephila inaurata madagascariensis, assembly GCA_019973955.1. Lineage (NCBI taxonomy): Eukaryota > Metazoa > Arthropoda > Arachnida > Araneae > Nephilidae > Trichonephila > Trichonephila inaurata. The sequence goes on along the minus strand of BMAV01026607.1, from coordinate 41,387 downwards.
TTTTTTAATTGGTCTACCACCATTAGATCTTTAAGATCTTGAAAAGTATTTATTTCTAAGCCAATCAGCCACTCATCTAAATAATTCGTAATTTCAAAAGTGAAATCCTTCCAGGTGCTATCGCATTTCTTCTGGTGTTGGACAAATTTGCCGAAAGACCTCCGACTTAACTTGAATCTTTAAGTAATAATATCTTTCATAATCGTAATTTTCGGCTGGTTCCTCTGGTTCGCGAGAATAAATTACACGATCTCTAGAGGTAACAAACCCAAATTGGCCTACCCACTTTTTTCTTTTCTATTGACCCCCTTTTTAGCCTGGCGTTCGAAGATCACTTAGATAAAAACCCAATATCTGACTGATTAGGATCGAAATCTGGGATCAATTTTATAAAGTTAAATTTAGAGGTTACAGAACATGAATTTATAGACTCGTTTGATTCATCGTTTACCCTAAATCCGGACTCTATTTTAAACCTTTCTAAATCAAATTTCAATTGTAACTCTTTCTCTTTCAATGCCTGCTCCCTTACTAACTCCCTTCCAATCAAATTTTTTCCCCTTTTCTAACTCCTTCTCCCTTTTCCTATTTTAATGATAGTCTCATACAGAATTTTAACAAATTCTCTTCATAATCCTCACTGTTAGTGATTGCAATTTTATGCTAGGGAAAAATATATTTAAAGTGGCATTTTATTCCCAATCCTCAGCAAGTTCAAAAAATATCTTGTTTTTCCCTTTACCAAGGAAAGCCATTTTTAAACAATAAAAAAAATGTCACTCTAAATTTTACACTATTTTTACTATTCTCTAGTAGTACAATAACACTGGTCCCATGCATACACAGAAATACACAAAGAAAAATTTAACACTAAAAATAATCAAAATTTGTCAAGAGACTTAAAATACAATAAATCTTAAGCTAAAATTGTAAAACACAATGCTTGAATACAATTACAATTTCTAGAAACAAAAAAAACACTGTTCCCATGCAAGAAAAACACTTAGAATTTCAAAATTTGTAAAGAACATTTTAACCAAAATTTCTAATACAATATGCAGTTTGCAACTCAAAAATATAACAGTACTCAACCCTCTGAAGTACTCAGCTTGCTGTCGGAAGCAAATTCTGTGCAGTAATATGTGGCACTAGTGGTTTTGAATTCTTCACCACGAACAATAGTTCTTTTGTCCAATCTTGAACTTTTCACCCCTAACAATAAGTGTGGTCAGTTTGACCAGTCTTGAATTCACTCGTGGCTCGGCTTTGAAGATGAATTCAATCGCAGCACGGCTTCCAATTTCTTTCCGGGCGTTTCGTCCGTAAAATAGATCGGTTCGATCTTCCTTCGAGCAAGACGCTCTCCTTCTCCGAAGCTGAATTCACCCGCGAAACGGCTTCGAAGATATTATTCCCTTCTTGCAGTCCGTCCGTCAAAACCCAAAATTTCCTCCTCTCACGGGTCCTGAATGCTATCTTTTTATCCTAAACGCTGCCACCAAAACTCTAACGTTTGAAAGAATAACGGTAGCGTTATTTTGGTTAATTTAAATATTGAATTTATTTACGTCACAACTATTGAATATTATTTACAGAATTATACATTGAAGTATTAAACTTGTTTAAAGATTGTTAGAGTCCCAAAATTTTTAGAGGAGGAATCCTTTGACCACCGCTCCCGAGTAAGTTCAAAGCATCTTCTCTCTTCTCCGGTCAGGGTTCGATTCCCTTGGGGTCACAAAGGGGTTGCGAGGTCAGACGCCTCAACCTTTTATCTGTAGCTGTAAGATAAAAGGTTGGTCCGATTCTTCGGGGGTCAAAAGAGGTGGGCGATCCCCCTTAGCCGTTTCATCGACAGCTGCAAGATGCACGTTTGAAGGTCGTGTCCACAAAAGACGCCGACCCCCGTTGGGAGATGAGACGTTACAACATTATAGAAATACGTTTAAAAGGTGATAACACGATTGACATTTATGTAATATTTCTTCTTAACACACTTTTATTAGTTAGACCTGTATCTATAGAGACGGAATCTTTGAAACATAACGATATGGGACTCATCCGAGGCCCCGTAAACGTAGAGAATAAATACCCTTCAGACCCATTAATTAATATCCATTGAAGAGCAAGACTAATTCCAGTATAGTCACATAATTCTGGCTCCAAATATCAAACTCAAGGATAAATTCAACAAAGAATAAATGATAGTTTTAAAAACTAAAATACAGGCTTTTATTGTAGATCGAACTAAAAAAAAAATTAGTCTTTTAAAAAAACTAAAAAACACGCTTTTATAGTGAATCGAACTAAAAAGTGAAAAAATAATTCTTAATATAAGAATAGAATGATAAACGAGAAAATAAATGTTATTGTGGTAAAAGCGTGGAGTGCTTTGTACTACATTTTTACTCAGCAACTCAGCATTTCGGAATAGAACCAGTAAGAAATTTCAACAATTAATATAGAGCACCCCAAGCTTTTATCCCAATGACATTAATTTTCTAGTTAGCTAGTTATTTTATTCTTATATTAAAAATTATTTTTTCACTTTTTAGTTCGATTTACTATAAAAGCGTGTTTTTTAGTTTTTTTAAAAACTATAATTCAACTATTGTATCTACTTTCCCCCTTTTCCCGCATAGTTTTGTCTGGATTACTCTGTTGCCCTTTTCCACCTCCCCCATAAATTAATGAATGTTGGTCAGTTTGGCCGAATACGGCCTATACATGATCCCCCCTCCAAATTTTGAAGTAACCAAAAGAAATTTTTATAAATGAATGTTTTTTTTTATAATGAAGAAATTTTTATAAAGAACTGAATTTTTTGAAATATATATATATATTGTAAGTACTATTATTCCTTCTAAAATATGTACTGAAATATAATAATTGTATTCAGATAGTCGTATAAACACACACTTAAGAGACAGTCTCAGTTAAATTTTGTCTCCATGCACTTCTTGTTTCAACCAATCATTTCTTGTTTCTGTACCTAGAGGTCATGACCTTGGTCTTAACCCTTGTGGTAAGGAGTCGATTTTGAACAAAGGGCGGGAACGTACTGTTTTTGCCGCTCTTTAGAAATATTCGAAAATACTTATGCACCATACGGTGCCATATACTTTTATTTCAAAAGTTTTATTTTATTAAATTTTTATTGTTGAATTTAACTAAAATATAGTCCACTCCATTTATTTATACTTTGTATTGGAATTATTCCCTACACATAGCATCTTTCTTAAAGCTGTTTTCTTTTAATGTTTAAGAATATGACGCGAATTCTGAATATTTTTTTGAAATATAAAAGTACTCCAACAAGATTATTATATTCTGGCTTCACTGTCTTGCAGAAATTAGTATATTTTATCATACTTTTCATTTTTATTTTACTTGATCCATTTTTTGCGGTATAAAATGTATCCCCCCTTTTATACCGTAATGCTAAACGAGCTATCTTTTAACATGTTAAAATAAAAAAATTAACTGTTTGTAGAATATTTTGTAATTTTGAAAACGCCATATTATAAGCGGATGTGTGAATTTCAACGCTGCAAATTTTCATAAAAATTGAGACATTTTTCTGTCTGAAAATGTGCTCCATGTTTAGTTCATACTCTCGTACATTTAGTGAAGACTGCCTTAAATTTAACTTTTTTTGGAAATATTTATAAGGTACCATTTGTTCAATAATGGTCATTTACATTGTAGGGCAGGGATTTCTAACCTTATTTCCCGTCTGGGCCCATCTGACAAACAGGAAATTGCTGGTGGGCGCAGTGAAAAAAAGTATAACGATTCTTAGTATTTCTTTAGTTTATTACAATCATAAGCATCATGAACACAATATCCTACACCGAAAAAGTAATAAAAAAATTCAAAATAGTTACATTTAATGCGATTTTCGTCATTGCATATAATAGCCACTAATTTTTCAAAATCGTGCGATAAGGTGCTTATAGCATCTTCGAGACTGCTATCGTTAAGTCGAGATCTGATTGTTGATTTAATTGTGCCCATTGTCGAAAACATTTGTTGCCTTTCGCTAGAGGAACTCATTTAAGGGTGAAAAACAAATAAAAATTAAACAGGTTTAAAAGTTAAATCGCTGAGAAAATTCTTAATGTGTAACAGATTCAACGCGAAGGTCTTCAACGTCAATAATAATCAATAAGACAAAAAATAGAGTTACGAGTACAATAATTTTACGGCTTATATTTTATTTCTAAAGGTGTGATGAATTTCGTGGACACACACACACACAAAATAGTGGTGGATCGTGGATTGGCCACGGTTGATATTGATATTAGCTGACTGGCGCAGGCGCACAAAAATAGCTTCGTGGGCACATTGGCATCCTCGCGTATAGGGTTAAGTACCCCTGTTGTAGGGTGATATTGAATTCTAATGTAAGGAATTGCTCTAATTGTTATTTAAAGGAAGGGGGGATTGTGTGTGTAAAATTAATACAAGTTTTTATAACAATTATTTTAATATTGCAGTGGGTCGATGAATGAGTACCAATCTTGCTTGGGGATTTAAACACTGGGGGTCTCCCTTCAGACTGTTCACCTGATCGGGACGTCTGCTCATGTACCTCAGCACCCGATGATCGCGTGTACTGGGATGGGCACAATAGGCCTTGGCCCTCATGGGCTGTTGCGCCACTGAGTTTGAGTTAATTTAATATAGGTACTAATTTTCTGTGTGTAGAATTTTTTTTTTTTAATTATATTTTAAGGCATCCAACTACGTTCGAAACCGTGATTTTAAAAAAGCGCATAAATGGATAATTTTCATGATATTTAGTGTTACTTAGATTGGAATACATGTATAAAATTGTTTTAAGGAAATTATGACAAAAAAAATTATTTAAATACAATATTTTGACAAAAAATTAACTTAGAATAACCTTTTTTCAAAATGTTCTCCTTTTATAAAAAATGCTTCTAAAATAATAATATTTTGTGCTTATATAAAGTAAAGATTTCTCCAGAGAGTCTGAACTATGATTTTTGAAAAAAATTCACAATATTTCCAGAGTTACCACCAATTCAAAATAAATATATATATATATATATATATATAATTATCGGCGTTTTTTTCTTAAAATTTCTCCCTTAAGTTGTAGTAAAATGTGGATAAATCCACTTCTAAGTTGTCCATTTCAGAAATTCTAGTTCAGCCTCTGAACAGAGGTATGAGCTATATACAGGCAAAATATTATAATAATAGAAGCATTTTTCACAAAAGGAGGTTTTGAAAAATGGTCATTCTATATTCATTTTTTGTCAAAATATTGTATTTAAATCATTTATTATTGTAATAATATTCTTAAAACAATTTTATGTATGTTTTCTAACCTAAGTGACACTAAATATCATAAATATTATGCAGGATACTTTAAACGCTGTTGTGTACGTATACACATGTTTACTTTTCCCACTTACTGTTATAATTTTTAGTTGCTTGCTATTAAGCTGAGACTTTTCTATCCATATTTATTGTTAATTATAATTACTTATCTGACATATTCGTCTCCTTGTTTTGTTTGTACAAGTTATACACCCCCATAGCATTACAATAGGCTAAATTCATGTGTCGTCATAGTCACATAATGACAACCCCGTGTTTCTAGCCAATCAGTTCAAATATTCATGTGACGTAATAGTCTCAAGATGAAAGCAATTCTTTGTTTCCAGATGATCAGTTCATGCGCTTCGTTGTTGCCAGCATTTGCTCTTTAAAGAAACTTTCTTTTAAAAAGTATATATTTGTCAACAATAGCAATGCCCATATCTATACAAAATGCATTTTATTTTAAAAAAAAAATATGTATAAAATAACTTTTTATTTAAGTTTAAAAGCGTTTTGAAGATTTTTTTTTTTATAACATTTGAACATGTTTTCCCAAATTATGAAACTTGAAATTTTATCTAAGTTTTACAAATAGGACAACAAGTACAATTCGTTAAACGTCTGTTTTGAATTCAATGGAGAACACGTGTTTGTCGTTATTTTGTGACCATCAAGAAGCCCATTGCTTAAATCACCCTTTTCATATATGTATATTTAAATCATTTATTCTGATTTCAAATTTTGTTTTTATAAAATTTAACATCTAGGCAAATAAATGGGAAGGATATATATATATATATATATATATATATATAGTGCTTTAAAATATATATTTAACACTGCAAACTACCCTAAGACTAAGAATCCGTTAAAGTATAACTGTGGCTGCATTACTTTTTCTTATATTGTCTTTCTGCTCTTCTTTGCATAGTGTTTTATTTTAAGCTAGATTTATAATAATTAAATATATTATTGTGTAATATATTTTAGTTAATATGTTTAGCAATATTCGACAGATGGTTTTCCATTTCTTTTTTTTTTCGTGTGGAAAAGAAGCCGTAATAAAAAAAACTTTTTATTATTATGAAAAAAACTTCAAAAACCGAAATTGCATTTTAAATTATTGGAAAATTCCTATGTGTTTCTCGTGTTCGTTATTTTATTTTATTTTTTTACTCTTTACATTCTATATAAAAATTTCACACAGTTGTTTATTATTAAAACTTAAAAGGACACAGTACGATTCAAATGACAAAAATCAGTCAAAAAATCAAATCTAATTGTTTTATCTTAAATTATTCTTTATATACGCTTCTATAACCTCAGAAATTTTGAAAGCTCTAAACATAAAAAACGCAGAATTATGATAGCTTTACGTTCGTTTTTATTCACATCCCTATGGCAAATACAAAGTTAAAACTTACTTGTCTCAGAAGGATAAAATAACTAGTTTGTCTTCATTTAAAATGTGCAAAGGCTTTTTTTCTATTGTGCCTTATGCTTTGATTTTTTTTTTTTACCTGTTGCTAATTGTACATGCAACAGAAGTTGGAATGCATTTTTGAATCAAAGCAATATTTATTTTTTGAAAAATAATTGGATTCAGAATTTATACTTTTTAAAGGAATTTTCAATAAGCGTTCATAAAAAGAAGTATTGTGTACGAATACCAAACATGTTATAGCAAAACCCATACCAACTTTTTTAGACATAGTTTGACGTTGTGTACGCGCATTTTTGTAGGAGTAGCAATTTAAACTCACTTCACAAATTTTAAGTTTTTTTCCTTAAGAAATTAAATGACCAGCCTTTTATGAAATTTTGAGCACAGAATCTGTTTTACACGGTATACACACATAGGAGCCCCAAATTAAAAATCCTTAAATTAAAAAAATTTACGTACATCGTACCATGTTCCCTTAAACATTTAATTGAATTTAATTTCTATATATAATACATATATATGTACAATTTCTTCCTTAAGTAAAAATTTTTTTTAAAGAAAACTTACTTTGAATTCAGAAACATTGAGGTTAAACCTTTTAAAAATTCTATTTTATATATTAACAGAACGTATGAATCACAATGCATCAAATTTTCGTGGAAATCTAGTCATTTTTCTGTCTGAAAATGTGCTCCGCGTTCAGTTCAGGTTCTTGCACATTTGGCAAAGACGGCTTTTAAAAAAAATTGACTCGGAAACGATTTTTTCGGTACACTGGGAACCTTGATTATATCTTTCAGTTTGCGGAAGAGTCTGGTAATACCGGTTTCTTGAGGAGGTACGCTATTATTAAGGCTGCAGTCTTCCGGTGCATTTTTTAAGTACAGAAAGTATTTTCATTTCTGGATGCTTCCCCTTCCCTAACAGCGAAGAAGTGTCTTTAAATTTGACCAGTCTTTGTAAATAAATGCATTTTTAATTTTCCTTTTGTTCAAATCTTGTTATATACGTCTAGGTAAACCTACTGCAAAAAGCAAACTTTTTTTTTTAGTTTCAATCTGTAACTGAACAAAAAAGCATTGTGCCTAAACGGAAAGAAAGTTTTAACTTACCCATATGTTATACTAGCGGGTATACCCGTTATTCGCACGGGTGAATTGGAAAATTAAACAACACAGATTGAAAGATAAAGAAGTTTTTAATGTGTTAATTTTACGTTAATTGCAAATTAAACAAAACAAAAAATAGCTTTTTGCACATCTTAGCTGAACAAAAAACCCATAGTAGTTAAATTTTAAGTCTGCAAATCTAATAGCTGCTAAAAAAAAAAGATTTTTTTTATTAATAACTCCCTGTAAGTCTCTTGTGGGTCGATTTTTGAAAACACCTTCCTAAGCTGATCTCTGCTCAGCAAAAGTAACACACTGTTGGAAAATTTGTGTAATGAACGCTTAAAATAGTGTAAATAATTTATATCTGGATGTGTAATACGTTAATATTACTTTCTGTTGTATTTATTTTATGTTAAAATTGTAATATATTCGCAAACAATGCCGCTTCTTACATTATAATGGCGATTCAATGGAAACACAGCAAAATGTTGGTGATAGAGCCAAGTTGGCATCATTTTCGGCGACCACATTGGCAACTTGGCGATTGATTAAATGGCGTATTTGGTATGCTGTAGCGCCACCTTGTGATGAGCTGCAACAAAGATAATAACACAAAAAACTTTCTCCAGATAAAAATACATACACCTGCCAATTTTCATAGTAATCGTTTGAACGGTGTTGTAGTGAAGCGAGGTCATATATAGAAGCATCCATTTTCATATATTATACTATATAAATAAAATAAAATAAATCATTTACAGGGAAAATCGTTTAACACGAAACTGAGGAGACTGAAATATTTTTTCATTGTTAAAGAACTTCGTGTTAAAGGATGTTGCAAAAAAAAAAAAAAAGGAAAAAAGGTGTATTTAACAAATTTAAGTTTGTTAGAGTACGAATTTTTGTTGTATAGGTATGTATATATGCACTTTAGTAAAAATCAATGAAACAAAAACATTCTCAAGAACTTAAACCATTCAAACCTTTCCGGAATTTGCTTCCTTTTTTTTAAAATTATTGTTAATAATGCAGAGTAACCAATGCCAACCTTTTTACAGATTTTCGTTTCCGTCTTGTTTTTGATCAACAACCTAAAGAAGCTCCATCTTTATTTTTACGAAATACAAGTTTGCTTTCCCCCGAGTTCCTTGATATTGTGCTTGTAAAAAGAAACTATCTTCTAAAATAGGAAGAAAAAAACGTGAACCAAACTCATTGATTTTTACTCACACAGCAATGTACTCGCTATCGAATTCCAAAGCCAACTGATGAGAGACGAGAAGGTTTTATGTGAAATTTTTTAGGGGTGGAGGTGAAATTAGCTTTGATAAACAAAACTAGCTCGTGTCACAGGCTGTTACGAGGGTATTTTAAAGTCGTTAGCCTCCTTTCAATAAAACACGCGGAAAGTCTCTTTCAAGTCTCACCCCTCTTAAATCTCACCTGCGTGGCTGGTGTTCTTCGTATTTTGCTCATTCCCAGAAGGGAAATCTTTTCGTGTTAGCGCGATTTTCGTTTCGTGAAAAGAAAAAAATAAAGTAAAATACATGGTATTTTGTCGGGACCATTGTATTATTTCGTATTAACCCATATTTCATCTTATGCATTTTCGCATTAATCATATTTCACTGTATACAATTACAGTGATAAAAAAGAATCAATATAGAGTAATTGATTGATCGATTGCCTATTAAGGTCACCTTTAAAACAATTCGCGGGTTATTGAAATCTGTCGAGAGCTTAAACGTCCTCCCATTGGTGTGGTGTGGTAGTTAGGAGAGGGGGTGCCAGCTCAGGTGTCGTCCACGTCACTTGACCATGGTTCAAAATTGCGTTGTCCGTCTCCAAAAGCCCTCGTGTTGCTGAACAGTGCGACGTTAATATTCAATCAATCAATCAATTAATCAATCGTGGGTTATTGAAGACGGACTTCGCAATTTTCAAACAAGGTAGAGACGAGTTCGACACATGAACTGGTACTCCACTCTTTCTCAACATAAACCTGGTTATTGTTATAATACTGTACCATAAATGGTTCTTACATAATTAAAGAGACATTGGACTCCATATGCTTAGCGCTTTTGTTTGATATTCATTAAATTCAGTACAATGAACCCTTAATATGCATTTGTTACGAACATATTAAGAAAAAATATTTATTTACATCTCGATCAAGTGACGAAGACGACATATGAGCTGGCACCCTCCTCGCCGGACTACCACACCACCCCAACGGGAGAACAGTGAGCTACGATAGATTTAACATACATCAGCCCTTTTACACAGCGGGTCTTCAGTGGCATTAGGCTGGAATTCATGTCATTTTGGCCATGAGTCCGTGACTACGACCGTTAGGCTTCGACTATCCCCTCTTGAAAAGTCAGTTGTGTAAGAATTTGAACATCTGTAGATACGATGACATATTTGCTTCGAGAAATCTTCCAATTGTACTGAGTGTTACAGACAGAGATGAGAGAATTTTTTTTAGAAATAAGAGGTTTTTTTTACTCCCTTTTGTTACTCCTTATTTTTTAAAACAAATATCTCCCCCCCCCTTTTCCTTGTAAGAAAACGATAAATGGATGAATTTTGAATTAACATGATTTTATTATTTGCTTACGTTTTATTGTGTACATTTTTAAAGCTATTTCAGAGGTAAATTTCTGTTAGAATGGACATATTCCCATATGTTGAATCAGTAGCGCACACAAGAATTTTTCAAGGGGAGGGCGGGGTTGAAAAGTTCACCATTCTTGTATCATGCTATTTTTAATTTTGTCGATTTTCAGGAACAAAACAAAGTAAAAAACTAATTATTGAATAAAAACTTAGCATTAATTAATAAAATTAATCATTAATAACAAATATTTAATTAAATTTTGTATTATATGCTTAGAATTATAACCAATCGGAAAAAAATAAAGGGCTTTGGGGGGGGGTCCGGACCCCCAGGACCCCGCCCCTCTTGTGTGCGCCACTCTGTTGAATACCTATGCGTTCTGACCAATTTATTCTAGCCTCTAGGACAAGGATGGCGAACCACTGGCACGCGTGCCATTGATGGCACGCGACACACAATATTTTGGGCACGGCACCGATCAAAAAAGGTTTCGGCTACCCCCTCTTGAAAATTCAGCTGTGTAAGAATTCGAACATCTGCAGACACGATGACATATTTGCTTTGAGAAAACTTCCAGGTGTACTGAGTGTTACAGTCAGAGATGAGAGAATTTTTTTTAGAAATAAAAGTTTTTTTCTCCCTTTTGTTACTCATTATTTTTAAAAAAATGTCTCCCCTTTTCTATGTAAGAAAACGATAAATGGATGGATTTTGAATTAACGTGATTTTATTATTTGCTTATGTTGTTTTATTGTGTTTTTGAAGCTATTTCAAAGGTAAATTTCTGTTTGAGTGGACATATTCCCATATGTTGAATACCTGTGCGTACTGACCAATTTATTCTAGCCTGCTTTACGACTTTTAACTGTTATTGAACAAGGCTAGTATATATATATATAGAAGAAAAAAAAATGCAAGATAATAAGTGTAACAGAGAATTTCAAACTTGGTGGACGAAAAATATGGCATAATTAGTAAATACGACAGAATGGCGTGTGTATGTTCTGAAACAATGGCATGTAGGATATTGTCTGTAAAATTGCATTTTGAAACAAATCACAAATCCTTTTGTCAAAAAAGGGAACCAGAGCAAAAAGAATTAATCTGATTACAATTAATGTGTGGTAGATGACTCCAATTCGGCATGCAATTTTGCTAAATGTTACTAACATCTAACCATGGGAGTAGCTACCGCCGTATTATCAGCCGTATGAAGGATACGGGGCCCCAACGAGCATAAGCAAAAAAATTGTAAAGTATTAAGGGCCCCGAAAAAGAGCCCCCAATGAATTTTAATACTGGTCCCACAAAAGACTAGCTACGCCAGAGCATCTAACAATCCTAATATAAGTCGTTTGTCACACACCTAATGTGCAACAACAGAAGTCACTCTAATGTTACTTAAGTTTGAATTACACGTATAACTAAAAGATTTACTACATTTACATACAGTGCAAAATGTATTTTTTCGTAGTAAATAAAGAGTTTTAAGTTGTTAGTACAGAGTGGGTGATCGATTAACGAACATAATCCGTTCCAAGACTATGTTCGCTATCCGAATTGTTCGTTAACCGATCATCGATTCACCATAGACTTCTATGTGAAATCGATTAATTCGTTCTGGAGACCCTAATAATTAAATTTTAAAAAATGTATAATTTCTTACTAAGTTTTTTAAAAAATAATACATACATATAGTCTTGCATATTAATCAGTCCTTTTCATTTTTTGCTTATGGGGCGTTGAAGAACATGTCCAATGTCGATTGCTTTTCTCTCTTTTAATAGCATTGTCGTTGTAAAGATCCCCAACCCTACTGATATCAGCTTGGTTTGGGTGCCATTCTAAGACCATTGCTCTGACATCCTCCCACTTTTTCAAAAGATCTTTAATGGCAGATGTTGGCATTGGTCCTCTTTCGTCTTCCTCTTGTTCAGAAAAAGACACATTTCGCTGTGTTTCTTGGTGTTCTTCATTCAAAATTTCTTGGAGTTCTTCTGTTGTCAGTTCATCTTCATGTCCCATTATGAGCTCTTCTATGTCATCCTCGTTCACCTCCAGTTCCAGATCTCTAGCATTTGTCAAAATTTCAACCATAATTTCAGGGGTGTCTTCCTGATCACCTCCGAATATGTGTTCATTGTCCAAACACAAAAAATCTTTCTTGAAAGTGTTCGTTATCCGAACACAAAAATCTTTCGTGAGAGTGTTCTGTTAACCAATTTGTTCGTTAACCGATCTGTTCGTTAACCGATTGTGGCCGCGGTAGCCGAGTGGTATAGGTATCGGATCGTGGCTTGCCTTGTCACGAGTTCGAGCCCAGTACCGCTAAATACCCGCCGTGTAGGGCAGCGATGCACGTTAAATCTGTCGAGAGCTGAAACGTCCTCCCGTTGGTATGGTGTGGTAGTTAGGAGAGGGGGGTGGTCCGTCACCAAAAGCCCTCGTGTAGCTGAACAGTGCGACGTTAATATTCAATCAATCAATCGTTAACCGATCACCTACTGTATTTAGTTTTATTATTTTCCCAATAATCACAAGTAAAAATTATTTGACGGCATGTCTGTACCTCATTAAACATTTCTTTACAAAAAATGGCACATTGATCCTTAAAGGTTCGCCACACCCCTGCTCCAGAATGATCAACAGAGTTCGTATTATATTTGTTTACTATTAGTGATTATTAAACAAGTCATTTTTTATTTTATTTTTTAAATTTATTAACAGATTCGGAAGGAAAACTCCCTAGAGACTGCTATCAAGTGCAACGTGAATTGAAAAACGAGACGGGTGTGTATCGAATTCAGCCCGATTATGCAAGAAGACCGATCTTTGTGTACTGTGATATGGAAACAGATGGAGGTGGTTGGTCCGTAAGTTTTTTATAAAACGTATTTTTAAGTTAAAATTAAAATAATTTTTTTGACAACGAGAAGTTTTATCCTTAAGGTATCCGACTACGTTCGGAGCCGTGATTTCGCAAAAGCGTATAAATGGATAATATTTATGATATTTAATGTCACTCAGATTAGAAAACTTATATACTCGTAAAAGTGTTTTAAGAATAGTATTGCAATAAAAGATTATTTAAGTACAATATTTTGACAAAAAATGAACATAGAATGACCCATTTTCAAAGTATTCTCCTTTGTGAAAAATGCTTCTATTATAATAATATTTAATCTGTATATAGCTCAGACCTCTGTTCAGAGGCTCAACTAGAATTTTCGAAATATATAACTTAGAAGTGGGTTTATCTATGTTTTACGACAACAGAGGGAAGAAATTTTAAAAAAAAAACGCCGATAATTATTTCAAATGGTTTTAACTCTGAAAATAATGTGAATTTTTCAAAAATCTTAGTTGAGCTTCTGTACAAAGGTTTGCGCTATATACAGGCAAAATATTATTATAATAGAAACATTTTTCACAAAAGGAGAACATTTTGAAAAAAGATTATTCTAAGTTAATTTTTTGTCAAAATGTCCTTAAAACAATTTTATACATGTATTCTAGTCTTAGTGACACTAAATATCATGAAAATTATCCATTTAAGTGCCTTTTTAAAATCACGGTTCCGAACGTAGTCGGATACCTTAATCATTATAAATCCAATATAAATTTTAACAGATTTGAGTGCCTGCCAATTCGCATTTTTTAATATAAATTTTCTTCTTGCCAATGGACTAAATTCATGCTACTTCATCAATCCCGCGTTTTTAGCAAATCAGTTCAAAAGCTTCGCTGTTGCCAACTTTTGCAGAAACTTTCTTTAAAAAATTATGTATTTGTGAAAAATAATAACGCACATAGGATAAACAAAATACACTTGGTTTTAAAAAAATCCGTATAATGTAAGATTGTTTCATTGAAATTCTTTTAAGATTCTTAGTATTTAACATCTTTTACCCAATTATAAAATTTAAAACTTTACTTACATTTTACAAAGGGAACACAACAAGTTTAAAGCCAGTTTGAATTCAATGGAGAAAACGTGATTGCATTACTTATGTAAATGTCATGAATTTAGTCCGTTAATTATTTGAAAATTTGCCCACGGGGAGGCTAATTTTTCTGCAGTTCCCCCCCCCTTTTTCTCTTTGAAGTAAATAAATGCTCTCTAAAAATATTAGAAATTGTGGTCATATATACAACGTTTATAAATGTTTTTAGTAGAAAGTTTACATTTTTCGAGTAATAATTAATAATAAATTAAATCTATAAGAAATTTAAGAGGAGTCGGAAACCTCTTTACTGGCAATGTTAAATTGGCTGCTTTCGATGTACTTTTTCTCAAAATCTGTTATATGTATATGATTGAAATTTTTTATACAATTAAAGTACACCTTTCTTATTATACTGAAATGAGCCTTTGGCAAATTTTGAATTTTTTAATAATTTATAAAATTATTTATCAAACATAGTGAAATTTGACCCTTTTTCACATGAAAATGTGTGTAAAAAATAAATTTTTGAGTTTTTTACAAAACGCTCATTTCAGTATATATTAGCAATCATTATAAATATGCCATAAAAAACTTACATACCTGTGAACATTATTTTCTCAGAAAAGGTACATCGAACATCAAAAATTTACATTTTGAGATAAATGGATTTTAATGTATAATTACCTTTTTATTAAAGCATTACACCCCATACTCCGAATGATCTACATTTTTTAAAATCTCATCATCCTCTCTCTTTCTTTTAAGTCTTTTTTCTTTCCTAACTTCCTTTGTTTTTTGTAAACATAAGTATTTAGCATTTAACAGCCTCAGTTTGTCGAGGCGCTCTATTGCCTGTATCGTGTAATCACCAGGCTCAATATTAAGTTTTCTCAAAATTTCTGGTTTTGATACATTTTCCATATTAAATGATGAAATTGAATCATATGTACCCAATGATAATACTTCTATTTGTACAAATATTTTCTTCAGTACGCGAGACCATATTACGTTATTTACACTTTCATTGGGATTTTATGTACCTCGCGCGCGATATAAGCGCTTTTTTAGCAATTGGGGATTAAATGTTTTGATTTTTATCATTCATTCAATTTTTAAGCAAAAACAAAATACTTTGTTTATATTTTCGCCATTTAAATGGGTGTGAACCAATTTTCAATGATTATTTAAAAAAAGGTTTTAAGGGCTTCTAATTACCCTAGAGTTTAAAGTAAGGTATTTTTAGAAAGGTTAAAACTTATACAATGTTAAAATGTAAAAATCTCAAAACTGTCGCATTAAGAAGATTTTATGTTTCCAACACCCCGTAATAATTTTGTTTTGTACTGAAATATTTTCAAAATTATTGAAATCTTATATAAATATTCAAAAGTATTAAATTTTTGACCAATATAGAAGCTTTCAAAAATACATTAAAATACACACACTGGCCAATGAATTAGAAACCTCGAGATCTGCATTTCAAATGCTTGTTAGGGATGAAGTACGCAATATCTTCCTATATGGCGTCAGTAAATTGGGTTAGAATGTTTTAATTAATAAAAAGAAAAATTGAAAAGAATGTTTTCCCATAAAAAAAAAGAAAAAATGGGAAAACGAGACAAATCTTTCACCATTTGAAAAATGACTTATTGTTGGTACCCGTTTAGCAGGAGCCTCGATTTCGAAGACAAAAATCTTACTGGATTCTCAAAAGCAGCCATATCAACAGTTTTCAAAAGTTGAAATCAGAACCCACAGTCCTCTAGAAGACGAAACAGTGGTTTGAGCACAGTTTTTCAAGAGCGAGATCGGCGTCGTTTTCCACGAATTGTCCGGAACATAGATTTTTTTGGCTAAAACCCACACAAATTTTTCCCCAAAAAATTTCCCAACAGATTTCAGCCCATGCTCAGAGAATTCCAGAGGACAGAAATGCATAGTCGAGTGCCTGTAAGAAAACAACTCATTTCTTCCCAAAATGCGAAAGTTCTTTTTAAGTGTGGGGAAAAAGAAGACATTTGGACATTTGAGGTTTGGGAAACGGGTAAATGGGTCGGAGGGGGAGTCACGCTACTCTTCATTTAGCACTGATGGAAGACGTCGAAATTGGAGAGAACCCAACGAAGGCATGAATTCATCTTGTCTTACTCACACTGTGCAAGGGTCTGGTGGGAGTATCATGATAAAAGGCATGATTTGTTGGGATGGAAGTGGTGTCCTGGTGCTCCTCGAAGGTAAACAAACAGACATATGATACTTTGATATGTTGGCAGATCAAATGCACCCTGAAATGTTGCATTTTCACTCTGATGGCGACGGATACTTCATGGACAATAATGCAACTATACATCATGCTAGTAGTGTTCAAAATTGGTTTTCTGAACATCAGTCGGTTTCCCCAACACCTTCTTTTGGAAAAACCGTATTTTCGAATCTTAACCTCATAGAAAACGTGTGATATGGTGGAAATTCACATCCAACAGCACTCTCCTCTTCCATCTAACTTACAAAATCTAAAAAGCTGCATAACCATTGCATGGTATTCTCTGGAGGTAAATGCATTCCAAAAGCATGTAGACTCGATTCTCTAGCGAATCAGAGCAGTTATCCGTACACACAAAAGGTGTTCCAATAAAATATTCATCTTCGATTTCTAATTCATTAGGTTTCGGATTTTTACATGTCTACGCCAAAAAAATTTTGTAATTCAAAAAATGATAATGATAAAATTTTTAGCGAATATATATTGCTTAAAATTTATCAGTAAATTATATCACAAGCAAAAAAATTATCTTCCATATAATATTAACATCAAACTATTTCTGATCGTGTCTAAGAGCAAACTGCATCAAAATAAATATATTTATTTCAATAAAAGTCCCGGGCGGACTGGTTGGTTTGTCCCCTGCCCTTCTACACCTAATTCCCGGGTTTCGACCCCGCCCCAAGTCAGTAAATTTTTCAGATGGAAAAAATTTCTGGCGGCCATGTCGTATGATTATATGGTATGCAAAAGATCCTTAGAGTGTCTTTTTTTGGCTTGGGTGCTGGGGGGCAAAATTAAATCCTGGTACAGGCCCCATCGCCGAGTGCCCCCTTTTTGGGGAAACTGAGTGTCAAATTACCTGCGACGATTGGTATCCGTCTATATGGTGCCGCACTAAAAAGAGATTCCAGTTTCCCGTAAAACTTAACTAGGTCTGCAATGGTAAAACATCACAATCTGCAGCCCAATAGAAATAATAAAAAAAATTAATAAATGTATTGATATTTAATATAGAAATCTCTCAAATGTGGAAATGTTAAAGTATCCTATTTAATTTGATACTTTTGAACTTTTTTTAATACTATGTATGAGATTTTACTTGACCCTAAATTAATATTTTATAAAAACATCTCTGCTGCCTCGTCTTTATTTTGACATTTCAAGGGCTTATTTAACACATAGGTAAATGCTGACTAATTTGCCTAATATATAGTCGGCCAAAGTATACAAGTACTTTTCTGAAGTTAGATTTGGCTCGTTAAGCGGTATGATATAAGGTATTCAGTGGAGTACTCAAGGGTGAGATTTAGGGGTTCAAACCCCACCCATAGGTCAATACATTTTTAATTTTAAAGTAAATTTAAAATATTGGCACTTTTATTTAGGTTTATTTAAATATATACCCACCCTTTGTCATAAAATTAGTCTGTGTATGCCATTAGAAGTATATGCATACTTAATAACAGCAATAAAGTAGAAATCCTCTTATTTAGAGCTGACATAGTGCAATAACATTTTTCAATCAACAATTTGATTTTTGCTCTATTGAATAACCCTTTATCTACCACATTATGATTTACTGCAGTTTTTTTTATGAAATATTTTTTTTGAATCACTAGATTGAAAATTAAGGGATATACATTTATTCAAAAACTGGGAAATTTAATCCGTTAGAGCTAATTAATTAATTAAAGATAATCAACCCGTTAAAAATTTAAATTTTATACACTTTTTCATTAAAAAAAAATAGTCAAATGTTTTCCCAAAGGGTTTTCATTTACATACAAGAACAATAAGACACTTACATTTTGACATTAACTATTTTTTCGGAACAAAAATGACAATCTTTGCAATGCACTGAAAACGCAATTTCTGCTATAAAGCTATTCGCTTTCCCCGATAAAACTCTCATCATAGAACACGTGCTGCCTTATATCTTGGAAGAGGGGATTTAAAAGAATATTCCTGCTAAGTATTGCCTGAGTATTAGTAAAAATGGTTATTCTATGTAATTTTAAAGTGAGTGGTACTTATAAGTACCGTCGGTAGATAAAGGGCTAAAGCAGTTAATAGAAATTTTACAGCTAAAATAAATATATCGAGACATTTTCTCATGAACCAATTACTTACCTAAGTGGTCTTTTAAATAGAAAAATGGGTTTAATCAATAATAAAAAAAAGAACCAGTAAAATGTCAGAATTTCAAAGTCCGCCCCTTGTTCTGTGGTGTGGAAATTTAGAGGCTAAAGTTCCAATTTACCCTTCTCGTCTCTTGTGTGAATGATGATGAAAATTATAAAGTCCATCACTATAATATGCGGTTAATGCAAAATTTACACTACTAGAAATATTAAATAAAATATCATGCTTTTATTTTCTTTCGACATTAACATGTTGAAATGCAATTTACATGGATGTTATATTACGTATAGTTATTTTTTAAATTACGACCGAGTTTAAAAATTTTTTAAGCCAGTGCTTCTCAAACTTTCACAATTTGCAAAACCCCAATTTTTTCAATCAGGTTTTTATTGCACCCCCCCCATACAAAAAAGAATGTATTGAAATTAATAATACTATACTTTTGACGATAAAATTTCAAAAAACCACTGTAACCTCTTTTTAAATAAAACCCCCGGCGTGTATAAACGTCTCGCTCAGCCAAAGTCTTAATTGACCCGAACGTATACATAGGTCTTTCCGAAGTACGATCTTTTCTGTGCACTGCTATCCATAAAATTATTCCGAAGGCTTTGGAATGCAATAAAAGGACTTCGGCAGTGTTTGCGAAGGATGTACTCTCTCTCTCTCTTATTTTAGAACATTTGCCCTTTTTCCTTCCCCCCCAATACATCAAAAACGTTCCTACGTGGAAAATGGTGGCATTGGAGAGCGAATCGCGCAACTTTTAATCAGCATTTAAGGGGGTACTTAAAAACCATTCAAATTATCAAGATAACTGTTAAATTTCACATGTAATTTTATATAGGACAAACCCATGGGGGTCACTGGTAATTAATGAAACTTGTTCTTTAAATTTTTAATTTTAAAAATTTAAAATAAATTTTGCAGTACTGGTATTATTCTTAAGTGTATTATATCAGTGTAAATGTGTATTTTATTTTTTATTATGTCAGAAGGTATTTTGTTCGTTTACTTTCAGTAAATTAACAACGGTTTTAAATAATTTTTTGTTTTTGACTTTTCAATATGCTGTGCCCTCCTCATAGAGTTATCACGCCCCCAAGAGGGCGCGCCCCACAGTTTGAGAAACGCTGCGTTAATCAGTATCAGACAATGTGTTTATTAAGAGAGTATGCGACGTTTTTAGATTAATAATTCTAAAAGTTTGGATTGATCTAAACACCTTTTCTTTTTCCTAACAGGTATTTCAAAGACGGAAAGATGGCTCCGTCGATTTTTTGAGAGAGTGGAAGGATTACAAATATGGATTTGGCAACATAGGCGGAGAGTTCTGGCTCGGTAAGGAAATTCTTATCTCTTTCTATATAAGAAAAAAGTTTTTCAAGATGCTGTAATAAATTTATTTCGCAACAACGCCAACGTACAAGATAACTCACCAAGTTGGCAACCCCGATTTCGCACTTGTCATACATTCTAAATTGGCTACCATGTGCATTTTTTCACTTTATGTCGTCAATACGGTTATAATAGTACATTATGTCGCCCAACCGGTATAGTGGTTAGCGACGCTGCCTGAGGTGCCGTAGGGGGGTTTTGGGGTTCGAATCCGGAGACATGGATGTTTTTTAAATTATAGTGCCTTTGCGGCAGGGGTACTCTAAAGCCGTCGAGCCCAAGTCCCCTTGTGTGGTTGGTGGAAGGGGGAGGTGGGAGACCCCCCGGGACCCCAGGGCTTTCTCCCTCTAAATTGGGTGGAACCGAGCAAAATCGTACTGTCACCTGCATGGTGCTCAAAGCTAAAGCTAACGACAGGCGTAAAAATTCTAGCCCTTAGCCGCGATAAATTTCGTGGGCCTCGATTTGACTTCGTCAGGCAGGTGGCATTATTCACAACAACATAGTACATTATAGCAACCTCTCGCAGAAAAATATCGCGCAACGATTGCCTGGAATGGAATAGTTGCTTAAGAAGAAACGCGGTGTCTCATACGAAAACCAATTAACAGCCAAAGGAACTAAATACACAACTTTGCAGGAAGCTGCAGGTTTCAGGGCGGCTCTAGGGCCGGACAAACCGAACCCTGCCCGGGGCGGCAAATTCTAAGGGCGGCATTTGGATAAAAATATTTTTGAAATATTATTATGTGGGGTTTATTTCATTTAACGTACTTATTTCCTTTATTTGGTACTCTGTATGTTTTAATGTCAGTTTTCTTTTTTATGTTGAAACTTAAAAACTCGAGGTGGGAGGATATGTTCAAACAAGAAATTTGACAAATTTACACATCTTTCACTAGTAACGTTCTCCTCATCCCCGAGTATTGTCACAACGGAAATTCCTTTCACTCTGCGACGTCCGGGGTCAGCTATCCAAAAGGGGACAGGGAAAATAAGAGTTTTTTGTAGATAGAGAAACACAGGAGATGTTTTATTTTAATCTGTGTAGCTACTATAAGTTAGAATAAACGTTTGTGATCCCCACAATCAGTAGATCCTTTTTAAAAGAAATTACCATGCTGAAATGGGCAATTCTTTCTCTTGACTTGTTTAAAATAATAACAGGTAATTTGTCCTTAATTTTGAATTATTTTTGTATTGACTTTATATATGTGAGGTGTTGTGAAATTTATCTTTTAAATTTTATAATTTTGGGGTTTGGAAATAAGGGCGCGCATTTTTCCATTTTGTACCCAAAAGTGGAAAAAAAAAACCGGCCTAGTTAAACCCAAAGAATTGGAACCTTATCTAAATAAATTAAGATCACTTCTATCTAATTTTAAATTTTGAATTCAAAATAAATTTCGAAAAAGAACAAAAAATTAGAATCATTTTGATACCTTGTTTAATTTTGGTTTTTGAAAAATTTGCAATGTACGTAGAACATTCATAGTTGTAAAAGGGGTACCTCCTAGTTTACAATTATCTAAATTTTATTTTTTTTATGGGGGTATTTTTAAAATTAGAGCATTTCTGAACTAAATAATTGGCATAAATAATTTAATCAAAAGGAGTTAAGTAAATTTGGAAAAAAAAAATTTTCCAAAATACATAACTTGAAATTTTTTTAAATTTTAAAAATTGAAAAATTGGCAAATATTTCAAAGGGATCCCTGCCAACTTTTTTTTTTTAAAAGGGGTAACAAAAAAATACACAGGAAATTTTTTTCCCTCTTTTAAATTTGGAAAAAATTAAAAGTTTTTCAACTTTGGGCTACGTTCGCTGATCGAATACACTTTATAAATAAAACAAGCAGTAAACTAATGCAATTTTTGATATTTATGTAGCTTTCTATTATCAAAAACCTTGAAATATAATTATTCAAGTAAAAAAAGTTTATATAGTCTATTAATTTAACAAAATCAATTTTAAAAAGGAAAAATTCTTGCTATATTATTAGCTACTAGGCTCGATATTTCAATGAATTAAATGTTAAATTTTCATTGATCGAGTTTCTGATTTTATAAATTTGCGAAAAAATAATGCAATAATTAAGTTTAGAAAAATTCAAGTGATCATATTCTAAACTACAAGTAATGTTGCAATTTTGCAAGTTTTATTTTGCTTTCAAAGTAAAATTTTTCACATAATTAAATACTGCTATAATAATAAATTATACATTATATATATATTACCTCAATGTACATAAAAATTCACCCCCGATTAAAAAGCAACAAAGAAAAATAAAGAACTATCAATAATGTTTTTAGGAAAAACACATTTTTGTAATTATTTTACCTCTCAGTATTTAAAATGTTCATTATATTTTCATCATAATGTTGTTTCCACCTTAAAAAGCTTAATTGAACAAAAAGTACCAATATGCTTTTGTAATTTTATTTTTTTTAAAGACTTGTTTTTAGTGAAAAAAATCAGCAAAACTTAAGGTGGATCATGTTCAATGACTTTATAGTTAATGTCTTTAAAAAAGAATTTTGAATGTCAGATATTTTTTTATAAGTCAATACTGATGACGATATAATAATTATAATAACTGAACAAATGACATGTGTGGTTCTATCATTACAAAATACTTCGTAGAAATGATAGTGGGAGAAATTGCAAATCCTTATGAAATGTTAATGGCATAGAAAAAAAAAAAAAGCTGAAATATACAGCGAAAACTATTATAAAGTGATTTTTATAGCTTTTATTTGATTGGAATTTATATCCCTTTGAAGTGTTTTTCGTCATTTAAAATCATCTTGGTAAGCATTTTATTTAGCCTGATAGGTTCCTTTGCATAAATACGATTTTTGCTCACTTTATAATTTCGACTGGTTATGTATTACAAAGCACTTTTTTAGGTTTTTTGTTAGCTAAATTACCAGTATAAGATATTTTTTCATTTTTTTAAAAAAATATAGTATTTAAAAATGAATAATTCCATAAGGAAATAAAAATTAATTTGATTAAAATAAACTTTTAAAGATTTTATAAAATATTTTAGTAGCTTCTTGAAGATCTGACAAATTTAGCTTATATCTTATTTGCACCACATAACTTTTAAATCAGTTATGCTTCAAACGATCATTCAACTAAAGAGATGATTTACATTGCATTTCTCACTAGTCATTTTCTAGAATCCAATTTGTTTATTCTTAATTGCAATAATATTAGGACTTTATCTCATACAAGACAACTTGTATTACTCCTATGAGAAGGAGCTGACAGTCGGGTTCCTTTACACACGTGGACAACAGGCACTCTCTGCCAGGACCATTTTTAGCCTCCCTTGCGCTCTAGGTCAGTGCTTCTCAAACTTTCAGTATTTGCGACCCAATATTCAACCATAATTTTCATCGCGCCCCCTTCCATACAATTACAATGTATTGAATTCAATAATACTATACTTTGACGCTAAGACTACAATACGACTTTAACTTCTTAAGTGCCTCCGACATATATAAATATCTCACTCAGCCAAAGCGTTAATTTTCCCGGACGTATATGTACGTCTTTCCGAAGTAGGATATTTTCTATGCACTGCCATTCATAAAATTATTCCGAAGTCTTTGGAATACAACAAAAGGCATTGACAGTGTTTGCAAAGGATTTACTTATTTCAGAGGAGATTTGCTTATTTATTCCTTTTCTCCTCTTCCCTTCCAATAAATACATCACATACACACACCTGTTTGGAAAACAGTAGCGTTGGGGAGTGAACAACGTATCTTTTAATCAGCAGTATATAATGGGATTAATTACAAACCGTTCAAATTATCAAGAGAAGTGTTAATTTTTGTATATAATTTTATTTAAGACAAGCCCATGGGGTCAATGGTAATTATTAAACTCATACTTAACTTAGTATTTCTAAATTAATTTTAAAATGCACTGTGCAGTGCTCATACATTTATAAGTGTATTATATCAGTACAAATGTTAATTTAATTTTTTATTATGTCGAAATGTACTTTGTTTACTTTCAGTAAATTAATAATTTTTTAAATAATCTTTGGTTTTTGATTTTTCTATATGCTCAAGCCCCCTTGTAAAGTTATCACGCCCCCTAGGGTGCCGCGCCCCATAGTTTGAGAAACGCTGCACTAGATTTCTAAATTAGCACTAGTATTGCTAAATTAATTGTAAAATATAGTGTGCAGTACTAATATATTTATAAGTATTATATTAGTGTAAATATGTATTTATTTCTTATTATGTCAGAATACATTTTGTTTGTTTACTTTCAGTAAATTATTATTTTTTTTAATAATCTTTTGTTTTCGACTTTTCAATATGCCCCGGACCCCCTTGTAGAGTTATCACGCCCCCTAGGGGGCGCGTCCCACACTTTGAGAAACGCTGCTTTAGGCCACTGCTTCTTAAACTTTCAATACTTGCGACCCAATATTCACAATCATAATTTTCCTCGCTCTCCCCACATACAATAACAATGTATTGAATTTGATTATACGAGACTTTGACGCTAAAGTTACAATACTACTTTAACCTCTTAAGTGCCACTGGAGTAATTAAATGTCTTACTCTCAGCCAATGAGTAAATAGCCCTGCACATATATATATACGTTTTTCTGAAAGACGATCTTTTCTCTGCACTGCTATCCATGAAATTATTCCGAAGGTTTTAAAATGCAATTAAATGAACTTGACAGTTTTGCGAAGGATTTACATATTTCAGAAGATTTTCTTATTTACTCCCTCTCCCCCCTCAAGCACACCACATACGTTTGCATACGCTCAAAACGGTGGCATTGGGGGAGAAAGGAAACCCTTTGGTTGGCTTTTAAAAGGGAATTAATTATAAACGGTACAAATTATCAACAAATTTTTAATGTTTGCATAAAATTTTTATACATAAAAAAGCTCGTGGGATCACTGGTAATTATTAAACTTATTCTTAACTTGGTGTTGTTAAATTAGTTAAAAAAGACATCGCGCAGTACTGATACATCTATAAGTGTATTATATCAGTGTAAATGTTTTTTTTAAAAATTTTTACTATGTCAGAATGAGTTTTGTTTGTTTACTTTCACTAAATTAATAATTTTTTTAAAAATAATCTTTTGTTTTCGACTTTTCGATGTGCTCGCACCCCTTTAGGTTTATCACGCACCCCTAGGGAAGGTGCCCCACAGTTTGAGAAGCGTGGCTCTAGGTACTTCATATAGTCAAGCCTCCCCCCTCCCACTATTTCCAGAGCACCCCTTCCTTCAGTTCTTACCTTGCCAGTTTTAATTCGGGAAAGATTTTCCCTGAACTCTCTTTCCTTTCTTTGTCTTTGCTCTTTAGAGAGTCTTTCCATTATCCGCTACCTGTGGACCCTCCGTGTCCTGCAATGGCAGCCGTAAGGAAAAGATAGTGGCATGGTTTGGGTACTGTTATTCATTTTTCATCTTACGGTATAGCGGAACACCCACACGCCTATTTGTAAATTAGCACAGGAAATTTATGAAATCGTTTACAATTACAGTATAGAGTACACTTTATTGTATGAACTGTGTGTGTGTGTGCTGTCAACTTGTTAATTATCATCTTTTCATCGCTTATCACTTTACTTTCTTTTAGTTTCAGACATTCTTATTTTTTGTTGAGTGGCTGACATTGTTCTTGTACGACAAAGATTTTCTTCGAGCTTTCTTCACTGCAAAATCATTCATGACATCATTGAAATCAATCTCCATTGTAATATCCCTTTATGTGCACAGCAATACCGAACTGTTAAGCTTTTCATGCCCCATAGTAGATCTCATTTCAGTCTTTACTTTCTTATGGGCAGAAATGCTTCTCTCACGACTGGTGCATTCGCTCCTGTAATTTTGATTTTTTTTTAAAAATTTTTTCACCATCCAATTTTTTGCGCCCTAGGCACGTGCCAAGCATGCCTAAGAGGAAAAGCGGCCCTGCTCTCTGCTTGATATTTTCTCAAGCACTCGAAAACCACCTTCTCCTCTTCATTAGTTGATTCAACTTAGAGGATATTGTGGAAGTTACGCTCTTCACACGCGGCTACTTGTGTATTGAAAACGGAGAAAGATGTTTCTTATTACTTCTTCGGACTCGATGTATCTATGAGTCTGTTGTAACTCTAGTGCAACGGCGCTGCAGTCGCTTGTTTTCAAGTGTACGTTTGTTTGTGTTTAAAATAAACTCGTGTCCTCCTTCTGACGAGTTGCTTTTTTGAGTCGCCGCATCTTTATGACAGGTATGAGCTTTTATTGTTCCATTATTTTACGAATTGAACATTTGAAATATGATAAAAAATGATATACGAATTCGAACATTATTTTGATATCGAATGAATTTGAATTTGAACACAGTCCGGCACTGTTTTTTCAGTCAACTTTGTGTCTCGTTGTCTGAAAGGAATTCTCTCTTCTCTTCATACTTCAGGTATGGTGACTGGACGCGAGTTGACTGGCACAAAGTTGCCCAGAGTGAAATCAGAGAGAAAGAAACATTCGAAGGGGTACTCACAATAGCAAACGGAGAATATTAAGACCCCCTAAAAAGTCAGATTATTCCTTTAATACTTCATAAATTGGTTAAATGCGTGCTTGGCGTCAGTTAGGTCTTACCCTCCCCCCTAGAATCATGTGCCTTCCCTCCACAGTGCAGGGGTGTACGTTACGACACTGGGTACTCAAATAATTCTTGACCGAGTTAGCTTGGGAGGAAAGTATCCACTGCAATATTTTTTCTAAAGACTTGTCAATCCCAATCCTTCCAAAAATAGAAAGGAATCCAAAGAAACATTTGTGTGGAAACTGTATAGTGGGATAGAAATTTAAATTTTACGCCTGTAGCAGAAGTACGTTTCTTTGATAAAAAGAATATTCTTAAATTTCAAAATGAAGACGCTTTAACGATAAGGTTAGACCTTCCATATATTTTGCTTGTGTTGCTCAAATCATGTATATTTCTTATTAAAATGGATTTAAAAAAAAGTTTAATAGGTAAAAGGATGAAAGTAAAAGGAATTCTTTCGTCTTTACCAGCCTATATTCCTTTCCATTATCCAATGTGAGTTTTAATCATTAGCAATTTTTTTCCCATTCAAATATTTTGAGCCATCATTGTAAAAGCTGGATAAATCAGAAATGGATGAATTTTCATAATCTCGTTAAAATGTTTGACACTTTAAAAAAACATCTTTTAAGAAATAAATGTTTCTTTTAATACTAAAATATATGATACAATGTGGTGGTATCATTTTTTATGAATGAATTTGGTTTCATTAGCATGTATATAGGCTACACCGAATTCTTTTTTTCAAATTTGGAAATTGTTCGAAACTCTATTCTTAAATTTCAACACTTTTATTCAGCAAGAATTCAATGGAATCTTGGACACTCTTAAAAACAAGCCAGAAGCAACACACCAGCTGTGAAATAAATAACCAAAGTGGAGAATGGGAAATACCCGATTTGTTACGTTATGATCGCAAGATAAGAAGATCGATCAAGGGTAGCGAATCGATTTTGAAAATACATTACAATATTCGATTCAGAATAATCGATATCTGAATTCCAAATTGAACTTATATGATATTAAAAAGAGGAATATACTTTAGGAAATTTGAAATTACAGAGTCTTGAAATAGAAAAATTGTAAAAACATGTGTGGACAGGTAAGGGACTTTAAGGCAGGGGCCAACTGGCCCCCGGGTCTAAAAAGGGGAGATTTTTGATCTGTTCTAATTTTTTTCGTTAATCTTGAACATCTTGTCGTTTTTCTTGCTTATTTTTACTAAAATATTGAATTGAGTATTCTATGTACATGATTGATTGTTATTTGTTCATCATATACCAGGCAACGAGAATCTTTATCTATTGACCCACCAAGACCTTTATGAGTTGAGAGTTGACCTGGAGGACTTCGATGGCGGAAAGGGGTTTGCTGTTTACGATGGATTCGCCATGGGCAGCGAGAAGGAGAATTATATGCTGAAGTTCCTTGGGCCGCTGAAAGCAGGAGATACTGGTAATTTGAAAATTTATGCTAATTTTTAACACTCTACTACAGTTTTTCCCTTCATTTTCCGGAGTATAAATAAATGACTTATAAAAGAATAGCTTGAAAAAGGTAATTTTTAAGTCTACTGACAATTAACTGTAATAAGGTAAAAAAGTTGAACAAAACACAAAAGGGAAATTGAAAAAATCAACAAAACAGTCGATATACAGTCGAACCTCTTCATAACGAACCTCTATATTGCGAATTTTTCTATATAGCGAACTTTTTCCTGGGATCTTGAACATTTCATGATTTTCTTTGTAAAATAACCTCTCTATAGTGCATTTTCTATCTAACGAACTTTTTTCTTTTGTGATTCAATTTTTTTTCTCCTTGTTTTGAAAGTATTCCTGAAAAAATTTCAAGTTATTCTCTTTTTAACACATTTTATGGTGGTCATAAATCTTGAACTGGTTTTATTAGATCCTAACTCGCAGAGAGCAATAGAGTTCTCGACGTTTCATCCAAGAAGTGCAAACTTTAACCCCCATTGCCCAGTTCACTAGAAACATCTTCGATATCCTCTTTCACCCTCAGTGGAGCTATCCCGGTTCCCAATTATAAAATAATGTATGTTTAATATTACTTGTATACTTTAAATTATAAAATGTCCTTAAAATTCATTAATTTTAGTATAAAATAATGTTCTTAATATTGAAAATACGGTGAATGCTTCGACATTCTTTTTTTTTTGTTTTCCTTGCAGTTTTTCTTTCTTTCTCTCTTATTTGATGGGTAAGATATATAAAATAAACACATATTAATTTTAAAAAAAGGTGTGAATAATTAATTTTTTAATGCGGTGTTTATGAATTTAAAATTTGTTTTATGGGTTTATAAAAGTATATTAAAAGATGAATCTCTGTATAACGAATTTTCCATATAACGAACTTTTTTTCGGGATTTAGAGACTTCGTTATATAGAGGTCCGACTGTATTTGTTGATTTTTTAAGAAACACAAGTATGAAGAGAAAATAACTGTTTCTTTATCCCCTTTTCCACAAAAAAGTATAAAAAAATACTTCTGAACATTTTGGTATATATATATATATTAAGACAGTTTATAATTCAACGAGAGGTATATGGGGAATCGTGATAATATTTTAAGATTTACGTCTACAAACCTATAATGAATTCAAAAAGGCAATGCTAAGGAATCTGGCTACGATACGAACCTCTGATTTTGCAGAAGCGTATAAAAGAAAAAACATTTTTGAGATATTTAGTGTCTTTTGAATTAGAATATAACTGTGAAATTGTTTTAAAAATATTCTTATAATAAAAAATTATTTAGGTGAAATTTTTTGGCAAAAAATAAAGGAAATATGCCCTATTTTCAAAACATTCACTTTTCTTAGAAAATGCTTCTAAAACAGAGACTGAAATGACTTGGATATATTAAAGAGATAAAAATATTATTAAGATATTTGAAACTTAAAAAAATGGATACTGTGGTATTATAGACAATTTTGACTAACGTCAGCATTTAAATTTACATAAAGAAGAAGGGTTAACCAATTATAAGGCTGTCTTCGCGTAACAAATAGGACCTGAATTTGGAATATTTATTAAGATATAAAAATACTCCGTTGTTAATATTATATTTTGGCTTCATTATCCTATAGTAAGTAACATATTTAATTATACTACTCACTTTTATTTGAGTTGAACCATTTTTTTTTTTGGTATAAAAATGTATTTCGCATTTCTCTCCTATACCGTAATGTTAAGTGATTTATCACTTTACATGCTACAATGAAAAATTAATTATTTGTAAACTATTTTGAAATTTTAAAAACGCTGTATTATAGACAGATTTAATAATTACAATGGCACAAATTTTCATAAAAATTGAGTTATATTTTTTAGTCTGAAAATGTGCTCCGTGTTTAGTTTAGGCTATTGTAAATTTGGCAAAGGTAGCATTTAAAGCTAGCCAACCTAGCCCCTTTTTCAATTCCTACTATTTACTTACACTCTCTCTATATATATATTTGTTTATTTATCTTGGTGGAATTTTCAATCGTTAATAAAATACATTTTAAAGAGCTCAATTGAGCTGAAATTTTATATACATGATCATTTGGGATGATAATACAATAATTTAATTATAATTCATAAAAATTAATTGATTAAAACTAATTATTCAAAGAATTACAAATTCAGCCACGTTGGCATCATTTTTGGCGACTTGTGTCAAAACTTGAAAAGTTTATTTTTCTCACGTTTTAAATCATTCAGTTGAACTGAAATTTTATAGACACGATTGTTTTGGATGACAATACGATACTTGAATGATAATGAATAAAAATTAATGACCACTTAATGTTGTGATTCTGTCCTATGTATATACATGTTTATATTAATTATAACTATTTAATAAAAAGTAGCTACATAAAATAAAATTTTTCTTTGTTGATCTAAGTAGAAATTGACTTAAAATTTTTTTTTTATATTACTTGTAATTTATAATACAGAGCAAAACACACACACATATCTAATTATCGATCTACATATATACCTAATTCTTTTTTCAAATGGTAAATGAATTCTTGAAAAAATCGTGTAAAATAAAACGATGGAAAAAGGAAATGATTCACATAGTGAAAAGGGGATGCTTAACGTTAACAAAAAATCGTGTGTGTAAGATAAAGAAAATAACTATATTTAATTCAAACCACGTGAAAAAGTGATAAACATTCAAAAATTTATAAGTATTTCCATGTGTATTTAAAATTATATGTTTATAATTTCCACATTTAGTACTTCTACACTAAACAATTCTATATATAACATTGCTGCATTTTACATAATATATTTCCATATTTAACTTTAATGTTAAACATGTACATGCTTCAATTAAAAATCAAAATGAAATTAGAAACATTTACACAGTACCTGCAAAAGGAATAAAAAAATTTAAATTAAAAATACACGGAATAATATTAGTTAGTAATTAATCATTACGATTGATTTTAAAGTCATTGATCACATGGCGAGATGTGTCGAACTCACAGAATACCAAATCCTTTTAAAGCTGTTTTCCCCAAAGGTTCAAGAGTCTGAACTAAACACAGAACGCCTTTGTCACACAAAAACTGGCTCAAAATCAGTAAAATAAATAAATAAATAAAAATAATTTAAAACCACGCAAAAGAAAAAAAAAAGTTAAGTATACACATTATTTTTTATCACTTTATTTATATAATAATATTTGCAGGCGACGGAATGACATATCACGCCTCGATTCCATTCTCAACAATCGATATCGACAACGATCGATGGGAAGGAGGCCACTGTGCCGTGGACCACACAGGCGGATGGTGGTACAACCAATGCGAAGCCAGCAATTTAAATGGGAAATACCTTAATGGTCTTAATCCACACGAGTATCAAGGAGTGTACTGGCATGAATGGCATGGCCCCAGCTACTCTTTGATGTCAACCAAGATGATGATCAGACCAAAATTTAGAGAAATTCCAAAGCCCCCAACGACAACTGAAACACCTCTGGAATAAATGGACTTGCCACTTTTGATGAGAATCAATTTTACCTTTCATTTGCTTTGATCCCTTGGCTTTCAAATATATTTTTCATTACTGTTTGCATGTTTGCATACTCATTTTTATTAAATACTTCAAGTAAATATTAAACTTTTTGTAAGAAATAAACGCTTCTTTTTGTTTTTATTTCGTTGTGGGTATTATAAAACAGGGGTGGGCAGTCTTTTCCAGGGTACGGGCTTTTTCTAATTTTTTCACGATGTTGCGGTCCACCCAGTGGCGTAGGACCTCCTCCGACTATCCGACGTTTTTCCTCCATATTTTTTTAAAATACCTATATACTCGAATCTAAGCCGCACTTTTTCTCCAATGTTAATGCTACTAAACTTCGGGCACAGCTTAGCTTCGAAGGGGAAAAATTTTTTTGGATGGGGTATGTAGAGCAATTACAGCTTCATGCATGTATTTAAAAGTTTGTAACACTCATAAAATGACTAATTATTCACTTCTTTTATTAGTTTTCCTTTTAAATTTATTTTAATTTCGTAAAATTTGAGATATCGATGAACTCTTTTACGTTACGTTAGTCACCCCAAAATGTCTTGGCGGTCCACCGGTAGATCGCGATCGACTTAATGTTTACCCCAGTTATAAAACAATTCGAGAATTGCCCATTTAACTCTTTAACTGGTTTGCCCGTACATGGTACGAGCTACCGAAAGCTGGCCACAACCGGTTTGCCCGTACGGCAGTGCTTCTCAAACTTTCAATATTTGTAACACAATTTTCAATCATAATTTTCTTCAGGCCCCCTCCTTGCAGTAACTATGTAATGAATGCAATAATAATGTACTTAAATCTAAAGCTACCATGCGAATTTAATTCTGAACCACACAAATTACCAAGATAAGTATTAAATTGTGTATTTCGTACTTTTAAGTAATATATATTTCAAGTAAGTTACTTTTAAGTAAAAGGGGAAAAGTGTGTTAATTTTTTTTTTTGAAAATAATCTTATTTTCAATTTTTTAATAGGTTCGCGCCCCCCACGTAAGGTTATCACGCCTCCCTAAGGGGGCACGCCCCACAGTTTGAATAAACGATGCCGTACGGTGTACGAGCACTGATATTTTCTTCTTTCAATCTTTGTGATTTGCACATATTTCTAATTCTTGTAGTGAGATTATTAATGCTAGTGTTTTTAAGAGATGCAGTTTGTGTCCATGGTACTGAAATACTTCTGATCCGGGATTTTCTTTGAGGTGAATACTGGGGAATTTTTTTTTTTTTAAGGCAGGAATTATTCAGATTCTTGAAAATTTTCGATAAGGAACAGGGATCGGCAAGGCAATGTGCAATTTGTTGCTTGAGAAGAAATGGAAATGGAAAGATAATCCAAAAAAAGCAGATATAATCTCTGACCCCATTGCAATTTAAGACTTAGTAGTATTACACCTTATTCAAATTGTGTATGCATATATATATGCACACACAAAAAATCCTTAACCATTTGAAAAAGAGGTAGAAACATGAAATTTTTTTATAAGTATGAAGAAATTCTTTTAAGGTATCCGACTACGTTCGGAACCGTGATTTTGCAACAGCGTATAAATGGATAATATTTATGATATTTCATGCCACTTAGATTGGAAAATGTATATAAAATTGTTTAAAGCATATTATTACAATAAAAAATTATTTAAGTTCAATATATTTTGACAAAAACTAAACCTAGAATGACACATTTTCAAAATATTCTCCTTTAGTGAAAATTTTTTCTATTATAATAATATTTTGCCTGTAAAGGTGACCTCTGTACAGAGGTTAACTAGAATTTTTGAAGTATATAACTTAGGGGATTTACCCCGTTTTTCGACAAAGAGGGAAAATTTAAGAAAAAAACGCCGATAGTTATTTCAATGGGTTGTAACTCTGAAAATAATGTGAATTTTTTAAAAAAAATAGTTCACTCTCTAGAAAATTCTTTAATTTATATAAGCAAAATATTATTATTTTAGAAGCATTTTTTATAAAAGGAGAACATTTTGAAAAAAATGGTTATTCTAAGTTAATTCTTAATTAATAAGTTAATTTAAATAATTGTTTTGGCAAAATACCATTAAAACAATTTTATACATGCATTATAATCTAAGTGACACTAAATATCGTGAAAATTATGCATTTATATGCTTTTTTAAAACCATGGTTCCGAACGTAGTCGAATACCTTAAGGTATACGAAAAACATTTTTTATAGTATACAGAGTGTATTTATAAAAACTACTTAGTGGTTTTTGTGTTCCACAATTAAGAATAAAAAATAGTGTGAAAACTTTAAAATTGAAAATTAAAATAAAATTCTTCCATTTTCGCATTCTTTTCAGTATTATGTTTAGTTATATGCTATAAAAAAATGTGCCCTTTTTTGGAACATTTTGGGCAAAAAAAAAAAAAATTGTCCGCTTAAAAGGGTAAAGGAACTTTTTCGTTGTGGTTTCCTCGATAATTTGTTTTGAATCAAAATTTGTG
This sequence comes from Trichonephila inaurata madagascariensis, assembly GCA_019973955.1. NCBI lineage: Eukaryota > Metazoa > Arthropoda > Arachnida > Araneae > Nephilidae > Trichonephila > Trichonephila inaurata. The sequence goes on along the minus strand of BMAV01026607.1, from coordinate 6,991 downwards.
CATTGAAGCTCAGTCATTATTTTTAAGTCATCATTAGATAAGTGTGGTGCACATATCTATGTAAAAAAATAAGGAAGAAACCATTAGCTTGATTTTTAAAAATATAGCTCAATTATAGAATTATTTTTCACAGAATGTTGATTTTTATTTCTAAAAACCAAAAAATATACAGTAGGACCCCGAACTAACGAATTCATCGGGACCAAACATTTTGTTTGTTAGATGGGCGTTGTTCATTATTTCGGGTCCAAGCAAAATACAAATTTTTGCTCTTAATTTTTGGAAATCCTGTAATAAGCAACTACACAAAAATATCCATAGTTGGAAGTTACACACTTTTTATTCAGAAGGTAAAAATACTATTAATGAATTATTACGCATCAGTTAATTGCAAATTTTAAAATACTGAATAATAGAGGTTTGAAAATCTCTTTGATTCCTAACTGCAAAGACTTCTTTTTCGACTTTATACATAGAAGAAAATAATGTGTCGTTTACATAAAAATATACTATTAGTGCTAAATATACAGCTTACAGTTAAAAATACTATTAGTGCTGAAAATACCGCTTACAGTTAAAAACATTTCAGCTAAAAATACCACTAGCGAATTATTACGCACCAGTTAAATGAAAGTTTTCAAAAACTGACTAATAGAGATTTGACAGTCTTTTTGATACCTGACTCGAAAAGTTCTTTTTCGACTTTATACAAAGAAAATACTGCGTCATTTACATCCTCTGCTGCTTCATGCAGTGGCGTAATGTACTTATCGCATTGCGTTGGGGCCCAGATTCGAGGGGCTCAAAGCCTAACTCACGCCAAGTGCTTTTTTAATCAATTTATAAAATATTAAAAGCAAAATTTGCCTTTGAAGTGGGGCCCTAATATTCTCCGTTACGCCACCGACCTTAGGTATGTTTTCATAGTTTCCAAACAATGTAAAGTATTAGAAAATGTATCAGTTTTGATAAGAGTTTCATTATCATTTTTTGCATCAGAATCGCTATTCATTCGTCCCGACAAATGAACAATTACCTGGACTTCAGTTTTTTTTTGCCCATATAGGCAATACATCACCAAATGTAACATAATCGTTAAAATCTTAAAATATCTCCTACTTTGTGAAGTGGGATGAGATAAGAAAGGAATTACCCCTTTCCTGTCGAAATTTACTACTTTCACAAGAATAGTCTTTTACTGTTCCAGACAAAAAGAATATGTCACTTGAGAAAAAAAAATCCAATTTTTTTAATACACACTAAAAAAAGTTTTTTTCCAGCTGTTGAAGTAATTCGTTAATTCGGGGTTTATATTAATCGTTAAATAGAGGTTTTGTAAATCAGGGTCCGACTGTATGTCTAAATATTTTTTAACTGTGCATAAAAGATAGATCGAACTTACCTTTAACATTTTTGTTGCCTCTTTCAAAATATGTCAAAAATGCCTTATTATGCAGTAATTAGTCTCACAGTAATTAGCCTCATTTATTCTAGATATCTTCAGTTTTCCTTGATCCTTTATTTCTTGCAATCTATCCACCACATCATATCATGATTTCTTAAGTATTCAAATTTCCTTATAATTAGTTTTATAATGCAGTTTTTTGTAATACAAAAATTTTTGCCTCATAAGTACAAGGCTTTCTTTGACACCTTGATAACGTTATTTTGATTAAGGTATGTGACTACCTTCGGAAATTTTTTTTAAATACAGTAAAACCCCGCTTAACGCGGGGGATACGTTCCATCAAAGTAGAGCGTAATGCGAAACAGCGCAAAATGAGGCTATCTTAACATGTAAATAATGCGGTTAGGGGAAGATGGATAGAAAATTGGTTAGGTATTAAATTTAATAATTATGTTTTTGTTAATAAAAATAAAACGAAACATTTATTTCTTACAAAAAAAAAACAATATAAAAAGAATATATACATATAAAACCAATAAAATTTGTCAGTCAGATCATTCAGTCTATTCTGTGTTTCCAATTTTTTTGCCTTTTTTTCAAGAAGGCATCCTGTTGAAGTTAACCCAAAATTTAATGAAGCACTAATTTGGGATTGAGTTCACCAGAATCTAATCTTCTAATCACTTGCATTTTAGTTTCCAGGAAATGTTTGTCTGGTTACTTTCTTTTTTTTGTTTTTCATTATCACCCATGATAAAAACTAAAGATCATAATATTTGTCTCTCACTGTATTAATCGTTATAGTATTATATAAATTTATACTTACAATAATGTCAACAAATGTTTCAAATGATAAAAATGCGTCCGTACAACACCGCACCAAACAAGAACAACTACACTATTTCGGATAAGTTATGTACATATTTTGAAACCTACAATTTCGAGAATCCCCGTAGCGCTGCGAGCAATTTCGGGGAATCTCCGGATTAAAATAAAGAGCTAAACCGCGCGCGCGCGAAACATCGTTAAACGAAACAGCGTTAAGCGGGGTCTTACTGTAGATAAATTTTCAACTAAATAAACACTTTTTTATTTGAAATGGGGCATAAAACTAGGAATTCAAGTGCAACTTCCACAACATTAAAAATAATTTTGGATAAATTGGGAATTTTGAGTGAAATTTTAGTGAAAAATTGCAGTTACGGTGAACCTTGTACTGAAAATTCTAATTAATATATTCGAATAATATTTATACAGCACATAACATCATTATCTGTACTTAGAGCTATAGGATTTGCAATACTTTTGAAAGTTTTTGAAATATGTCATTTTTTTATGCAAGAACTCAATTTTTTATAAAAAAGTTATGTTATTTTTTCACAACACAGAGATTAGATTATAGTCTCTACCGGAGATACAACTAAATAAAAAAATTTCTGAAAATTTTGATTCAATATCTTAAAAAAAATTCTTGTTGTGAACTTTACCGTGAAGCAAAAAATTGAAAAATAGTTTCTCAGAAAATGCATTTAAAGATTTTAATAGAGTATACAAAAATTTCTACTAATTGAACATTTTTTAAACTCAACACATTTATAGGTCAAGATCTCTTTAGCTTTATGTTTAGATAATTCGGACTTCTTTTTAAACCTTTTGCTGTTTTCTGGAGAGTTTTATAGACTATAACAATTTTCGTTTTTAACACGCTTTTATAAGTTTCACTTGTATGTAATGGAATCTTTGGAGGCCAGGAAGATTCTACTGTATATTTGGTGGGACTGGAAAGGAATCATTTATTAGGAGATGCTTCCGCATGGCCAAACACTAAATTCAAATCTCTACTGTCAACAACTGGACCGTTTGAAGCCAGTGATTGACCAGAAATGGCCAGAATTGGCCAACAGAAGAGGTGTTCTGTTCCATCAGGACAACGCCAGGCCACACACTTCTGTAGTGACTCGCCAGAGCTCTGGGATCTTGGTTGGGAAGTTTTAATGCATCCACCATATAGTCCGTAACCAAGCACCATGAGATTACCACCTTTTTCTCACATTTCAAAACCTCCTGAGTGATAAGAAATTGGGATGAAGAGAAGATTGTGAAAATCGATTACTAGATGTTTTCGCCAGTTAAGGGCCAAGACTTCTATGAGAGAGGCATTACGAAGCTACCTTTAAAATGGCAACAAATTATACAACAAAACGGTGTATTTGACCCGAATTGGACAATCGGAAGCATGTTAAATAAAGTCTTGATTTTCATGCAAAAATAATGGATTTCTTTTTCCTCAACCTAATATATCGCAGCTTCCTGGTTTAACTTTTAGTCAACATTTTGAGTATACTTTTTGGTTAATTTCTTGTTTTTTTTTTCTCCTTTAGCAAAAATGATATCTTCCAATAATTTCTCTTCTTCCCCCCTTTTCTTTCTCTTTATTTATTTGCTTATTTTACCCAGCTGGTCTCGAAAAAAAAAATCCTCTTTCCGGTGGTTTTTTTTTTAAATATCAACGACCAACTGAAAATATGATTCATAAAGACATTTTATTTTTTATTATTTTTGTTTCCTGTCTTTCTTTCTCTTTTTTCTTTTTTTTCTTTTGAATTTGTAAGAAAGTTGGAATATACATATTCTTTTTCCCTTCTCTTTTAGTTCTTATGTTATTAATTATTTTTATTATATTTGTATTACGTTCACGCACATGAATGTATATAGTGCAGTTCCCTTTAAATTTGTATTTTGTCATTTTACTGTCTTCCAAAATTTGTAAAATGTAAACTTTGATTTTTTTTCCCCAATAAAGTCTGGACGAGGGAGTGGTTGCTTCCCGAGGGATTGGTTTGTAGCTCTAAGCCCTTCTCGGGTGAGCTCGGTTCCTTTGGGCATTCCCCCTACAAATCTGGCGACTAATTCCAGATATGGCGACTAAAAGACTCTACCTCTTAAAAAGTGTAATCCTAAAAATGAAAACGCTTGTTATTTATACAAATAAAACAAACAAAAAAAGTGTTCGTTATGTGAGAAAGGAAAGAAAAAAAAGACTCTTGCATGTGAATAAAAATAATTTATGCTCTAACTGCTAAATATTTTTTATTTTTATAAAGCAATACGTTTAGAAGTGATGATACGAATTAACATTAAAGCAATACGTTTAAAAGGTGATAAATTTATGTTCTAACTGCTAAATATTTTTTTTTATTTTGATAAAGCAATATGTTTAGAAGTGATGATACGAATTAACATTATAGCAATACGTTTAAAAGGTGATATAATACGATTGACATTTAATATTTCTTAACACACTTTTATTAGTTAGACCTGTATGTATAGAGACGGAATCTTTGAAATATATCAATACGGGACTCATCCGAGACCCCGTAAACGGAGAAAATAAATACCCTTCAGACTCGTTAATTAATATCCATTGAAGAGCAAGACTAATTCCAGCAGCCTCATAATTTTATCTCCAAATATCAAACTCAAAGATAAATTCAACAAATAATAAATGATAATTTTAAAAACTAAAAAAAAACAGGCTTTTATTGTAGATCCAACAAAAAAATGAAAAATAAATTATAGTTTTAAAAAAAACATGCTGTTATAGCAAATCGAACTAAAAAGTAAAAAAATAATTCTTATCATAAGAATAGAATGATTAACGAGACAATTAATGTCATTGTGGTAAAAGCGTGGGGGTGTGCTTTGTACTACATTTTTTAACTCAGCGTTTCGGAATAGAACTAGTAAGAAATTATAACAAAATTAGTATAGAGCACCCCACGCTTTTATACCAATGACATTAATTTTCTTTTTAATCCTTTTATTCTTCATTAAGAATTATTTTTTTTTACTTTTTAGTTCGGTTCACTATAAAAGCGTGTTTTTTATTTTTTTTAAACTATAATTTATTATTGAAATTTTGATGAAAAATTGCCGTTACACAAATTTCTAATAAATGCATCCAAATAATATTTATATAGTTCATGAATAACATCTTTATACGTATTAGGAATTAAAAGATTTGTAATACTTTTGAAAGATTTTTAAATATGCCAAATTTTATGCAAAAACACAATTTTTTAAAAAATTGATGATTTTTTTTCACAAAAAAGCAGTTAAGTACATAAATATATACACAGAGATTAGATTTTGATTTATAACACAGACAGAACTAAATAAAACAGGTTCTGAAAATTTTAATTCAATATCTTAAAAATATTTTGTGCACGGATCTACTTCCGGTTTTGTAAACTCTATTTCTGGTTTACTAATTATGCTATAACTTTGCTTCCAAATATTGTAGAAACAGAAATAGAGTGTTTTTGGAATCTTAAATGTATGGGCTGTAAAACAAAATTATAAAAGGAATTTCTCAAGTTTTCACCAAAACGGCGAATTTTGTATAGTCACTTACATTAAGTTTCTATAAAATATTAGTATTAAAATATGTATATAGAACGTATTTTTTTAAAAAAACTTTCAATTAATCTTTAAGCGATAAATTGAGTTTATCCTGAAAGTAATGGCAAGCTGTTGACCAGTGGCGTAAAGGAGAATATTGGAGATCCTTTGCAAAGTCAGGTTTTACTTTTAATATTTTATAAATTAGTTAAATTCGGACAGGGCGTCACTTAGGCTTTGGGCCCTTTTGAATCCTATGTACGTTAATACTATGTACTGCTGTTGACCTTGGTTTGGGCATATTTATCTGCCGGTTTCCAGATATATTTCTTACTAAAGGCCTTATCACAAACGCATATTTGGAACAACCGTTTCGGGGAAACTTTTCAAGAAGCTGTGAGGGTGAAGGGTTGCCGTAAACAAAACGATACGCTCTGACGTCAGCTGCACCCTGTCTTCATATTGAAAAAATGCTGATTTTTCTGTTTCGGAAAACGAATATCCAATATTATTTCTTTTATTTCGCTCGCGCTTTTGTTGGCAGTCGTAAATAGAAATGGAGCACCATTCTGTTTAAAATATTATACGTCATTTTTGAGGCCGAGGTTATCATCTTTACAGCCATCTTGTTTATGACGTAAGGAGCCGAAGAACTCCATTGGCTGAAATTTCTAGCAATTTTTATTTCGAGCAATTCTTTTCAGTCACTGGGCCGTTGCTATGGCAACTAGGTAGAAAATGCTCAGAATGGTTTCTTTCAAGGATAATTGCTTCAAATAAAATTACGTGTGATAAGGCCTAAGCCTCACACAACTGGGTTGCAAAAGGATTCCTCGTCTGGACACTTATCAGGTTTTTTTACTACTGCCAATGCACAAGAAGGAATCATCATACATACTCTTCCTTGGCAGAGAAATCTTTTGCTTTCTTTTGAGAGATTTCTTGAGTGATATTTGGAGAGAAAGTTGCTTAGACCTCTTTTATGAGAGGGAATGTACTAAAAAACACGTAGATGAAAAGTGCCGAGAGTTGATCTGTGCGGTAAAAATTAAATTTTGTGGCCATGTTGTGTGAGTTAGGACCCACAACCTCACCTTTGTATACACCACTGACCGCAGTTTATATTCTCACATATTTCCAGTTCTATTTAGGGTAATTTAGAACGTTTTCCCGTTTCAGGAA
>BMAV01026606.1:0-13109 GCA_019973955.1 Trichonephila inaurata madagascariensis | reverse complement strand
TTTTTTTCTTTCTACTATTTACTCTAAATTTTTAAATTTATGAATTAATATTAAAAAAATTAAATCAAATGTCATCCACGACAATTTTTAAAAATGTATTTTCTTGAATGCATGAATATAAAGTATCTTATTAGCGATTGAAAATTTGAACAAAATATAAATAAAATATATTAAAAGTGAAGAAGTTCTAGAACCAGGTGCTAAAGAAGGAAAAAATTAATTCCCAAAAAGGAAAACAAATGTAGATAAAAAAAGTTTTTGGGGACAAAACTATTATGATTTCTAAACTGTCGCTGAATTAGGCCAGCGTTATATATATATATATATTAATATATAATTAAAAATTTAAGGATTAAATTTATGTAAAATGTTTATTACTATATATTTATAAAATTTTCAGAAGTTACCCATTATTCTAATATTAGAAAAAATTAATTATGATTATTTTTTATTCATATACAACTAGTTACTAAATTTTGGTATTTTTTGTAAATTCTTTTTTGTTTTTTATATTTTTATTATTTTTAATATTTTTCGTGCACATTTCCAGCCATTTTCCCGCTTTGTCATTTGGGGCCCAAAATCGGCAATAATTTAAGCCTAGTTTTAGCGCGGGTTCTCTTTTAAGGGTCAATTTTTTAGGTAATTTAAATTATATTTAAGGGTTTTGTTCCCCTTCCATTTTTTTCCCAGGTTTCCCCCCGTTTTAAAACAAAAGGGGGAAGGGTTGGCTCCCACAAAACATGTTCAACCCCCTTTTTATTGAATTTTTATTAAGCTATCTAAGTCAGCTGTTTTTAATCTAAAGCACCCATTTTAAATTTTTGCTTACGTGTGGTTTGCCTATCTATGTGTTTTTGTTTTGGGTTTTGAATGTCCAACTCTCTTTTGAGAAAATTTAAAATAATTTTATATATATATTTTGGGGAAAATACTAAATTTTAATGAGCAAAAGAATCAAAAAATCATAAAACACGTTTAAAATTACAATTTGCTTTGAAAAATTAAAGATTTTTAGCTTTTAAATTAACCATTATTAATTGGAAAAAAAAGTAAAAAAAATTCTTTTTTGATTTTAATGTTCCATTTCTTGGTTCTTTCTTTGATCTTGATGTTTTGATTTTTAAACCCTTAGTTTTTTTGTTTGTGTACGGAAAAGTGAGCTACTAGTGAAAAATTTTAAAATACCTGGAAATATAATCCCCAGAAATTAAGTAAAAAAAATTCATATAGAAATTTTTAAATATAGTTAAAAAAATTAAAAAAAATTAGTAATGATGCTTTAAAAATATGTAAAAATACCAAATAAAAATTCGCATTTATCCCGAACCTTTATTGAACAAACGAAACAAATTTTGGCGGGAGGGATTTTTTATTACTTTATTTCAGCGTCAAATCCCAAAAAAAAAAATTCTATCTTTCCCAAATTTTTTTTTTTTCATTGACTATCAAATAACAATGAAATATGATTGTTCTTCTTATCTGCAAAGAGTATAAAGCTACCATTTTTTTATGCATTTAATCGTCTAATTTATGCTAGTCGTCTTTCCATCGTATTCCCATATCAATTCATCTAGAAAACTAATATTACCTTCACCGTTTATTTTTGATTGAAAGGATTACAGTTACGAATGACAGTAGTATTTTTTATTTAAAGGTATTTGAGGATGACAAACTGATCTAGCTCAGTTTTATAAATTTTTGTTCTGAACAGTTTGAGTATTCAGATATTAAAGTTCAATTATTTTTCAAGTTTTCAGTACTTTTTTACTAAGCATACACATACGTATGTGTGTGTATGTATTCGTATCTGTAAAGATTCATATTTTCGTCAAAAATAAAATGCAATTAATGATTTTAATTTCTTTTTTTATTAATATAGAACTTCACAAAATGCAATGATGGACACACATTAAACTAAAATCATTATTCTTAAGCCAATACTCATACTTTAAAAAGTAAAGTTTTGGCACATACATATATTTTTCTTATCCATCAGATTTGTTTCTAATATTCAGGGAGCTTTTTGACTAAAATTTTTTTGTCAAACTAAAATTTTTAGAAAATTTTTTTTAGTGCTGTTAAGAGAAATATATATATATATATATAACAGTAAAGAAATTAAAAAGAAGGCTAATAAATCCTAAAACATCTTAAGATCAAACCGAAAGAACCAAGAACATGGAACCATTACAAATCAAAAAAGAGAATACTTATTTTTTTACTTTTAACTATAACACAATAATGGATTAATGTCTAAAAGAACTAACAAAGCAAATTGTATTACTGGTCAAATCGGTGTGTTTTATGATTAGTTTAGATTCATTGCTGCATTAAATATTTAGTATTTTTAATCATTTTTATTGAAAGATGTAAAACTTTAAATATAATCCATAATGACTAAAAAGCAATATATGATTAGAGCAATTATCATTGACTACTGTCGAATAAAAGCTTCATTTAATTCTGAAATGCGTCAGAAAATATAAAAATTCACTGTACATAATCATGTTGTCAGTATTTTTAAATCTCTCAATTTCAAGTTACATGCAATTTAACCCCTTTATCTGCAGTATTATGATTTGCTGAAATTTTTTCATTCAATATTTTTTAAACACTACATTGTTAAAAGGGGTATAGATAAGAAAAGTACTCAACTTTGGGAGATTTAATCCGTTAAGAGGCTAATTAATTAATTAGCACTTTTAAAAATTACAAATCAGTCTACAAAAGGTCTAAAATATTCTCATTATACGAAAAGACCGAATGACTTTTTAATGCAGTTTGTAACTCTTAAAAGGGGCTAAATAACCAGAGAACACTAACATTTTACAGCACAAATATTTATTTTTAAAGATTTTTTAGATTTTTAAGAATTATTTACTTTTTTTACACATAAAAACAGCTTTTACACATAAACGTAATACGCTTAGTGATATTCAAAGAAACTGTTTTCTTTTACTAATACAAAATTTGTGCCGTTGTACATTTTAAGTGAGATTTCGATTAAATGTTTTTAAGCTTACTGCATCCTGGGGTAAGGAAATGCTGTATTTTCTGAATATGAACTACTACACAGCAGCGAGTCTTGTTCAGTCTCTTGATCGACATCTTAAGGAACTAACGAAAATTCCAGCAGATTATTTGCTGGAACTTCTTCATCTGAAAATATCATTTCTTAGCACATCACTGATTTCAGATGGTAGGTTCTGAAAAAATCAAGGAACTCTTACGAAGACTGGACTTCTTTTTCTAGACATTCTGAGAAAAGTTGGAAATATACTTAATGATAATAGCACCTTGAGAATGTCAGTTACACATAAATATAGAATTAAGAGCATTAATTTTGAAATAAAAAATAGAAATTTCATTTCGGTAGTAAAATAAAAAAAAGCTCAGATTCAAAGTTTAAAATTTTCTTTAGCCAAACTTTAAAAATAAAATAATAAAAAACAAAATAAATAAGTTAAGGCCAAAGAAATGTCAAAAAAGCATGTCTATTGCACTATAGCAGGGGTACTCAACCTTTTTTTTTTCTGCTGGGCCGCATACATATGTCAGCTATTTCCGGGGCGCAGCTTGAGGATGGGGAGGAAAAAAGTACTTTAAGACCAGATAATATTGGAAGTTAAAATGTGCAAAATTACAAGACCAAAATATTATAACTCTTGTTTTGCTCTTTTTGATTATTAATTTATATATTTTCTATTTTTTTATCACTAACATTAAATTAGAAACTTGTTTTAAAACACTCCTTCACAGTTTCTCCATTGGTAAGCGGTTCGCCATAAATTACCAGCAAATACATAACGAAACTGCGGGAGTTGGTTTTTGTTACAGCTGTTATATTACCACTGACAAAACACTTCGTTGCTGTTGCAAAAGATTATTCATAAGAAAAGCCTATTTATCATCTCTTGATAGTGATCTTCGAGGAAAAGTGTCATTGAATGATTCCTGTTTATTAGTATTTTTTTTAAATATAGTACTTTCGTGACAAATCGAAACTAATTACTGATCCATGTTTGTTTTTCATTACAAAATCGTCCAACCTCCCAATCGTCTTTAAACGATTTATTTTTTAGAATATTTTTCGCTTGCAAAGATATGAAGATGATTTAAAAATTAGTTCATATGTAAAAATTGTCCCTACTCCACTGTTGTCTGTTATCACTAACCTTAACCGTCCCAATAGAAAAATAATACCAATTCGGCAATCGTACGACACCATTGTAAAAGAAAAAATTGATTTATTTGATTTCTTGACAAAAATTTCCAGCAAATTTTTTCGTACAGTATCTTAAATAAGTAAATTTCTCAGAGCAATGGGCCATGACCGGGCCACTTAAAAAGGTTCAGTGGGCCGCAATTTGAGTATCGCTGCATTATAGTAATGACTCTACAACACACACACACACACAAAATAACGATAAGCCACGCGGACGAGAAAAAAACTAACTTCCTGGTCTAACATCAAGGGTACTGTCGGTACCACAAAAAAAAAAAATTACCCAATTGTAAAAAATTAATTATATACACTTTTCAATTTAAATAAATGGTCAAATTATTTTCTAAACTCTTCATTAACATACAAAAAATAAGACACCTTTTGACATTAACTACTTTTTCAGAACAAACATGACTATCTTCGCAATCCTATCAAACTTTCAGCTGAAAACTCAAAACCCAATAAAATACTCATCATAGAACCAGTGTGGATATATATATGGAAGAGTGGATTTAAAAGAATATTTCTGTGCTAAGTATCGTCAGAGTATTCGTAAAATGGTTGTTCTGTCTTGTTTAAAGTGAAGTACCGTCGTTAGATAAAGGGTTAAAACCGAAAGAAAAGAAATTGATTCATTTACATATGAGGGTGTAAGCGATTCAAAAGCTGAATATTTTATAAACATCTTGTCATTTGAAATCTGAAAACTATTCATCATTATTTAAAGATTTTATTATTTATTAACATATTTTTATTTAATACTCTTTGAGGAGCCGCGGTATCCTTGAAAAATGTACGTGTTTAGTGTCCAAACTGTCTAGACTATGAAATGATACAGTTTCAATTAATTCAGTTTCAAATTCTATTTTTTCAAAGTTAAACTTTGATTGGTCATATTTAAAAAAAAACCGTTTAGATAATGAACGTTGCAAATAAAACCTTTTTTGGAAAAAAATTTTTCAAAATTTTGGGGGGAAAAAGGGAAAAAATTTATTATTGGGGTTTTCTAAAATTTTTCTTTTTGGGGGTGGAAAATTTATAAACTTTTTTGTACATTTAGTTCGAAATTTCGCAATTACAAAAAATTGAAAGAAATTTAAAAAATTTAAATTTTAACTTTTTTGTAAAATTTTCAGTTAAGCATTTAATTTTTTAAAAGGAAACATTGGTTTTTCCGTTTTTTTGGGTTTAAAAATCAATTAAAAAATTTTCCTTTTGTATTTTTTAAAAAGATGGTTAACCCTGCTTTCTTTTACAAATTAATTAAATTTCCCTGATTTTCATTGAAAGAAGGGGTTAAACCAAATGGTTCTATTAAAATTTTCATTTCTCTTTTTATTTAAACAAAATGAAGGGAAATACTTATGTTTTATGGTGTATATTTCTTATTTTAATAAATATGTTCAAAAGTACTTAATATATGTGCAATTTTATTATTATTTTTTATTTTTTGTTGAAGAAATAAATATATTTTTTGTTTATTTTAAATTAAAAAATATCTTTAAATGATGCAAAATTAATACATAAAAAACTCTACACCTATATTATTGATCCCTATTCTCTACCTGCATGCTTTTGGGGTCGAAATGTTCCAAAGTTCTATTCTGTGGCACCTGAACCCTATCGGTAGTTTTTGGCATGCCACGTTAAAAAAGGTTGCCGAACCCTGTTCTAAAAATCATCTTAGATAGTCAGAAAACCCCTTTTCTTATTTTTTTTGATGTCTGAACATATATATCCATGTAATACATCGTTCAAAAAAAATATTTTTTACCTACATAAATAAATTTGATAATTAATCAGGTATATATAATTTATTTGGATATTTGTAAATTTAAATACTTATTTGTTTTTTTTTCAAGGTATAATTAAATTTCAAAAATTATATTCTGTTTTTGTAAGACTCCCACGATAGATTTCAGCCAATTTGTCATGTTCGCAAACTCGTGACCGGCATTGAGGCGTTGTGGGAAGTTAGAAGTTTTTTCCCAACTGGGTTTTCGTCGTCATCCCTTGCCCAAAGGGCTAAGACTACAAGGTCCATCACCAATAGCCCCGTGTAACTTCTAACCCACAAACTTTTCTGATCCAAATTTTTTATATTTTTTTAATTAGTCAACATTTTAAATTGAATTCCTTTTATGAACGATTCATTATAAAATATCATAATTCGACAAATTAAAAGCACTATGAAAATACTTAAAAAAAATTTGTAGATTTGTGGTTTTCCCAAACATAAAAAAAAAATTATGCGAGTTTTTATTTCAAAAGGCTTTGTTTTTTTTTTTTCATTCTAAACCAAAATCAGTTCACATTCGACAGTGGCAAAAACCAAGGAGGGGGGGGGGAGTTTTTGGGCCACCTTCCCCAAAGCCCTTTGATTTTTCTGATTGATTGTAATCCATGTATATAGTAGAAAATTTAATTAAATTTGTTAATTTAAATTTAATTTTATTAACTAGTGTCAATAATTTATTCAATAATTAGTTTTTTTCTATTTTTTTTTTCCCAAAAACGACAAATTGAAAAAAAGATGATACGAGAATTGGGAACTTCGACCCCGCCCCCCCGAAAAAAATTCCTGTGTGCGCAGCACGTAAGAAGACATTTTGAAACCCAGAAATTTTCCTCAAGAATAGGTTTTAAAAGATATTTTTAATCAAATTATATGAACGCTGGCTTAAAACATTATTTACACTTAAAGCTTGTACTGTTTTTTTTTTTTTTTTTTTTCTATCCCCATATAGTGGGGTATATTTGTCTAAAAAAAGTTGAGAAGATTTTTTATGAAACCATGGGCTAAATTCCCCTGAACCTGTTGGAGATGTTGGGAGGGAAAATTTAAAGGAAATGGGAAGATATTTTATTCCTTGAATCATCATTTAATTTTTTATCCGACCATCATTTTTTTACCTGAAAATTTCACTCTTTTATTCTATAATTAAAATTCTTTATAATGCGAGTCGCAAAGAGTGAGTGAAAATTACATTAATGTCGCTCTATAAACCCGAGTTCATTAGCGATGGACCGCGTAATTTTGAATCTCGGCCAAGAGACGAAGACGACACCTGAACTGGCCCTCCCTTTCTTAATTTCTACATACAAGCGGGTGGACGTTGAGCCTCGATAAATTTACGTGTGTATCGTCCCCTCACGGTGTGGGTCTTGAGGCAGGACTCCGAACCCGCGACACTCCAACCACGAGATCGTGAGTGAATGCTAACGTTGCACTGTTCAGCAAACACGAGGGCTTTTAGCGACGGACCTCGTAATTTGAACCGATCAAGTGATGAGGACGACACCTGAACGGAAACTCTCCTCTCCTCTATCTACCACACCACACAAACTTGGAGGACGTTTGAGTTGATTTAACGTGCATTGCTCTCCTACATGGCAGGTTTTTAGCGGAACTAGGTTCAAACTCGTGACACGCCAGCCATGATCCACTGGGCTACCGTGGTCACGTCTTATCTTTAATCTGCCATGTGCCAAAAAATGGTTACTATTATTTATTTGCAGAGTTGGCTGTTTTATAAACTTTAATTTTCTTGTGAAATAAACCATCGTCTTTTATTTCCTTTTTTCCAAAAAAAAAACTTTTCTCTTGAACTTTTTTTTTCTTTGTAGGAGCGGGCGAAACATTCTTCTTTTTAATGTTTATCGATTCCTGCGGCAAATTGTTATCGCCAAATTAGCAATAAGCACATCTTATAGCTTCCCCGAACCGTACCAGACGATAATTGTGTTAACGTGCCCAACGGAGCACACATCCACATCTCCGGACTGACGTCACGGGTCACGTGTTCAATGGTGGGGAGGGAAGCCATTTGTAATGCTAATCAACCAGGCCCGTATCAGATTCCAATAACCTACTTAAGCTGGTGATAAGAGCCCGCTGTTATCCCCGTGCAACTGGGTTTATTTGAGGGTCCGTATCGAGTTCGTAAAAGCTTATTTCGTGTTTTACTCAAAAAATAGAAAAAGGGTTTATTTTTCAATATTTTATATTTTCAACTCTAAACCAATAAATATTTTTTTCAATTCGTAAACTTTTTATGTTTTATTTCTGAACTGTTTATTTACAGATTGATTTTAATTCCCTTAATCACTATTAAGGCATCCGACTACTTGCGACTTTTTTTTGAAAAAATGAAGATATGGGGAATTCTTTGTGATTTTTAGATTTATTTAGTATATTTTAAGCAAAAAATCGTAAAATTGAAAACAAAAAACAAATTATTATTATTAAAATGGGAAAAAACTGATAAAAATGTACAAAAAATTATATAAACGGGGCCCGCTCTGTATAAAAAATTTTCAAACACATTCTCAATTTTTCAATTTTAATGTGTTACTTCGTTATTCATGTTTGAAATTACCTTCAGGATAATAGATATTTTGATTTTTACAAAAACTAGAGACCTCTATCTTAGTGACTATATGAAATTGCTCGAAAAAACAGTGATTATATTCACATAAAGGACTGTAAATTTTGAAATAATACAGTGATTGATAAATCTGAAGAACAAAATACTTCCACTGTTATACAAAACATTTACAAAAAGTTTCATTGAATTATTTTCAAAACTTTTTGAGCAATCGCTGCCCGCGTTTGAGATTTTCGAAAAAATACATTTCGAGTAAAACGCATTTTAAAGTTTGACATCTTGTGTAAAGTTATGGCATCTTCTTTAGTTAAAACACTTGTAGTTTTTATTCTAGTGAATGTGGAAAACAAAAAGCTTGGTATTTTTATTAAGCTAATTAGATGGTCTATAAAATAAAATCATAAAACAAATTTGTCAATTTTTGAAAAAAATCAGGATTTTAGGGTAGTCGGATACTTTTTTTAATAGAATTTTATATTCAATTTTTAAACATTCGATTGAAAAAAGAGTGCTATATGACATTGATCTTCAAACTGTGTTCCATGGAACCCTGGAGTTCAACGAGTTCGAATAAAAAAATTGAAAATAAACTTATAAATATGTATGCGAAATTATTATTTCTATGAAGTTTGTATAATTACAAGTATCTAAAACTCATCCTATTCATTCAAACTGAAAATTTTATTTATAAATGATAAACTTTTTTTGTCAACACTTTTTAAACTTTTGTTATAATATAATGAAAGAATATTAAAATGTGTTTTATTTATATATATATGCTTCCCACTGGGTTGTGAATATTCTATTGTTTATTATGTTCGGTTCCACGATATAATTTTATACTCGTTGATTAACACACAGTGTCTTCTTGCATAACTAAATAATTTTCAATGGTGCAACTATTTTGCATTTGTGGAAAAATCACCTTTAATGAAGGAAAGCAAACAACCTATCAACAAATTTGATGTTAAAATCTAAATTTAAGCAAGAACAGCTCCTAAATTTTAGGTTGCAAATTCATGAAAAATACACAGTACTTCTCACACAACTATAAACATTTTAATGCCCTTCAGAACATTTTTTACTATGAGGGGTTCCACGAGATAATTTTATACTCGTTGATTAACAGAATGTCTTGCATAACTAAATGATTTTCTAATGGAAAATGCACCATTTTGCATTTGTGGAAAAAATACTTATAATGAAGGAAAGGAAACAATCTATCAACAAATTTGATGCTAAAATCTATCTAAATTTAAGCAAGAACAGCTCCTAAATTTTAGGTTGCAAATTCATGAAAAATACACAGTACTTCTCACACAACTATAAACATTTTAATGCCCTTCAGAACATTTTTTACTATGAGGGGTTCCACGAGATAATTTATACCTGTTGATTTAACAGAATGTCTTGCATAACTAAATGATTTTCTAATGGAAAATGCAATCATTTTGCATTTGTGAAAAAATACTTATAATGAAGGAAAAGGAACAATCTATCAACAAATTTATGCTAAAATCTATCTAAATTTAAGCAAGAACAGCTCCTAAATTTTAGGTTGCAAATTCATGAAAATACACAGCACTTCTCACACAACTATAAACATTTTAATGCCCTCAGAACATTTTTACTATGAGGGTTCCACGAGATAATTTTATACTCAAGCTGATAAACAGAATGTCTTGCATAACCAAATGATTTTCAATGGAAAATGCACCATTTTGCATTTGTGGAAAAAATACTTATAATGAAGGAAAGGAAACAATCTATCAACAAATTTGATGCTAAAATCTATCTAAATTTAAGCAAGAACAGCTCCTAAATTTTAGTTGCAAAATTCATGAAAAATACACAGTACTTCTCACACAACTATAAACATTTTAATGCCCTTCAGAACATTTTTTACTATGAGGGGTTCCACGAGATAATTTTATACTCGTTGATTAACAGAATGTCTTGCATAACTAAATGATTTTCTAATGGAAAATGCACCATTTTGCATTTGTGGAAAAAAATACTTATAATGAAGGAAAGGAAACAATCTATCAACAAATTTGATGCTAAAATCTATCTAAATTTAAGCAAGAACAGCTCCTAAATTTTAGGTTGCAAATTCATGAAAAATACACAGTACTTCACACAACTATAAAACATTTTAATGCCCTTCAGAACATTTTTACTATGAGGCCCCACGAGATAATTTTATACTCGTTGATAACAGAATGTCTTGCATAACTAAACATTTTCTAATGGAAAATGCACCATTTTGCATTTGTGGAAAAAAATACTTATAATGAAGGAAAGGAAACAATCTATCAACAAATTTGATGCTAAAATCTATCTAAATTTAAGCAAGAACAGCTCCAAATTTAGGGTTGCAAATTCATGAAAAAAATACACAGTACTTCTCACACAACTATAAACATTTTAATGCCCTTCAGAACAAACATTTTTACTCTGAGGGTTCCACGAGATAATTTAGAGTACTCGTTGATTAACAGAATGTCTTGCATAACTAAATGATTTTCTAATGGAAAATGCACCATTTTGCATTTGTGGAAAAAAAAATACCTTATAATGAAGGAAAGGAACAATCTATCAACAAATTTGATGCTAAAATCTATCTAAATTTAAGCAAGAACAGCTCCGTAAATTTTAGGTTGCAAATTCACATGAAAAATACACAGTACTTCTCACACAACTATAAACATTTTAATGCCCTTCAGAACATTTTTTACTATGAGGGGTTCCACGAGATAATTTTATACTCGTTGATTAACAGAATGTCTTGTATAACTAAATGATTTTTCTAATGGAAAATGCACCATTTTGCATTTGTGGAAAAAAAATACTATAATGAAGGAAAGGAAACAATCTATCAACAAATTTGATGCTAAAAATCTATCTAAATTTAAGCAAGAACAGCTCCTAAATTTTAGGGTTGCAAATTCATGAAAAATACACAGTACTTCTCACACAACTATAAACATTTTAATGCCCTTCAGAACATTTTTTACTATGAGGGGCCTTAATGAGATAATTTTATACTCGCTGATTAACAGAATGTCTTGTATAACTAAATGATTTTCTAATGGAAAATGCAAATTCATTTTGCATTTTTGGGAAAAATATTTATAATGAAGGAAAGGAAACAACTTCCCTTTGATGCTAAAATCTATCAAAATTTTAAAGCAAGAACAGCTCCTAAATTTTAGGTTGAAAAATTCATGAAAAATACACAGTACTTCACACAACTATAAACATTTTAATGCCCTTCAGAACATTTTTTACTATGAGGGTTCCACGAGATAATTTTATACTCGTTGATTAACAGAATGTCTTGCATAACTAAATGATTTTCTAATGGAAAATGCACCATTTTGCATTTGTGGAAAAAATACTTATAATGAAGGAAAGGAAACAATCTATCAACAAATTTGATGCTAAAATCTATCTAAATTTAAGCAAGAACAGCTCCTAAATTTAGGTTGCAAATTCATGAAAAAATACACAGTACTTCTCACACAACTATAAACATTTTAATGCCCTTCAGAACATTTTTTACTATGAGGGTTCACGAGATAATTTATACTCGTTGATTAACAGAATGTCTTGCATAACTAAATGATTTTCTAATGGAAAATGCACCATTTTGCATTTGTGGAAAAAATACTTATAATGAAGGAAAGGAAACAATCTATCAACAAATTTGATGCTAAAATCTATCTAAATTTAAGCAAGAACAGCTCCTAAATTTTAGGTTGCAAATTCATGAAAAATACACAGTACTTCTCACACAACTATAAACATTTTAATGCCCTTCAGAACATTTTTTACTATGAGGGGTTCCACGAGATAATTTTATACTCGTTGATTAACAGAATGTCTTGCATAACTAAATGATTTTCTAATGGAAAATGCACCATTTTGCATTTGTGGAAAAATACTTATAATGAAGGAAAGGAAACAATCTATCAACAAATTTGATGCAAAAAATCTATCTAAATTTAAGCAAGAACAGCTCCTAAATTTTAGGGTTGCAAATTCATGAAAAATACACAGTACTTCTCACACAACTATAAACATTTTAATGCCCTTCAGAACATTTTTACTATGAGGGGTTCCTAATGAGATAATTTTATACTGTTGATTAACAGAATGTCTTGATAACTAAATGATTTTCTAAGGGAAAAATGCACCATTTTGCATTTGTGGAAAAATCTAAAATGGGAAAGGAAACAATCTATCAAAAAATTTGATGCTAAAATTTCCTAAATTTGCAAGAACAGCTCCAAAATTTTTTAGGTTGCAAATTCATAAAAATACCAGTACTTCTACAAACTAAAAAACATTTTAATGCCCTTCAGAACTTTTTTTACTTGGGGGTTCCCACGAGATAAATTTTTATATCGATTAACAGTGTCTTCAAACAAATGATTTTCTAATGGAAAATGCACCATTTTGCATTTGGGGAAAAAATATTATAATGAAGG
>BMAV01026605.1:29785-40629 GCA_019973955.1 Trichonephila inaurata madagascariensis | reverse complement strand
TGAATCCTGTATTTCAAGGATTGAATTTTCGACAATAAATTCTCATCGCCCTTAAAGAACTGTCTTGTTCTTTGCGACCGATTTGTATAAAATCCTCAAACTCCGGATATTTAATAAATTGGTTGTGTTTACTACGTACTGATCTATGTTTCCATAAATTTTCTTGAAAATAATAAATAAAGTTCTTAATTTCGTCATCATCACCAAGAAAATAAAATATTTCTAATTCACTTTCTTTTTTTGAAGGTTCAGGTATTTACAAAAAATATTTTAGAAATTTCATGTAGAGAGGTTTAAAAGGAAATAAAAAGTGTATGAATGCCTTTCAATTGCACACAGAGAGAGGTAGTAAACATATCCCCATTAACCCCAAATGGATCTTAAAAATCAAGATAACTTTACCAACTAAGCTAAATTAATTTCTTTACTTAAATCAATCTCGCCCAAGCAAAATGTATTATTGTACTATCGGTACAAAAAAATCGCCCGATAAAGGGTTAAATTAATTTGAGTCTCATGTCCTCTTATGAGTTTGTGTGGGGTGAGTGAATATTAACGTCGCCCTTTTCAGCTACACAAGGGCTTTTGGCGACGGACCTCGTAATTTTGAACCATAGTCAAGTGACGAGGACGTAACCTGAGCTGGCACCCCTGTCCTAACTACCACACCAACTGAAGGACGTTTGATCTCTCGACAGATTTAACTTGCATCGCTCCCCTACATGACGGGTCTTTAGTTGTACTAGGCTCACACTCGTGACATACCACCCCCGATCTGATGCCTTGAACACTAGGCTACCGCGGCGACTGAGTGTGTGGAAGTTTATAGTTTGATACGATTTGTGTGTGTGATACAAATCTACATTTCACTTTGAAGCAATAGGGGCGCTACTGACGACGAGCCTCGTAGTTTTGAACCACGGTCAAGTGACGAGGATGACTACTAAAATGGTAACATTTTTCCTAACTTCCACATCACACCTTCGGAGGGGGGACATTCTCGTACTTCCCCAAAAGACCGTGCTCACCCATAGTGCTTAGATATGCCAGCCGGTTGCCCGGGAGTAAGTGAGTGAAAGTTTTATTTGCGCCACACTGTATAAAAAGCAATATGAGAGAAAGTAACGTACTTCGCTATTTTGAACAATGGTCAAGTGCCAAGGACGACATCTAAGACAGCATCCCCTATTCTAACTACATCATCACACAAAAGGGAGGACATTGAATCAAGACAGATTTAACGTGCCTCGGCCATTCTACATGGCGAATTTTTGTGGCATCAGGATTCGAACACTCGACACTTCGGCGATTAGTTCGTGACGATAATCATTAAGCTACTACGGCTGATTCCCTGGAGAAAACCACTATTTAGAGAAAAACCTACAGAAAAGATTTCTCGCTTCCATGTATTAAAATGGCTTGAGTCAGCGTTTCTCAAACTGTGGGGCGTGACAACTATGAGGAGGGCGCGAGCATATTGAAAAGTAAAAACAAAATACTATTTAAAAAATTATTAATTTACTGAAAGTAAACAAACAAAATATATTCCGACATAATAAAAATGAAAAAAAAAATTAAAATTAATGTATTACACTTATAAATGTTTCAGTGCTACACAATATATTTTATAATTAATTTAACAATACTAAGAGCAAGTTTAATAATTTACCAGTGACCCCATGGGATTTCCGTACATAAAATTACATAAAAAAGATTAACAATAATCTGTACGATTTATAATTAATCCCTTAACTGCCGATTAAAAGTTATCCCAGTGCCAACTGTTTACAAAGTAGGGGTGCGTCTGCGATATAGTATTGTGGGGGAAGGAATAAAGAAGCAAATAACTTGAAATAAGTAAATCCTTCGCAAACACTGTCAAGGTGATTTTATTGCATTCCAAAGCCTTCTGAATAATTTTATGGATAGCAGTGCAGAGAAAATCTCGTCCTCCAGAAAAACGTATATATACGTCCTGGGAAATTAACGCTTTGACTGAGCGAGACGTTTATATACACCGATGTCACATAAGAGGTTAAGATCATATCGTAGTTTTAGCATCAAAGTATAGCATTATTGAATTCAATGCATTGTTATTGTATGAGGGAATTAATGATTGAATATTGGGTAGCGGATATTGAAACTTTGAGAAGCACTGGCTCGAGTGAATATTAAATGACATCGTACTGTAATGCAACATGAGGGTTAGTGGCGGTGGACCTCGTAACTTTTAATTTCTGTGGAGTGACAATAATGCACCCCACTAAGGACTTCCAACCTACTCCAAAGGGAAGGTTTCGTGCCTTCCATAGTTTTAACAATCATCAGGCCCTCTACACGGCATTAATGCTCCAATTCTCGGACATATGACCCCCCGGCTACGAGTCCGTGACCCTGACTATAAAGCATATACAGCTATTATAACAAAATGGGAAACATTTACATACAAATAAACTCATTAATTATTGATTTCATAATTTTTCGTATATCATAACAAAGATGCACATTAGATTATTCGGTGCTAGTTTGATATCACGGGCCCACATCAAGTTGTTGTTTATATTCGCCAAGATGGGCGATAACATTACAATATGGTTACCTTGATATTTTTGCAGTTTTTGTGGAATATTGCAAGTTTTTAGTACTTTTTAATTGATATTCATTATTAATTTTAATGTATATTGTGTAATTATTTTATTATAATATAAAAATACAATTATTTTATGTAATCATAATATTCGTTATTTATAATTGTATTTTATTATATTTATTTATATTACATATGTTCCTTATGTATAACTATTAATATGTTACTTATGTATAACTTAAAATGTTACTTATGTATAACTATTAATATGTTGCTTATTTATAACTATTAATATGTTGCTTATTTATAACTATTAATATGTTATTTATAATTATAACGTTATATGAGCGCATTCTTATGTATAATTTTTTATAATAGTACGATACGATGATTATTCTTTTTTTATACTTACAATTAAATTATTTTATATATGATTATTATACATAATTATTATTAAATCATACTATATATGAATATTATATAAAATTAATATTTAACTATATTATAAGATTACTGTATACTGCATAATATTAGTACATGTTACTTTTTATTACATTATATTGTTAATCATCATTTATTGATTGATCTTAATTATTAGCAATTTCTTCCTGTATTCTTTTATGAAATATATTTCAATGTAGTTCAAAACAATTCTTTAACATTTTCTCCCTGACGATTTGATACCCCTAGGCCGCCATCTTGGATTCCATTCCAGCGACAACAAGTGCTGTATGGTGTGATTCCTTTCTCGCGCCAAGCAGCGCATGGCGCCTTGCCCAGTGATATCAAACTAGTTCCGATTATTCTAATTAATCAGTCATCCATGCCTAATAATACATATGGTTTCTTATTTTTTAATCAAAAGTTAACCAGAAAATAAATCACAGGAGATTAGACATTGTCATGAAAAGACTTAAAATCATGAACACTCACCTTCCACTGTTATGTAGTAGTTTAGGAAAGATGCGTTATATTTAAGCGCAGTGCTCTTCTCAGTTGGCTCAAGTTGGCAATTATAATTAGTTTGGAGACTTTTAAGATAGATTCTCGTCAAACTGTTGTATTGGTAACGAAGAAAATTAGCATTGTATGAGTACCATGTAGCACTGATGTAATAAATAGCCTAATGAGTGAATGTTAACATCGCACTATTCAGCTGCTCAGGGCTTTTGGCGACGGACCTTATAATTTGTACTAAGGTCAAATGACGAGGACGACACTCGAACTGGCACCCCCTCCCCTAATTACCACAGCACACACCCGGGAGGATGTTTGAGCTTTCGACAAATTTAACCTGCATCGCTCACCTACACGGAGGGTCTTCAGTGGTACTGGACTCGAAGAAGAATAAGTTGCTCGTAATATTTCATTTTTACCAAATGTGTCATTCAAAAGCCATTGCATTGCTGTTGAGCAAAATTAAATACAATAAAGCAGCAATTTCAAAGGTAGAGGGTCTTTTCATTACGAGGTTCGATCCTATTGAAATCTTCGTCCTTATTTTATTCGTGGACTTGACAAATTAGATTCATTATTTTATCAAATATGCGGGTCTAATACAAAAAAAAGCGCTGGTATTATAATTAGTTTTTTTATCGTAAAATGTGACATTTTGAAATTTTAAATAACATCATTCTATGAAATAACTTAATTATTTGAATGCAATGGGGTTGAAAAATATTTATTAGTGGTACTATAAAATTTGGTGAATAACTGGAGAAACGAGTAGATTCAACAAAGAGCTAGTTATTAGGAATTTCATCTGTTCAGAATACTGAAAAATTTAAAGTGCTAGATAAATAATCACTTTCTACACGATTTTGCTTCAAAGTTAGTCTACAGCTGTGTACCGGATATACAAGTATTAAACAGATTAAACATTAATTTCATCATTAAAATTTGTTTTATCACACTAAATTTAAGATATTTCAATGTTTTATAACATTTTAAAGCATGCTTTATTTCTGAAAATAATAACACAGGATGGAATTATTCTGTTTTTCTTTTGAAATTCCACATGCATATTGCTGTTTAAAAAATAAACCAGTTATTATACTAATATTTGTATACAGTATATATATATAAATTAGGATAAAAACGTTCTAAAAAGTCGCTAAACTTGGTAGGAAAAATTACAAACGTAGAGTTCGGGCATATATTGCTGCAGCACATTGAATGAAGTTAAAATTTGTATATTTTTCAACAATATGTACATTAATACTTACATAATATTAGAATTTTAAACTATTTTATCATTTTTTTAAAAAAAAGAATTCAAAAATAACTTACGCAGTCAATTCAAAAATAGAGAAGGAAAAATTTCGGTTTGCAGTTAAGAAATTTCTGAAACAATTTAATTCCGATCCCATTTCTAATTTTTCCACTTCGACATAGTTTAATTCGCTGGTTTAATTTATGTTCCATAAGCAGCTAGTGGCCGTCGTGGCAAAGTGGTCATGTTCACGTGCTCGCCATTGGCGTTGTCGAGTAATATATTTGATTCCTGTTGCTGTTGTCACCTGATCAACAGTAACATCAGATCAAGATCCACGAAATTCATCGCGGCTAAGGGCTATATTTTTACGCCTGCCGTTAGCCTTAGCTTTGAGAACCATGCAGGTGACAATGCGATTTTAATCGGTTCCACCCCAATTTTGAGGTGGGTGGTCAGAAGCCCCCCTCCTCTCGTCCCCTTTCACCAACCTCACGAGAGACCTTTTGACTCTACAGCTATTTAGAGTACCCACATGCCGCAAAGGCACTATACATTTACAAACACCCATGCCTTCCCCGGGATTTGAACCCATGCCCAACGGCACCGCAATCAGCGTCACTAACCACTATACCGGTTGGACGGCTAGATTTGATTCCTAGCACCACTGAAACCCACCGTGATAAAATGTTGATGTACATTAAATCTATCGAAACTCAAAGTACTCTAATTTGAGTGGTACGTGAGTTCGGTGAGTGGTGACGGCTCAGATGTCGTACTCGTCACTTAGTCCTGATTCAACATTACATCAACCAATTACAATTTTAAAGAGCGGGAAAGAAGAAAAAAATGTGGTTGGGAACTAAGACATTTCTGAAATAAATCCGATATCGATTAAATTTCTAATTTCATCACTGCGACACAGTTACAGCAATTGGTTAACTGGGGTACCATAGCAAAGTGGTCATGTTCACCAGTCCTTGATCGGCATTGTCACATTGTAATCTAGTGCCATTGAAGAACCTCCGTGAAGAAATGCTGATGTACGTTAAATCTATCTAGGCTAGGAACCCCCCTTTATCATGGTGTGTAAGTTCGGAGAAGGGAGCCGTTCCAGGTGCCATCCTCGTCATTTAGCCGTGATTTAAAATTACATCAATCAACTAAGAATTTAAAGAGGTTCAGGGTTAAGAAAAATCTGAAAAAAGTCCGATTCCGATTAGGTTCTAATTCAGGCACTGCTAAATAGTTAGACTGGTTCGTTTGATTAACGTTTCACGCACAGCTACTGGCCGCCGTAGCAAAGTGGTCATGCTCATCAGCTCCTGATCAACATTGCAACCTCGTAGCCTAGTGCCTTTGAAGAGGTGCAGATGAACGTTAAATCTATCGAGGCTCAAAATCCTCCTGTTGGCTTGGTTTGTAAGTTGAGATTGTGCCCTCTCAGGTGCCATCCTCGTCACTTGGCTATTATTCAAAATACATCAACTACTTACAAATGGACAGAGCGGGAGAGTAAAATTTCGATTTGTGTGTGCAATTAAGAAATTCCTAAGAAAAATACAATTGCGATTAAATATCTAATTTTTGAAATATAATATAGATTGATTAGTTAATTGAATTTATGTTCCATAGACAACAATTTGCTACGGTAGAAGAGTGGTCATGTTTATGAGGTGGTGTTGGCTGGAAATCTAGTGCGAAAGCTAGGGTTCGCAACCATGTGGAAGAAGCTGATTCGTGTTAAATATGTCGAAGTACAAATCTCTCCCACTGATGTAGAGTGGGTGTTTTGAGGAAGGTTGCTAGCTTAGGTGTAGTCCTCGTTACTTAGCCTTGATTCAAAATTATGAGGTTCGTGATGAATCTCACATTACTTCAGTGTGGGAATGTTATAATTAATGCTATATTTATATTAACCTGAATTATTTTTCCAATTGACCTCACAATATCTAACCATGGTCTAGTAACGAGGACGAACCCTGAGCTGGCATTCATCACGCCTACTTTCAGCACAATGCCAACGTGAGGACTTTGGGCCTCGATAGATTTCGCGTGCTTCAGTATTTCTGCACGGCTGATCTTCAGTAGCACGAGGACTCGAACCCTCGACAATCTTGGTGACTACGACCACTAAGCTAATGTGACCATTTACAATTGTGAACGATGTTCAGATACCAAAGAAAATTACTGAGTTATTAAAACACTCTTCAAACATCTCCAACTTTTGGACTTGAGCATATATAAATATTGTTTCAATTTCTTTTTGGAGTGGGTTCCAGGCTCGATTCAACTTCAAACCTCAACCCCAAGTTCGTAATAATTACTCGGTTATTGTGGCAACCTGATTAGATCAGAACCCAACTAGAAGAGTAATAGGAGGTGTTGCAATGTCCTTCTAAACAGTCCCTGTTGAAATATTTACCAGTATAATGCGTCACCTTATTGTTGTTATATATTGATGGTTCAGCCACCGATGGATTGTTTTGGTAGGTATTAAAATTGCTCCTCGAGCAAGGTGAGAAATCTAAGTGACAGACCACATACATTTAATGCATACACCACAAGTATTTTCAATGGCAAGGTCTTAATCCTTTTACCTCATTCTTCTCTTACACGATATTCTAATTGAGATTCCATACTTTAAAGTAATCATTCCAATTCTT
Organism: Trichonephila inaurata madagascariensis; assembly: GCA_019973955.1. NCBI lineage: Eukaryota > Metazoa > Arthropoda > Arachnida > Araneae > Nephilidae > Trichonephila > Trichonephila inaurata. Next base: position 33,164 of record BMAV01026605.1, on the reverse strand, counting down.
GACTTACGTTAATCACTGAGTAATTTTTAGTGCAATATTAATTAAACTTAACAACCAAAACAAATCTCAGATAGGGGAAACTGAATCTAATCAGTAAGTGAGTGAGTAAATATTAACGTTGCACTATTCTGCTATTCGAGGACTTTTGTCGATGGTCCTCATAATTTTGAGCCATGGTCAGGTGATGAGGATGACACCTGAGCCGGGACTCCTCTTTCCTGACATCCGCACAACACCAACGGGAGGAGGTTTGAGCCTTGACGTATTTAATGTTCATCGGCTGCCTCTGAATGGTGAGTGTTCAGTGATACAGGGGTCGAACTCACATGACACGCCAGCTACGAGTCCGTTACCATGACCACTAGGCTAGTGCGACCACAAACATTGATCTGCACTGATTTATTGATTGAAAATTTACATTGCACTATTCAGCTACTCGAGGGCAATTTGGTGACGGATCTCGTACTTTCTAACCATGGTTAAGGGACGAGGACGACACATGAGCTGGAATTCTCTCTCCTTACTACCACACCAACGGGAGGACATTTGACCCTCGATATATTTAACGTGCATCGGTCTCTTCTGGATGGCACGTCTTCAGCGATACTAGACTCGAACTCACGACACGCTAGTGCCGAGTCCGTTATCTTGACCACTAGGCTACCGCGGCCACAAATCTAATCTGTAACTGAATACCATAGGAAAATTTCTTAACTGTGAACCGAATATCTTTCCCGCCTTTTTGAATTAGAATTATTATCAAAAAGTGGAAGAATTCTTAACATCAACCAATAGATTCTAAAATTCCAGCTAATAGAGATTTTCAATACTCTACTTCCATCAATTTCAGTTGAAGCACAAAGCGATAATTAAAACTACTGATGGACAACTTACGTTACAACTTAAGCTAAAAACTAATCCACATTCTATCGCAGCATAAGGTGTTGGCCAAGTCTCCACTTTTACAGTGATATTCACTGTACTGAACTGAACTTAACTGAACAGAATTATTGTGTAATGTATGTTTGAATTCTAAGAAATTATTTGCCATTGCTATAGAACTATTTTTCATCCCAAGTATAATGTACGGTGAAACACAATACCAAAATTTGTAGAAATGCTGATTTCTGATAAAGGCTGTTCAGAAAATTTACATGATGCTCCATAGAATGTTAAGAAACTGTTATGTACATTCAAATGAATTACACTAATGTATCTTATGAAGACTTAAGAATGTCTTAAAGCTAAGAAAATATTGCTTTCTGCCAAAGAAGCTCAGAAAATTTAAATAATGTTTCATAGTGTTATGAAAATGTGATGGGAAGTGAAATTACACAAATGTATCTTATGAAGTCAAAAATATGTCCTTAAGCTAAGTTCTTAGAAAGTCTTCAAAAGCAAAAACAAACCTTCATTAAAAGTAAGTTTATTTTTATTTTTTTTTCTATTATATGAATAACAAATTGAAAAATTAGTACATCTGTTCTGTGCAATGTTTAGTATTTATCAGATTATTTTGCTGATTATATTAATTTTATTTAATAAATTCGCATAATTATTTAGGATTATATTGAGATGTAGAATGGATGTCACAGTTGACATTTTAATTCGATAAAAATATTATTCTCACTACCTATACTTATTAATAGTATGCAGGATATTGGTGCTTTTGGTAACTCTTATTATAGTTTTGAGACCTATTTAAAAAGTCGCACTAAGAAATATCAAAATTACAGTGTATCTTAACCTTATTTTATGCAAATTTAAATTTTTAAAATTATTTGTTTAAATTGAAGAGCAATTTTAATGATTTCTTATTTAACGTTTTAAATAAAAAAAAATCATCTCAATTGTTCTTTATCCTGAAATTTTTCAGATTGATAATGAATCGGTGAACGAGATAAACCATTTTGTAATAATTTGATTATTTTCCTGTTTTGTTACTTCCATTAGTATTCCGATGCAACAACCCTCTTAAATTTATTCCCCGTGTAGCACTCAGAAAATCTGCTCAACAGCACTTTATGAGGGAAATCGACACTTTTAAATTAATGGTGCAATCGAAATTGGATTTCCTCGAAGATTCCTCCGAATTGTTAAATGCGCGACTCTCGTTGAACCCACTTCAAAAGCGTTAATCAAATTTCTACGCAAACCCTTCTCATAAGCGAATTAAAATCAAACGGGAATTTCAGGGATGGTTGATATGAATTTCTGCATTTTGTTTCGAATGTTGTGATTGCAACGAGAAAAGTGCCAAGTATTGAATTTGATTAATTTCAGATTTTTCACGTATGGAAGGAGACGTCTTTTTAATGAATATTATAAATGAATAACTTATGTTTTTATTTTCTTATAAACAGTTCACAACTGTACGTGATGTCGACTACTAGGTACTCTAACACATCATTATTATTATTGTTTCATATTTTCGCAATTTTGGAGTAATTTTATTGTGTTATGCGTGGTGATCTGGGGTACTTCTAGCAACAAGTGAATCAGGAATAAATTGACGAACTAGCATATTTTCCTAAAAAGAATTTAAATAATATAAATTGCATGATTTACACGTAAAACTAGCAATGCTTTATAAACGATTCGTTTTGATATCTTTCTAAATCAATTCTAAACCTCTAAATATCTATCAAAACATGTGTTAAATAGTTGCAATTGTATTTTCATTTGAACTATCTCTAACGTGTATATAAAAATTAGGTGCTAATTTGATATCGGGGGTAGTAGTGCCAAGTTGTTGTTTATGTTTGCCAAGATGGGCGATAATATTTCAATATGGTTACCTTAATATTTTTATCTTCTGTCGATGTGGTTGCCATGGGGATAACGTATATTAGAAATAACTTTTATTCATTTTTTCCCGCTGCAACCCTTTAATTTCAGACGATTTCTTCAAAAATTTAACCATTTTCAGTATAAATTTTCTTTGATTTGAGTCTTCTGTATAATTCTGGGCTATTTTCGAATATGGATATTTCTAAAATGAGTGAGTGATAGAATATTTTTTTATTAAAAGAATAAGTGTTGTGCTTTTAATTATCGCTATAAATCCTTTATTTTCGTTTTAAAAATGTTTTTTTTTTTACGTTCTTTGTTCGATGAAATTCGTTGAAGGAACTTACAGTGCAAGTTTCATATTGCACGCTTTCACTACTTTGTAATTGATATTCTAAATTAATTTTAACATACATTATGTAATTATTTTGTTCATAATGAAAAAAAATGCAATTATTACTATGTGTAATAATCATATAATATTCGTTACTTATAATTGTTTCTTTTAGCATTTATTTATAAATATTACTACATACTTTGTTATTTATTTATAATTAATATTTTAATTTATTTATAATTAATATTTTAA
>BMAV01026605.1:16379-29775 GCA_019973955.1 Trichonephila inaurata madagascariensis | reverse complement strand
AATATTTTAATTTATTTATAATTAATATTTTAATTTATTTATAATTATTATTATTTAATTATAATTATTATTATTAAATTATAATTATTATTATTTAATTATAATTATTATCTTATTCATTTATAATTATTTTTGTTGTTCATTTATAGCTATTCTTATGTTATTTATTTATAGTTCTGTATTACGAGTTCTCTTATGCATTATTTTTATTTTTTTTACAATTCGACGATTATTCTTTTTAATAATTACTATTTAATTATATTATGATTATTGTTTCTAATAACCGTTATATAATCGTACTATATGAATATTACATAAAATTACGATAAAATAATATGAGCTTATTATATGCTGCTTATAATACTATTATTAGTACATGTTACTTTTTATTACATATTAATCATTATTTATTGATTGATCTAGGTTATTCTCAATCTCTTCCTATATCCTTTATTTGAAATAAATTTAAATGTATTTCAAAACAATTCTTTAAAATTGTGTATCATTAAAATACCTCTAAGCCGCCATATTGGATTTCAGTCCAGCAGCACTTGGCGCTATTACCCCCGTTATCAAATTAGTTCCCTGGTATCTAGAAAATAATTTTTGGTGCTAGTTTGATATCGGGGGTAATAGCGCCGAGTTGTTGTTTATGTTCACCAAGATGGGCGATAACATTACAATATGGTTACCTTAATATTTTTATCGTCTGTTGATGTGGTTGCCATTAGAGGATAACGTATATTAGAAATAACTTTTATTGGTTTTTCCCACTGTAACTCTATTAATTTCAGACGATTTTTAATAAAAATTCCTAATTTCTGTAAAAAGTTAACCATTTTCAATGTAATATTTCTATTGTTTGCGTCTTCTGTTTAATTCTCTGCTATTTTCGAATATGGATATTTCTAAAATGAGTGAGTACTAGAATATATTATTTTCTTAGAAGAACAAGTGTTCTGCTTTTAATTATCGCTATAAATCATTTATTTTAGTTTTTTTTTATGTTTAAAAAAAAGTATTTTTACGTTCTTTATTAGATGAAATTCGTTGAAGGAACTTGCAATGCAAGTTTCATATTGCAAGCTTTCACTATTTTGTGATTAGAATTCTTAATTAATTTTAAAGTACATTATGTAATTATTTCATTCATAATATAATACAGAAATGGAATTATTACTATGTGTAATAATCATATAATCGTTATTTATAATTGTTTCTTTTAACATTTATTTATAAATATTATTATATATTTTGTTATTTATTTGTAATTAATATTTTTATTTATTTATTATTTATTTGTAATTAATATTGTTATTTATAATAATTATTATTTATTTATAACTATTTTTATTTATTTATAGCTATTCTTATGTTTATTTATAATTATGTAATACGAGTAATCTTATGCATTATTTTATTTTTTACAATTCGACGATTTTTCTTTTTTATAATTACTGTTAAATTATATTATATGATTATTATTTCTAATAACTGTTATTAAATCGTTCTATATGAATATTATATATAATTACGATAATATAATATATAATTATTATATATATATATATGCTGCTTATAATGCTATTATTATTACATGTGTTACTTTTTATTACATATTACTGATATTCTTTATTGATTGATCTAGGTTATTCGAAATCTCTTCCTATATCTTTTATTTGAAATACATTTAAATGTATTTCAAAACAAATCTTTAAAATTGTGTATCATTAAATTACTGCTAGGCCGCCATATTGGATTCCATACCAGCAACAAGAGCTGCTTGGCGCTATTAGCCCCGATATCAAACTAGTTCTATTTGATTTCTTTTGGATTCTTTTGTTTTAACGGAATTGTTTGACGGTATATATATATATAATGATACTTGTCGTCTTAGGAAAAATAAAAGTCAACTAATAACTCTTATATGATAAGGTTGGCAACCACTTAATTTGAAATTTTTCATTGTGATGATTTAATATAATTATGTATAATAATAATCATAAATATAATTTAAGGTATCCGACAACGTTCGGAACCGTGATTTTAAAAAAAAGCATAAATGGATAATTTTCATGATATTTAGTGTCAATCAGATTAGAATACATGCATAAAATTGTTTTAAGGACATTTTGGTGAAAAAAAATATTCAAATACAATATTTTGGCAAAAAATTAACTTTGAATAATCTTTTTTCAAAATGCTCTCCTTTTGTGAAAAATCCTTCTATTATAATAATATTTTGCCTGTATATAGCTCAGACCTCTGTACAGAGGCTCAACTATGAATTTGGAAAAAATCACATTATTTTCTGAGTTATAACCAATTGAAACAATTATCGGCGTTTTTTTCTTAAAATTTTTCCCCTCTGTTGTCATAAAACATAGATAAATCCACTTCTAAGTTATATATTTCAAAAATTCTAGTTGAGCCTCTGTACCGAGGTCTGAGCTATATACAGGCAAAATATTATTATAATAGAAGCGTATTTCACAAAAGGAGAATATTTTGAAAATGGGTCATTCTATATTCATTTTTTGTCAAAATATTGTTTTTAAATTTTTTATTGTAATACAATTCTTAAAACAATTTTGTATACATATTCTAATCTAAGTGACACTAAATATCATAAATATTATCCATTTATTCGCTTTTGCAAAATCACGGTTCCGAACGTAGTCGGATACCTTAATAGTAATTAAAAATAAAAGAATAATATTCATATTGTAATATGATAAAAATTATATAGAAATATACTCGTATAACATAATTATAAATAAACAATAATTATTATTTTAAATAAACAATATTAATTATAAATAAATATTATCATAATAATTATTATAAATAAATAACATATTTTGTAAATAAATATAATGAAAAATGATTAATATAAATAAAGAATATTTGGCTGTTATTCTTTTCTGAAACTTTTTCGGTCGCGGGTGAAAAATAAAAAAAAGTGTATGAATAAATGATTAAAAAAATTATAAATACATGCTTTTACTATAAATCGAACTAAAAAATGAAAAATAAATTATAGTTTAAAAAACTAAAACGCATGCTTTTATAGTTAATCGAACTAAAAAGTTAAATAATAATTCTTACTTTAAGAATAAAATGATTAACGAGAAAATTAATGCCATTGGTGTAAAAGCGTTGGGTGTCTTGTACTAAATGTTAACACTAACTCAGCATTTTGGAATAGAACTAGCAAGGAATTATAACAATTGATAACGAGCACCCCACGCTTTTACCCCGATGACATTAATTTTCTCGTAAATCGTTTTATTCTTATGTTAAGAATTATTATTTTACTTTTTAGTTCGATTAACCATGAAAGCATGTTTTTTTTTAGTTTTTTAAACTATAATTTAATTTTAAAATTATTCTAGCACTGAAATAGGAAAAAAAAAAAATACCTGAACTTAATAAGTTTAAAAGCAAAAAATTGACGCATATTTTTTAAATATTCGTATTTTTGGAATCCTCAAAACTAATTGTGTGCATCAAAATACTAGAATTCAGAAAATAATTTCTTTATGTCATGAACATTAAAAAGATTATAAAACGTATGATATTAACATAAATTGTTAAGGTACAAAACTGTTAAACTCATGAAATATGTATTTCTGTAAAAACAAGATACAACTTAGATATTTGAGAATAATTCACATAACTCATTCCTTACAAATACACATTCTGTCCTTAAAATAACGGGAAATTTAATGCCTTGTAAAAACAAGTTTCCTTACAATGTGATTTTATAAGAATAAATTCTCAAACAAATACTTTTATAGGACAAATTCATACACATAAAGATGTCTCCAAAAGAGGAAATCTCTTGTAGAAAATTTGCTTTTATAACAGAAAATCATGTATAAAAATATTTTTTATGTGAGGAATGTATGCATAAAGTATTTTATGAAAGGATATAATATATCAAGGGAAATATCGTAAGAAAAGTATGTACAATGAATCAAATATAATCACAAAGTATCTCTAACAATTTCGCTATGCCAAAGGACATCTCCAAATTAAAAAATGTCGCCACGTGCTGCTATCGTTCCCGCACATTCGTGAAAATAAATTCCCAAACGTACTTTTTACAAATCCGCACACCTACAAATAACTTGGCGGTAGATTATTTTAAAAGAATTATCTTTAAAATAGACAAAATAAATAAAATAAAACTAGTACATTATTCAAGCATCCAAAACACTGTAATTGCATTCAAATTTAGGGCAAATGTATCTTTTTGTGTGTGTAGACTGCGCTGTATAAATTCTCGCTAAGTACGAATGCAGATGCTATCGTGCAAATCCGCAATGTTTCTTAAATAGCTAAAACAAATCGTTTTTCTCTTACGTATTAGACAATATTTTTGGAAACACTCCATTGTGTTGCCTTCCTTACAAAATAGATCCTTATTTTAATTGTTTTCCACAACAAGAATATTGCAAATTATAAGCAATCAAGAATACTGTGTTCGAACATGCGTGGGAAAGATAAAACTTGTAAAACAGATTTTCGAACATGCACGAACAAGATTGTCGTGTTTGAACATGCACGAGAACAGATTTATACTATGAACTGCATACGGCAACAATTGGGGACCTTTTTTGATTTGTTGAAATTGGTTGACTATATAATACGCAAGTACTGCATGACTCAACTATTAAATATTCTAGAAAAGTTGACGTCTTTGGAATTTTTATTTTTCCTTTTCACAAACCTAAATATTTATTTTTAAAAGTTTTTTTTTTCAGCTCAAATATGTATTTCCTCACTAATCAGGATTTTTGTATCTTGAGTATACCTATATTTTGTGTTGAAAAATACCAAAAAATAACAGGATACTCAAGTGGAAACAACAAAATAAAAAATATGGGTAGTCAACATCATTCGAGAAAGCATAACAGATTTTTGTTGATCTGTAAACTTTATAATAAAATCTATCAACCAGCTAATATAGAAAAACATTACCTGTAAAAAAAACAGAAACTCGGTAAGAGGAACATTTAATATCAAGAATTGAAGTGTACTTCAACGCATACAATTCGTTCACTAATTTGGTATAAGTGGTTAAGTTATTACTGTTTCTTGAAAAAAGTAGCAGTCATTTACAAGCTGTCAATTTATGGGTATCAATTTTATAACACATGTATGTCGACAAGCAACACTCGCGGTATTGCACTCTATTCTGATTTCAAATGAAAAATGCAGTGACACTCAAGCTATGGAATTGATTAGTTTGACTTTGGGTGAATATTCTGTGAGTCATTAAACACTAATATAGTGGCTTGCAAGATTTCGTGATGCAATATTTGACCTTATGGATGATCCATATCCAGATAAAATTTTTAAAAAAAACGTGAAAATGAAGGACAAGGTGTAATGGATAAATCAATCCATATCAAATTTATGAAAAGCCTCCAGAATGTTCAGGAGTCACACCAAGTAATATCACGACAATTTCATGTAATAAGAAAGATACAGTAAGAAGGGAACTGTTTTCTTACGTTCAATTTATGTAAAACCCAAAAACTGAAGAGATGATACCTGCATAAATTTACATTCTCATCTCAAAAGAAAGAATTTTTTGCGCAAAATCATTACGGTTGGCGAAAAGTGGATTTTCATGTACGCCAATCCTAAATGCAGAAAATCATAGATTGATCCAGAGCAGCCATCCAATATCAGTTGCAAAAACGAATATCTATGCCAATACAGAGCTACTGTATTATTTCCTTTCATATAGGAATGCGGATTGGTAATAACCGCTGCAGCCGGGTACAATCCTCAGGAGCTGGTATTATTTTTTTAGTGTACACCAGATAATTTGATGCCATTCAGCACAATGTAATTTTTAGGCCCAGTTTCCTCTTCAGAGGAAGGCATCTGAGCTTTGACGATTCGAAACTGAACTAAAAATAAAATTTTACCGAAAGCACCCAAGCCAAACAAACACTCAAAGGATCATGCCATACAACAAGCCCGCTGTCGATTGTTTGCATCATGAAAATCTACCGACTGAGACCAGGGTCGAGCTCGCAAACTTATGCGTACAAGGTTAGTGCCTACCTATCTACACCAACAAACCAGTATAGGGTTACAGTGTGTCTGTTTGGACTAGAAAGGAGTCACACATTAAGTACTAGTTTCTGGAACCTGGTCTAACAGTTACAGCTGAACGTTATCAAGCCCAAATGATTAATTTACGTGCAGTTGTGAAGAAAATAAAAGGGACAGTTTAAAGTGAAGGTGGGAAATCATACCTTTGCATGGCAACGATAGTCCACATACAGTCTAGGAATTTGTCCAGCATGCGACGTATTTTCCAGACTTGCCTCCTACTGATTATCACTCATTCAGATCAATGTTGCCCTGTTTGAAAGGACAGCGACTTAAGAAAGTTAAAGATTTGCGAAAATAGCTCAATGACAATTCGACTCCAAATTCGCTAAGTTTCTGTCTCGAAGGTATTCGTCATCTACCTGTCAAATGGCAAAATATTATAGATAGTAATGATGAATATTTTGCTTATTAATCTTTGTAACAAGTATCTTTTTAATATAGTTGAATTTGACCAAAATTGCCCAGTTTGTACTTGAACGCCTAGAATATTAATTTGCTTATATTATCCTATATATGCTTATTCAATAAAGATTACAAGTATTATATAACAACTCTCCATACTATATTTCAATTAAATGAATATAATTAAAGTAAAAAAGTGTTAAATATATACTATACTTGTACAAAATAAATTAATAACAACACTAACACAATGTCTAAAATCACATGTTTCACAGTTTTTCCATTCGTAAATAATACAATTTTTTAATGGTGAGCATTTAATTTAAAAACGTGCAATTGCAAATTTTCTTGCATTCCTGATATTTTAATTTTTCCTAAGGAACAGAAAAATACTCCACAGGATCTCTTTCATTTGTTTTTATTTAAAATATTCATTAATTATAAGGCAATGGGAATTCATTCACACCAGTATAAACACACTTTCATTTCATTTTAAAACTCTTAATTATGAAGATATATCCCTTTCTTTTACAAACGAGCAAATATTTATACAAATTCTCAAGATTATTAACTAACATAATATATTTAATTACATTTATTGTGAAGTATTAAATACATTTCCTCCGGCTTGTTTTTGTTTGAATAATCGGAATGGATCCCGAGGTTAACTTGAAACATGATTAGAGCTTTGAGTATTTTTGTCTTTAGATACATTTTTCATGATTCATTCAAAATTAAAAGGTCTTATCTAAACAAATGAATGAAAATTATACTTGCTCTTCCTGATTTAATTTTGGAATTTTGGAAACTATCATTATGCATACTGGAAGTTTCTAAGCAAATATATGATAATCAATTATGTAACACAAATTCCAAATTTAGAAATGAATTGAATATTTCATTGGACCAAAGCTATTTCCAAATATCTGAATTGCTACACATTAAATTAATCGAGGATTTAATAAAGATTATGGGGGGATGTTTGGTTGTGTGATGCCTCACACATATATTTCTTACAAACTCTTCCGGTTTGATTTGTAAATATGTTTTTATGTACTTCAGATGTATTTAAAACTTTAAAAAATACGTGCGTTCTCCTATTCAAAATTTCTAGGCACTAAAAGAGGTAAATAGTTTCGTTTCAAATTATGTCTTATTTAGTGTGTTTATACTTTAAAATCCTTTTGTGATGTGTCTACAGCGGCGTCTCCTTCTGAAAATCACAAACAGCAAAGAACTGGAATAAAAGCACTTAACGACTGCCCCGAATAGGGATCCCTTCGTCACAGTCGTCTAAGGCATGCATGGCATAGTTGCGGACCAGTCGGTTGGTGGTTCAAATAAACACCCCTGTCAATGTCAAAGCTTGTCACCCTGTGCCTATGATTGTAGGGGCATAACTATTACTCCTAATAATAGTTGCAATGTGAAGTATTATATAGGTTTCTGTTACAGTTTTCTCCCCTTTTTACACGTTATTTCCATTTTTGTGCATATACGAGTTAAATATGTTTTAAATTATGCTTTCTTTGAAGGGCTTATTTTATTAGAAATCTTAATTCAGGACTTCAAGTAGTCCATACAATTAATAGTTTATAGATATTTAGCAGAAACCTCGGCTCTAAAAGTGGTTGCATTTACCCCTTAACTGTCCATTAAAACTTACGTGATTCACTCCCCAGTGTCATCGTTTTTCGCATAAGCGCGCATACGTAGTTGATTGGAGGGGAAAGGAAATGCATAGATAAGAAAGTTTTCCCCTGAAATATTGAAATCCTTTGCAAACACTGTCAAGGTCATTTTATTGCATTCCAAGGCCTTCCGAATAGTTTTACTGACAGCAGCGCAAAGAAAAAAAATGTATTTTGGAATGATGGATATATACGTCCAGAGAGTTCAACGCAGAGGTTGAACAAGACGAATTTATACGCCGGGGAAATTTAAAGGGTTAAAAACAGTATTTAACACATTTAAGTTCCTAAGGGTGTATAAGTTCTGATTCAAAAACTTGAAATTGCCTGCGGTGACTCAGACGCAGCAAACGATTTAAAATGTCATCGTAGAAAATCATTATTATTATTTTTCAAAAAAGTTTAGTCTTTTCACTCATGCTCTAATTCAATTAGAGCTTTAACACGTTGAACCGAAGCTTACCGCGGAATTTTCTCTGCATAAAAAAAGAGCTCTTACGCACTTAAGGTTCTTAAACAATAAACATCACAAGGTTATTAATTTATCAAACAAACAAGAGATTTTCTGATACCAACAGTATATTGTAGACCGTAGTTGCGTCCACGCTTGGTGAGAACACTAGCTCTCGTCCAAGCAAGCCAGGGAGATAATTTCTCAAAATACTCGTAGAAAGAAAATTCTTGCTAAGCAGAAAGATGCATTATAGAACAATGTGTCACACAGGAAACGAAGACTTTAGACTAAGAGTTTATCGAAGAATAACTGCTCATTTTCGTTCACATGAATTAAAAGCAGGTACCTGGAAGCAAAAGCAGAATTGCGGCGGTACGTTCATAATAGTGACAGACGAGTTCTGTTTACCGTCGAGAAAAATTTTCAGATCGAACTAAGTTTCTACCACCAGAATGCCCCTGTATATGCAAGAAATGCACAAGAAGCAAGAGAAGAAAACGCTATACGCGAAAGTCAAGCAGTCTTAGTTGTGGGCTCGTGGATAGCATTGTTGTTATCAAGCTCTGAGTTTGAGTAAGCATGCACTTAAAATCTGTCGAAGCTTCAAGTCATTACATTGTAGTGACGTGGAAGCTTGGAGAAATGGTCGACAACTCGGCTCCTCGGCACTCGACAAAGGTTCAAATTTCATGAAAGTCGTCGCTAATAGTCTTGATAATGATGTTATGTAAATTCAATCAAGATGCTTCCCCCCCCCCCCCCCCCCCCCCCCCCCCCCCAATAAAACTGTACAAAGCGCTGTTGAATCAGAAGGTATTGTAATAATTAACATTGTCCCTTGTTATATTATTTCCATTGGATAGTTAATTTAGACCAACGATAATTTAAACAAAAGCTTGAAATGAAAAAAAAATAAGATTTGATTCTATTTAAATGCACACTTTTATAGATCGCCAATTTGGTGCATTATTGTGAAATCGGTAGTTTGTAGTTAAGGTTACAGAATCGTGGTTTGCGTGTCCCGAGTTTGAGCCCTAACACCAGTAAGGACCAGGAGATTATTCACGTTAAATCTGTCGAGGTTGAAACGTGTTGCCGATGGTGTGGTGTGGGGGCATCTCAGGTGTGATCCACTTCCTTTAACCGTGGCTCGGAAATACGAGGTTCATCGCCAATAACCTTACTTTAGCTTTCATAGTGCGACGTTAACATAACTTGGTGTTTTATGACGTTAAATTGGTAAAAATTAGCTGTTGGCGCAGTTTGATTAATGTTTTGTTCTTCCTTTTTGAAATGTTTGATCTAAATTAGGATTGTGTTTGATTAATTATGTTAACTTCATTGTTAAGTTCACTGTTTTTTTCTGGAACATTTCCATAGTGCTATATGTGGGGTTTTCCTTTTACACATTTGGAAATCAAATAAAACTACTTATAGGCATTCCCTTATTAAAAGAGAGCTACTGACAGTTGTAATCATTGACTGCTCCCACGAATACTTGAGATATCTTGAGTATTTTATTACGAAAGCTTCATATTTACACTCTTTGCTGTTACATATATTTATTTTTTACTACTTGCACACACATGCATTACATTTAATTCCTTAAGTTTTGATTTTCATAGACTGTTACGGCGTATCTCTACCCACAAATGCTCAGTTCTTAATTACATATAATTTATATTTTAAATTGAATGTGTGTTATGAATTTATATATATGATTTTTTTGCTTATACTGTAAAGTTAAGCGAAATAACTTATTATTTGATCTTGTTTTTTATACCTGGTGATAGAGAGAGATATAATATACCTAAACAAAATTCTGTGTCATTAACCCCTTGCCAGTGTCGCTTGAATCCAGTTCTGGCAATTACTGCTTGCAGTATTTTGTGATGCCCGGGCTGACTTCAGGCAGGAAAAAAATTAACGTTTCTATTTTGGGAAGCCCAAGTTGAGATCGTTTCTATTTTAGGATGCTTAATTCACTATTTTCCTAATAGATGCTGACGTTCCCGCTTTGTAGTGTGGAACAGTTACTGCTATAAAATGGCACGATAAACACGATGTTTGCATGGTTTCTTCAGTTTATACTGCAGAAATGATTGTGTTTGAAGATAAGAAAAAAAGAAGAGGAGGGGATGAAAACCAAAAGTAGTTCATGACTATTACAACACTATGGGAGATGTTGATAAAGTTTATCAACATCTTACAGACTACCCAGTTGCAGGTACACGAAGTAAAAAACACTACGAAAATATTTTTTTTCCATCTCCTAGACCACGCATTATAGAATTCTTTCTGTATATATAATTCCGCAGGAGATGCTGAAAATAATATGAACTACAGAATAGCAACCGTTGAATAAATTGTCGAAAAATATAAATCAAATGTTCACACACAGCTACCAGGACCAGGGCATTCTAGTGTAAGCTTTCTGGGCCACACAGGTCAACACTTTCATGAACACATTCCAAAAAATCTACTCCAACCATACAGGGTTTTATAAGCTGTTGTAAAACTGATGAAAAAAGGAAGATAATAAGACGTCAGATACGAGTTTATTGCAAAGAGTGTAATAAGGACTTGTGGGCAGTACTATGTTTTGGGTTATACCGTGCAGTGAAAGATTTGTAAAATTTATGCAAAAAATCATATTGCTGTGTTTTTATGTAATATTATACTAGTTATATTATATTCAGCCTTAAATTTTTTGTTGAATTTGCTCTAATCGAATAAGATGTGTGTGTAATCCATTACCTTTTTTATGTGTATGTAAAAATTATGTATAAATATAGAGGAGAGAGGAATGAGTTATTGTATTTAAAATCTTATATTTTTGTAATAAAAAAAAACATTTTCTAACTTTTGTGATAGTATAAAGAACAAAATTAAACAGTTAAGAAACTTTTCCATTTTGGTCCATTTTTCTGGAATATATGTCACAGTTAAGGGGTTAAAAAAACTGAACCGAGAAGCAAAATGCAATTATTGAAAAAAAAGGCATTGCAACACGCTATTGCAAAAAATTGATAAAATAAATTTATTACAGACAAAACAGTTTAACAATTTTATTTAGTCCGGTTACTAGAAGCAACCTGGGATTAAATGTTGCACTAAATTCCAGAAAAAAGTATATGCAACCAAGAAAGTAGTTCTAACATTTATAAAAATGCTTATGTTAAGGGGGTCACTTCACGCAGCATTTTCCCTATCTCCGTAATGTTAAAAATGACCAATTTTAAGGAACATTTTTAAAAAATTGGCATGGTGTACAGTCATGAATTTTTGTGTGTGCATTCATTGTATTGTTTTTATTAATTTAATGGGAGCATTTTTCAAAATTTTGATTAGTTTTTTTTAAAAAAATTCATATGTGGAGTAACACGTCAAAATTTTTAAAACAGTGAAAATTCTTGTACATTTTAATCCATAAATATTTTTTGAATAATTTTTTTGACAAAATCTCTCATTAAAATATTTATTTGTATAGTGTTAACACATGTGCAAAGTTTCAAGGCTATAAAATAAGTAGTTTTTTCAAAAATGTTCCTTTTGTGTTGAAATTTACACTTTTGAGAAAAAGAGATTTAAAGTAAAAAACTTACTATTAACTAATGCATACCAGAACTGTAACTTGGATTGCTAGTGTCATCTGCAAGATCATCTTCTTGTCTACATTTTAATTGTTTGTTTTTAATTCTAGCTTCTTTGGTTCATGGTAAAACTGCCTATTCTGCTTTCCTAATACACGCATAATCTACTTCTTGCAATGCTCGACATTTGTAAAATCTAGGGGTTGAATGTTTAATACATCTAAAACTTTTAATTTAGTACTGAAGCCTTGATTATATAAATATATAGCTTCATGTACTATAGTTTTTGAAGTACCCAATTACACAAATACAGTTTTTGGAATTATACACCAAATACTATTTCCGCATTCACTAATATTTTGAGGTTTATCAAGCAAGCATCTAGACAAAAGTTCAAGATTAGAGACCTCTAAATACTTTTTTATGCTATTTCTAATTGCAATAGGTAAGTCGTGTTTATGCTTATATGTGTAACCTTTCAGTATGGACATATTATATCTACACCACAAGTCATTTCCCATGGGGCATAAACCGTGTCGTAGATTCAAATCTGTGAACATTTTATCAAAATATATAGCTCAAATAGCTTGCCTTATGGCTAACAAATTTTCACGAGTTGTTTTGAATAGCCAAAACATATTATCTTTGCAATTTGTCTATTTCTGCATCTGTCAAGCCATTATGGCATTCTAGAGATTTTTGTCCTCAAGCTTTTTGTCTTTTAATTTTGATTTTAACGCTTTAAGTCATGTCTCCATCATTTTCTCAACACACACACACGACCAAAACATTCTAATTTTTCAATATTGACATATATCTGAGGTTTAGATTCTAAAACTGTTTTGTATGCTTTAGAGTCCCCAAAGAGTCCAAATATTGTGTATATCGTAAATTGTGTAATGTCTGCGAGCGATGGAAGATACAAAAATAAAAGAAGTACACCTCTTCAACTTCCATATTCCCCTACTATTTACAATGTAACTTGCCGAACACTCATCGATATGTACATTGCTGTTAAAATTACATGAGCATTTCCGCGACAATATTTCAGTATCAACAACTTTCCCAGTGTCCAAACCAACTGTCGGTAACAAATCCATTTATATAAGTATGGCTCC
>BMAV01026604.1:25737-43156 GCA_019973955.1 Trichonephila inaurata madagascariensis | reverse complement strand
CTGCATTGCATCATTTGATGCATCTTATACATTATAAAAATATTTTTCATTTAAGGTATCCGACTACGTTCGGAACCGTGATTTTGCAAAAACGCATAAAAGGGCAATTTTCATGGTATTTAGTGTCCCTTAGATTAGAATACATGTATATAATTGTTTTATAAGGACATTTTGACAAAAAAAATTATTTAAGTACAATATTTTGGCCAAAAATTAACTTAGAATAATCTTTTTTTCAAAATGTTCTCCTTTTGTGAAAAATGCTTCTGTTACAATAATATTTTGCTTGTGTATAGCTCAGACCTCTGTACAGAGGCTCAACTAGAATTTTTGAAATATATAACTTAGAAGTGGGTTTATCCATGTTTTACGACAACAGAGGGGAGAAATTTTAAGAAAAAAACACCGATAATTATTTCAATGGGTCTTAACTCAGAAAATAATGTGAATTTTCCAAAAATCATAGATGAGCCTTTATACAGAGGTTTGAGCTATATACAGGCAAAATTTTATTATAATAGAAGCATTTTTCACAAAAGGAGAACATTTTGAAAAAAGGTTATTCTAAGTTCATTTTTTGCCGAAATATTGTATTTAAATAATTTTTTCTGCCAAAATATCCTTAAAACAATTTTATACATGTATTCTAATCTAAGCGACACTAAATATCATGAAAACTATCCATTTATGCGCTTTTTTAAAATCACGGTTCCGAACGTAGTCGTATACCTTAAATCAATTTCTTATCCAAAGGCAATATTATGAGATGTCATTTAAGGCAGTGATTCTTAAACTGGAGTCCACGGCTCTTTTTTAAAGGGTATGCAAAGGTCTCTCATTTAACGTTGAGATTTCCCTATTTTACAGACTCAGAAAGGCCTCATGCAAAAATGGAAAAATGCACCATCCTAGACTAGATGCCTAAATAGCCTCCCAATGAAAAAACTCTACTGGAACATGTACTTCGATCGAGAATATTGATTCAGTTTTTTGATTGATTGCAACTACGTAGCCATTACTACAACGTTATATTTTCAAAAAATATAGTAGAAACACGTGTGCAAGGATTAAGAGAACTGAATTCATAGTCTTAATATTAATGAGGAACTTTTAAATCACTCAGCTATGTGTTGGGAGTCAAGGGGGAGGGGCACATATATTTTTCAAAATCTTGGGAGTCCACGTTGCTAGGCTGATACTAAAGGGAGGGTTAAGAGCCGCTGAATTAAGAAATACGTACGGTGACAAGTTTTCTAAGAAATGCCATGCGATTTGTAATTTTATCTTATCTGTTGGTGTTTCTGGCTTAAATTAATGAAAAACACCGATTAGGAAATTATATTCCAGTTTAAATTTATTAAAGGGAGGTATTTATATAAAATTTGAAGAAAAATAATACCGCAATTCAAAACACTCTCCATAGAATCAAAGCCATATATTTAACTTATTTTTTTACACAGAATATTTAATACAGTTATAAAGGCAATGAAAAAGAATTTAAAATATATTTACGATTACGAAAAAGTTATGACTCATTGTACATTTTCTTATAGAAAATTTTATAAAATGCATGATAGTTGTAACAATAAAGCTTTAAAAATAAGTATCTATGGATGTTAGATATAAATTCTTAGTTCATTGCCTTCATCATATTTTAAATAACATGTATACAAAATATGAAAGAAAAAACATTCAGAAATGTTTCAGATATCAGGTTTTAAGTAGCATAACTTTGATAAAAAAATGCAATCTTCGTAAAAGATATTTTAAGTTTTGATTCTTATTTTATCAAAATAATGCTTAATATCAGATATTTAAAATTCTCCACTTTTATAGCATAGACCTTCTTCGTTCGGTGTCCTATTACTACTTTTTTGTTTCTATTTTTTTTGTATCTTAATACATTTTTTCTTTCTGGTAGCTCGATTTTTTTTCCTACACAAAATGGCAAAAATGAAAAAAGGCTTAATTTCAGTCAAACATTGATTCAGAAACGTAGGCCTTAAAATAAGATATCCAGTATTAGAAAGAAAATATTCATTCGTTTTTTCATTTCTTTAAGGATTTTATGAGTATTAAAGTCACTTGAATGAACAGGAAAAACGAATATTTCTTAAAATTAAAGGAAAATATTATTAAAATTAAATTTATGGTTTTACTTACATTCTAACAAATCAATACATTCACATATATTTTTCAAATAAAAATGAACTATTTTAATTCATTAATGTACTAATGATGCTTTCTAATAGACTACAAATTATGTTCGTTATATAAGTGTAATACTTTATTACAGGCGTAGTAATCTATGGCACGCGGTACAATTCTCACACAGTGGCATTCTACACTACTCTGCAAAGTTATTACGAAAAGTTAAATCACCTTGTCTTTTCTTTTTGCAACTCCCACACTTTCTCTTTGGTTTGTAGCTCCTATACATATCAAAAATAATTTCCCAGTCGAAAATAGAATCTAGTTTGATGCACATCATGCACTATTGACTACTTTTCATTTTACGACACGTTCCTAGTTTTATTGTGAAAACTTGTATTTATTTGTTTGATAATTGTGATGCTTCAAAATGTTTATTAAATTCAAATGGCCACTAAACAAGTAATATAAAAATTTTTTTTAAGTCAATTCCTACTTAGATCAACAAAGAAAAATTTTATTTTATAATTACTTTTTATTAAATAGTTGCAATTAATATAAATGTTGTTACATAGATCCGAGGGTTCTGGGATTCTATGCAAAACAATTTCAAAGAAAATAAACAGTTCTTTAAGAGCGATGCGAATTTATTAACAAAAATCCAATCCTTTAAATATAAGATTCAGCAGCAATATTCACAGAGTAAATCTCCGAAGGTCTTCACACCTTCAAAAGCAATCAAACACATTAACTAGAGTTTAAAATACACGTAAGTAAAGATTATTCACAAGCACAGCCGAGCTAATCGCTAGTCAAAACAATCCACACTACTCGCTGGTTTAATCCAGACCCCTCGCCGTCCCGGCGAGCATCTTATTTATAGGCACGACAGAAACTTCCAGAAATATAACCGCTCGTGTGACATTAGTGGAGAGATCCACTACTTTCTAGAAGATTCCAGAGGGTTCCGAACTCGCCAACATGCTCGCCAATGACGCCAACTTGGTCACCAAAAATGATGCCAACTTGGCTCTACCGCCAAGAGAGAGAGAGATGTCTCCAAGTTCTCATTGAATCGCCATTATAACGTAAGGGGCGGCATTGATTGTGTGTGTGTGTGAATGGTACAATTTTAACATGAAATAAACATAACATAGAGTAATATAAATGCATGAAACACTCAAATACAAATTATTTACACTATTTACACAAAGTTCGTTACAATATGTATATACATATGACAAACCACAACATTAAGTGGTAATTAATTTTTATCAATTATCATAAGTGTATCGTATAGTCATCCAAAACAATCGTGTATATAAAATTTCAGTTCAACTGAATGTTTTGAAACGTGAGAAAAAAAATCTTTTAATGTTTTAACCCAAGTCGCGCTAAAAATGAATCCAAAGTGGCTGTATCAATAATTCCTTAAATAATTAGTTTCAGCCAATTAATTTTAATTAATTATAATTAAATTATCGTATTTTTACCCAAAACAATAGTGTATAGAAAATTTCAGCTCAAATGAGCGCTTTAAAATGTGAAGAAAAAAACCTTATAAGTTTTGACACAAATCGCCGAAATGGTCGCTAAGTCGCCAAAAATGATGCCAACTTGGCTGTATTTGTAATTTTTTGAATAATTAGTTTTAATCACTTAATTTTTATTAATTATAATTTAATTACTGTATTGTCATCCACAAATTAATCTTGTATATAAAATTTCAGCTCTTTAAAATGTATTTTTTGACGATTGAAAATTCCGCTAAGATACCGTAAAATCCGGCGTATTGCGCGCACCGCCGTATAACGCGCACCTATACTTTCAAGCGGCAAATTTTAATTTTTATGTATATTCGCTGTATAATTCGCACCCCCTTTTTTACGAAGAAACCTGAAATGTATATGCGCGATGCTCTAATGTTTGGGAATCATTTATTCGAGGTATTATTCCAAGTTTTAGAAAAAAAATAGAATACTTATAAAAACTGCAAACTTTGAAGTTCATAAGAAATGTCATTTCTTTTAAATAAGCAGTATTTCAATATATGTAGAAGCCTAATTTTTTTTCTATGACATCTTTTTTATTTTTTTATTTTTAAAGCTATCGTTTTTATGTTCACGTACCCTAAATTTCGATCTCATTTTTTGTATTAAAAGTGCGCGTTAGACGCCGGATTTTACGGTATTTATATATAACGTGTGTGTGCCAAGATATTTGAATATATTTCATACGTTATTTTAGCATGCTTAAAAGATTGTCTTACGTTTTTCTTAAAAAATCCGATTATGTTATGTGTGATTTTATATTATAAAGCATTCAAATGAATCGTATTTTATTTTATTTTCAGGTAAGTTATATATTTCTGATGGATTATTATTGTCATTGCATCTCACGTGAGTCATCTATTAGTCTTTTTCTCATTAGTTCTCATTTTTATACCCGGCGTATAACGTGCACCCGTTAATTTTGACTTTAATTTTTGTTAAATGTGCGCGTTATACGCCGGATTTTACGGTAAATAAATATATAGTGTGAGCTATTAGTAGGAATTGAAGAAAAAAAAAAGAAAGCTTGCTCTTCACGGTTTTCGAGACTGTTGGACGAATTAATTACAGCAAAAATTGTGATGTATGTGTGTTATGTCACGAATACATTTTCAAACTAAACATCAGTCTACTCTTCATAATTTTGACAAGAAAGATAAAGTTATAAAAAGAACTATTACTGGTTGTAAGAAACGTCGTTTGTCAAACAACTGGAACCAAAACTAAAGCGACTTAATGTAATTTCGTAATTGCTCATTGTGTGCTCAATTGCCGAAGTCAAACCTTTCACAGATGGCTAATATGTAAAGGACGGATGTATTACATATATAAGAATATTAATAAATATCTTTAATGATGCATAATTAATAAATAATATAAAACTCTAAATGTGTATTTATGACTTCAATTCCCTAAATCTGCATGCATTGTAGCAGAAATCGAATAGTTTCAAATATTTGCTACTGGAGGAATTTTAATCATTTTTATGCATTGGTTTTGCACGCCACAATTGAAAAGTCGCCGACTCCTGCTTTACTACGTAATAAAGCATTTTAAATATTTTACTCACAGCCAATGTGTTGTAAAAGCGTATTATTAACAGTTTGGAATTTATTTTAGGAAATGTTTTCTTCATCTTAAAAATCATTATTTTCTTTTACAATAAACATTAATTTAGAATATATTTTTTAAAATTAACATAGATAAACATATGAAATTGTTAAGAGGACTTGGTACCCCCAAAATGACAGACCTATTGTTTTTTTTATTTTTATTTAATCTTTATTCTTTGCATTATTATCTTTCGATTGATATATCACTTGTGCATGTCGGATAGTTAGAAGTTGAATAAAACTTCATTTGAAAACAAATTAGGCAATTCAACCACGCCCCTTTTTTAGATAAAAAAAGCTAAAAAAAAAGCGTTTTGATAAAAAAAATCTATTTTTTAAAGAGAAATAATAACATTAAAAAAGAATGTGTAATATATAATGTAGAATATTACGGAGGCAATACAATACAATAATTTTTTTTCTTTGTGGAATGTGTACATGTAAAATTTTTGAATCAAGGCATTTTATAATAATAATTTTACGATTTCAGTTCTTATTCCTCATATATTTTTCATACAAATGTAATACTTCAATATTATAAGAAGAAGAAGAAAAAAAAAACTAAAATTTATGTCACGCGACAGAAAAAAAATTTTTTTTAACATTTTTCTTGAATTTTTTTGTGCAATTAGTACTCTCTAAAAACTGATTATTTATAAAAATGTATTGGTTGAAAAAATATGAAAATGCAATTATTTTAAAGAAAAATGTACAACTAATATCTTAAAGTGGTATTTTCAGTTTATTTAAGCTTATTATAATTATTTTTTCGAAATTATAAACTTAAAAGTGGTTATTCTCATTTTGTGTTTTTCGAAACATTAGTGCATTCAAAATGCTACTCCTTCCATAATTATTTACCAATCACTTCCATTTTTTCCCTGTGTGTTATATCTAAAGAATGTAATAAAATTGGGGATCCGTTTTGCTGTAAGCTGAATACTTTTTTTTAAAAAAATTAAAATGTAAGAGATATTGGCTTTTTCGTTGATTTTTAGCATGCATATTAACATTTTATTTTTTTTCTTCTCAAAAACGAATTAAGTTATTGTAAAATCGATCGCTTAAGTTGCTTAGAGCATTCATAAGAATATTACAAAAAAATTTCAGGTCAAAAAATTAATATTTACAAAAGGAGTAGGATTTTAAAAATTTCCAAATTTTCTTCAAAAAATTTAATTTTTTAAAATTGTGAAAAATATGTGAAACATTTCATCTCGTATCATTTTTTTAATAGAAACACTATATAAAATGCTAAAAGATAATTTTTAAATACATAAATAAAGAAAGTTGTTCAAAGGGTACCAAGTCCCCTTAAGATTGAATATTATGTATATGAATTAATACAGAAATTATTAAGGAGTGTTTATTAAATGCTTCCGATTTATTCTTTGATAAATTCAGTTATTTGTTCAGATATTTATTTTTAGTAAAATCAAAAAAGTATTTGAATAAATTTGAAATAAAAATTTCGAAGAAAGTATGCAATAATTTTATACGAATAATACCAAATTCAGTCTGGAATTAAGTAAAAATTTGCCATCCTGCACTTGATAAATTAATATCTGAAATAAAAATAAGCGAAGCTTTGTCAAGAGAAAAAAAATCAAATTGTCAAAGTACATGGCAGCTTTGTTTTTATGATAGTCAAATGTATCAAGGGGCTTGGGATCATTGATGAAAGAAAATCGAAATTACCCATAACTGGGTAAAAAAATGTATAAAACCTAATTTTTGGGAGTTGAGATTGATATAGAGTTTAATATAATTTTAAAATAAAATCCAAAAATATGAGTTTCGATATTTTGATCCATTTTTCCCATTTTAAATGTCCTTGGTCTTATAATGTCCTTCCCTTCTATTATTTCCCCTGTTGCGGCTTGCGTGAAATAGCTGTCATACGTATGTAGGAGGGAAAAAAAAAAGGTTGTATACCCCAGGTCTAACGTTTCACACTTTTTACTGATTAATTAAAATACACAAAATTATCTCAATTCATTTTTTTGATAAGAAAATTTCAAGCGAATAGTTCATGCAGGACTGATTATTTTTTAAGGGCGCTCTTCGAAGGAACACGGAGGTCATTAACTGAATGCAAAAGGTAACCGAACTCCTTTAAAAAGGCTTTCAGCTACAAACTGCTTTCCTGGGAAGTAACCTGTGACGGGGCTTCGTCGCGTTTTCACACTAATCCTCTTGGGAAATCTTTGGGGCCAGAATTGAGTTATTTCAATCCATTGTGAGAACCCCCGGCCCGTGGGTATCATCTCTTCCTCTACGCGACCCAGATTTGTAGGAGGAAATGATTGATCACCCAAATTTGCCATAATAAATCCAATTTATTATTCTCTAAATATATTGATCAATACGACAAAAGTCTTACTATAAGGATTCAGTCAGGAGTGATACAACGTAATCCTAAATTCTAAGTAAATAGCGCCTAAAATCCTAATCACTATCTTTATGAGAAGTTACCCTAAGAATATTTATCTACCTTAGATTCCTTAACACGCTTAAGTACGTTCTATAACTACACTTCTTTATTTAATATCTTACCAATAGCTCACGGCGATCAACATCTCAGCTTTCTGTCTCCTTCTTCTATTCTATTCTTCTACTATTTTATTATCATTCTACTAACACGCGAATGCTAAAGTTCCATTATATATCTATTAACTATAATCTGTATATCACGGTTTCTTCTTGAGAGGATTGGATTGAAATAACTCAATTCTGGCCCCAGAGATTCCCCAAGAGGATTAGTGTGAAAACGTGATAAAGCCCCCTCACAAACCACACCCGCAATCAGCCTTTATTGATGAAAAAATATTTTTTTTACAGAACAGTTTACTGAAGTTTCAACGGAATTTGTTCAATTTCGGGTTTTGGAGCCAAAATGAATGACGAGGATGACATTTTAGTTTGTATCCCACTCTTCAAACTTCCACACTACGAAAGATTTAACGTGCCCCAACCTCCACAAGATGGAACCAGGACTTGAAATCATTACTCTTTGGTAATAATGTCGTCAATGAGTTCGTGACCATGATTACTCGAATATTGCGCTTACAGTTCACAAAGGGGCAAAATAAGGTAATTAATTTTTTTTAAAGGAAGCCTAAAGAAATGGCCATTTTAAATATTCTTTTTTCTCAAACAATATATACATTACTCATTTCAAGGTTAATGCAGCATGTTAATTTATCTACAATATTATAAAAAATTTCTTGGCAACAATAGAGATTCGGTTACTGAACTGGACTTAATGATATCGATGTTTTTTCATGATGTTGCAGCTTTTAATAATCACCCACTTTAGCTAATTTTAATTATATGCATAAGTGATTATCGTTAAGACTGAGTTATTGTTCATTAGTTGTAGGTAATTAATTTAGATGTATTTTGTTTTTAATATAACACACTCTGTAAGAGTTCATTAAAAAGGATTATGGAGTAAAAAGTTAATTGAGCTTTCGTAAATTTATCATCAAGCCATTCTACTGTTTATTGTAGATTTTAGACGTAAAAAAATGTTTCATTACTAATATCCTAATCTTCAGTTACCCTTTTTTAAAAATTTTCCTCTCTTTTAGATTTAATTTTTAATTTATTTCATACTTTTGAATGTGTTAATTTTACAGAAATTTTTTTTATTTTTGATATGAAGTTTAAAACACATTAGAAAATTGGCTTGAAATCGAAGGTGGTAAAATTCATTGGATGGGGAAATTGAAAATGATATTGAAGGTTAAAGCAATTACAGGTTTATGTATGTATTTGAAAGCTTTCCATTCTGGTAAAATAAATTAATTATTCACTTCTTATTATTCTTATTCTTATTATTTATCACTTCTTAATTTCGCAAATATCGGGTATATCGACAAACCATTTTACACTTTTTTAAAATTGAGAATCGATGGCGGCTTATATTCGAATAATAATGGTATATACCGTGGGCCACAAATTGTTCGTACACTTGCAATTTCTTAAAAAAATTTAATGTTTTCGACTAATAAAAATTAATTTATTGTAACTGTAATTTTTTTATGATATCTGTAACTTGTTCTCAATAGAATAACATAATTAATTTTTTGAAAATAGTATAACTATTTTTTTAAAAAATTAATAATCAAAAAGTTATTAAAAAATTACGCCACAAAAGTCTTCGTACACTTAACAAAAATCTCAACTTAGCTTTAAATATTGTATTTTTTTAAGTTGTCCGCCCGAAATTTGGATATTGGAGACGACTTAATTTTTTAACAGGGTAATGACGCCAAGCACACTGCTCTCAATGAACGCCACTAATTTCTCTATAACTGTCCCCAAATTCTGAAAACTCCTCCTCAATCACTTTATTTAACCCAGTAGAACATATTTGGTGAGATTTTTATGCAAAAAAAAAAAAAAAAAAAAAGAAAACATGACAAATAAACACAAAATGTGAAGTAAAAACAATAATCACAGAAGAAGGAGGAAAATCGATGCAGAAATTACAAAAAACTAATTAAATCTGTACCAAGACGCTTAAAAGTTGTTGTGGACACTAAAAGATATCCTACTAAGTACTAAATTAAGAAAGAAATACAATATTTAATGCTAAGTTGAGATTTTTGTTAAGTGTACAAAGACTTTTGTGGCGTAATTTTTTAATAACTTTTTGATTATTAATTTTTTAAAAAAATAGTTATACTATTTTCAAAAAATTAATTATGTCATTCTATTGAGAACAAGTTGCAGATATCATAAAAAAAATTACAGTTACAATAAATTAATTTTTATTAGTCGAAAACATTAAATTTTATAAGAAATTGCAAGTGTACGAACACTTTTGTGACCCACTGTATTTATATAGATAGATATATCTGTGTGTGTGTAAAATTTTTTATAAAATGTATTTGTTTTCATGAAAGCTTTTTTTCTTTACATATAATCCACTTTATGTTTGCTTTCAATTGCAAATTGAAGCAAAAAATGGTAAAGAGAACACTTGGTAAATAATTAATTACCAAGAAACAGAAGTAAGAAGAAATTAATTGCATTAACGAAAAACATTTTAATTGGATCCAGTTTTTATGTCTAATTTTCTTGGTAGTTAAATCAATTTTTTTTGTATATTCAATGTACTTTTTGTATGCTTAAATGCCTACACAGGAAAAATGCTGCTCAGAATTTTAGTTATTCTTAATTTTTTTTCTGAATTAAGAATTCATTATTAAAGCAAATAATTTGAGAGTATTCAATAATAAAAATACTTATAAAAATTCTTTATAATCCTGATTCTATTTAAGTACAATATACTTCTGATAAATTTAGAACAGAATAAATGCTTTCAAACCATTTTAATTTATGAAACAAGGAAAAATTGAGATTACCATTTTTTCCCTTTAAATTTAACTATTGAAAGGAGGCATCAGTAAAATAAAATTTAGAAAATTAAATGATATATATCTAATTTTAATACTTTAAAAAATGATTTCTTAAAAAATTCCCCAAAGATTTTTATTTATTTTTAAATTTTTCAATTTAAAGTAGAAATAAAATGTTTAATGAACAAGGTTGCTAATCGTATGACTAAAAGAAATTTTTATTATATTCCATTTTTTCTTACTATCTAACCGAGAAAAGAAACGATTACTTTTATATTTATGTAAAAAGAATTCTTACAGATAATCAGACTAAATATTTCCCTGTTTATTTAAATTTTTGGAAATTCAATCAATGAATTAATTTCTAAATCTAGAACTATGTCATACATTTTAATAATCAACGAATTAAATATAATGACGTTAAAAATGTTATTTTAAAATTTTTTATCATTCCTTTTTTTTTAATTCACCCATTGTTAGATAATAAACGATTTGCAAACATGTTAAATATAAATTTAAAGGTACTAATAAATTAAAGGTAATTTAAGTGTCCTTGTGTGGCTTAATTATTTTTAGTAGTTTTTTGATTATTAATTTTTTTAAAATAATAGTTACACTATGTTTTAAAAACTGATTATGTAATTATATTAAGAACAAGTTGCATATATCATAAAAATATAATTCAGATATATTTTTTATTAGTCAAATACATTAAATTTTATAGGAAATTGCAAGTGTACGGACACTTTTGTCGTTAACTGTATATGAAATCAGAATAATGTTAAATAAACAGAATAATATCTATTGTTTTTTTTTGAATATTTAAAATAGCTACAATTAACAGTTCCAGTTGTTCGGAAGGAAAAATCGAATACTGATTACTTTTTTTTTCTTTTTCCAAATAAAAATATATTTCAGCAGTCTAAGAGATTAGTTTGTAGGGATGTTACAAAAATATATATAAAAAATTTTCATCTTAATAACATCAGACAAAAACTTTTTCGAGTTTCATAAATTAATGACACTTATTTATTTAGTGCAATACTTTTAAATGATGATTTATTCTCCAATTCAAAAAAGCAATATAAAATCTATATAGAACTACTCTAATTTAATTTTTAAATTATAGAACACATTCAAATTATTACAAAAATACGAGCAAATACACGTTCTTTCCACAATCAGCTATATCTTCTATCTATTTTCTCAATAAATATATTCCTAAGCCCAAAGTTCACGGAAAATTTCTCATAAATCGAAATACCATTCAATTTATATTTTTACGAGCGGAATATTGCGACGCGAATAACGCGAGCGTTAAAACTTCCTTCTGATATACCTAAGCAATACAGAAGGATAAAAAACCTAGGAAGAAGGGATTTTATTTCCTACATGCGAAGCTATTTAGGAAGTAAAGTGAATTTCCGATCCAGGTTGTCGATTTATTTCTTCCAAACGATTTCTTTCTTCGCTTAGGTACCTATTCATTCCTCTGAATAAGTGGATTTCACGGCACGGTTATCGGAATGTAGATCTATTGTGAGATAATCTACGAGACAATGCCTTGGACTGGTGTCTTTTTACTAAGGCAGAGGAAAGTAAAAGAAAAGAAAAACCGTAATTTTCTTCACCGCTTTGATTAGATTCACAGGGTGCTGCTTTCTATTTAGAAGGCAAAATGTTTTGTTCCAGTTAATCAGCTAAGGAGAGATAATGTTATTTTTTCAATGGTACGTTTATGTATTATTTTTGTATGGAAATTCACTTTGAATCATTGAGATAAAATCTCTTTTAAAATAGATTCGTATCTATGCTATAAATTTTCTGGAGTAAAACTGCATGTAGAATGAGCTGGAAAATGGCAGAATGATATTGTGGTGACCGACTATGTTCAGAGACATGCTTTTGAAAAAACTTATAAACGGGTAGTTTTTTAAAAATGTAGTGTCAGTTGAAATAAAATATACATGTTAAATTGTCTTAAGAGTTTTATTTCAAGAAAAAAAAATAATTCAAATGCATTTTTTTTTGGCAAAAAATGAAAAAGGAATGACAGGTTTCCAAAATATTCATCTTTTACAAAAAATGCTTCTATAATATAACTTTACCCATATACAGTAAGGACTTCTATACAGGGGGATGAACTAGGATTTTTGAAATGTATAATTTAGAAGTGGATTTATTCTTATACATTTTAATATATTAGAGTAGAGAAACTTCAACAAAACACCCCCGGTTATTATTTCAAATGATTCTGAAAATAATGTGAGTTCTTCAAAAATCCCAATTCAGCCTCCGTATAGAAGCTCTAGCTATAAAAAGGAAAATATTATTCTTATAGAAGCATTTTACATAAAAGAGAAATATTTTGAAAATATGTCATTCATTTTTCGTTTTTGGCCAAAAAAAAATTGCACTTAAATAATTTCTCTTTGTAATAATATTTTAAAAATAGTTTTATATGTATATTCTAATTCATAAGACATTAAATATCAAAGCCTTATTTAATAACATACTTTTTTAAAATCACAGTTCCGAACGCGTGGCGCACAGTTTATATATTACTATTAAACTATATTATACGTGCTTAATTATGCATTTGATAATGAGCTTACGCATATACTGCACCAAATTGCAGAACAGTTGTAAGATCAACGTATGAAAAATTGTAAGAACAAAGAAGGTTATAAGGTGCTTAAGATGAAATATTTTAATGATATCAATATAACATGATTGTCATTTATTTATTAATTAAAAATCAAATAAAAATATTTTTATTGAGTAAAATTTATATATTGCATTTTATATAAAATAAAGAAGTTTATTAATTTACTGTGTTTAGAATAAAATGTATCATTTTCTACCAATTGTCGTAATGTATCAAAAATCAATTTTGCAGTATCTCTCTCTATAATTTCTGTGTAAATGTTTTGAAGGGAAAAACATTCTAAAAGTAATAATTTTAAAAGAACAAAAAAGTTTTAAGAAACACTTTTCGATTTGTGTTCATCGAAAAAAATTAAATTCCTCATTTAAAAAAGAACTTTCTTATTACAGTCTTGATTTCCTTCATTCTATATTTATGTTTAATGAACAATTAATCTTCTCTTCAAGACATTTTTTTTTGTTCTGCTAAGTAATTTCAACGAAATAGAAACAGAAAATTAAAACAAAACGCGTTTTACAAGAAGTTTATTTTTCTTTATATTAAATTCAACAAATTACCACATTTTATTTTTATGAAAAAATAATTTTAAAAAGCTCGTCTGACATCTTTCGAAAAAAAAGTAGAATGAGTCATTATATATTTTTTTCAGGAACATAATCAGAAATCCAGATTATTCTTTTTTAGCAGACGATACTTACCTCGCTCATTTCGAGGCTAATACAAACTCTTTATCTTCGAAATTATGAAAGTTTGGTGGCAATAATTGGGACTCATTTGCCGAACTAGACTTTATGAAATCAGTTTTTTTCCTGCCATCGTTCTTGCTGTTATAATTATCCACTTTTGTTAAAGCTAATTATACACGCAAGTACTTATCACTAAGTTTGAGTTATCGTTTTATTAATTACGTTGGAAGTTTTGTAGTTTTTAAGCATTATGATCTTTGGCATCGAGTATATTATGATTTGTGGCATATTAAAAAAGATTATTAAATAAGAAATAAATTAGCCCTTTAGGACATTTATTTTAATGTCTCGTTCTTTGTGCTTTTTTCCACACACAAATTTTAGGAAAAAGAACTCCTTTGAATTAAAGAGTATTTTAATCTTAATTTCCTCTTTCCAAATTTTTATTTTGAAGTAATGAAAAAATAAATGGAACAATTTTAGATCCAAATCGTACAGAATTAACTTTTGTTGTTAAATGTTAAAATTACATTGTTAGTTATAACAGTACAATTCTGTGAGAAAAATAATTAAGTATTATTAAATCTTATTACAGAAAAAATTAAAGTTTTCTTATGCTACCTATTAAATTAACTATTTAAAATCGTATATCAGTATTATATTCAAATTAAAAAAATCTACTCGACTTTGACGGCTTAGTTAACTTTAAGAATTAAATGATATCATTTAAATATCTGTCATATCATTTAATTTAATTCAATTTTTTTAGGAAAGAAGCTTTTATTGTGTGTGTGGGAAAAAAAACTACATTTATTCACATTTAACAATTATTGAGTAAAAAGTATATATTTATTAATATTATACAAAATATATTTACCTAATTGTTAAATAAGAGTATTCAGGAAAATTTCAAGAGATTTATTTCATTTAATTGCAAAATGATCGAAAGTTACTAGAATTGAATGCGTTTTATAAACTATTTAATTTATTGAGATTATTCAGTTACAATTAAAATTTTACTTTTTCATACGAGTATAAATTACAACAAAAATTTGATTTCCTTATCAAAACTGTTCTGATTTCTACACTGCTGGCCACACAAAATGCAACACTCTGAAGGGATTATGGAAACCATGTGAAATATACATCATGTGTTGACGGCGATGAAATATGCAAATCATTAGCATTATATCGCAGACGCACATTACAGGTGACCGTAGCACCACCCGCAAGCACTATGTAAAGGGAGAACAGATTGGCGATTTGAAGTACGGCAATTGTTTTTTCGTGCTTTTTTTGCGTTAGCTGTTTATCTATGCCTCGAGTGTCTTTTGACCAAGTTTCTGAATTAGATCGAGGAAGAATAGTAGCCTATAGGGATTTCGGATTATCCTTCAGAGAAATCGGTCAACGTGTTGGACGAAACCAAGCAATTGTGAATCTGTCATCGCTGGATGCAGGAGGAAATGATGGATCGACGGGGCAGATCCTACCTCGTTGAACCACTTACCATGATGACAGGACGAAAGCTTCCGTTGCTTCGTTTCTTCTTGACTGGAAACCACTGGCGTTTGCGCCGTCAATGGTGCAATGAACGACGAACATGGACAATGGTTAGATTGCAGTACATTGACGAACATTGGTCAATGCAGTATTCGTCAGCACACTGACGAATACTGCTTCTGCCTGCAACATCACGATGGTTGGGTTCGAGTTTGGCGACACCATGGCTGCTGAACTGTTACGTTATGCATCACCACACTGGTCTTGCACTTGGCGTCATGGTTTGTGGTAATATTGGATTTCTCTGTCGTACCTCTCTGATACGCATTACCGGTACACTGAACAGCTAGTGCTACATCTCTGAGATGTTGGAACCATGGTCCTCCTATACATTCAGCGCTTGCCATCAGCCATATTCCAACAGGGTAATGCACAACCACACGTGAGACGCAATGTTCAATGTGTTTACCTTGATTGAATTGCTTCCTTGGCCTGCTTGTTCTCCCGATCTATGGCCAATAGAAAATGTGTGGTCCGTGCTTGCCCAACGAATGGCCCTGGGTACACCACCCGCTGCTACACCAGGACAAATATGGCAATATGTGGAAGCCGCATGGACTGCTGTAACCAAAGAATACATTCAAAACCTTTTTGATTCTATGCCAAGGCGTGTGGCAGTGATTATACCCAACAATGGCGGCTACACTAACTACTAATTTTGTCTTCATCTACACGTCACGAGAGGCTGTAATTTAATCCTTTGATCTTTGTACAACATGCTATCTGCCAAATAAATTTCGCTGTGATATCCCTGGTGCTTCTTGGTGTTGCAGTTGTGTGGCCAGAAATGTAAATTCCTTTTTTGCTCTACACTAACTTTAAAATAAATTTTTAGATGACTTAAATTAAAGCAAGAAAAAACCCTATAAGTTAAAATAATTTATCCGTATAGTTTGAGGAGGACTTGGTTACAAACTTTAGCTTATCAATAATTTACATCTTGAATCTTTTTTACAATCCCATTAAAGTATATTTGGCCAATGGCTACGGTTTGAAAATATTTCTAATTAGTTGTTTATTTATTTATTTTGTTCTGAATATTTTTCTATTATTATTTCGTATTTAATTGATTAAAATGTATTGTACATAATTTTAAATAATTTCAAGTATAGGAGATATAAAAATAAACTTGTTGAAAGATGGAGTACATATGGACGATTCAGAATGCAGGGAATTAGATTAAAATTAAATTGCATTGTACAAGAACCGGAGTTCTGACCCTTTATCACAGGAAACTTCATTTAATACACAACCTGACTTGCGTTTTGATGGACTACGAATATTTTTTTAAATCTTCCATTACATAATTACCTTTACATTTTAAAAATTTTTCCCGAAAATATCAAAATTTTAATAGGGGAATTGCATTTTAGTAAATAAGGGATTCGCATACAAATCAGTGAACAGTTGTATGGAGGAAATATATTTCCATTATTTTGTATACTTTTTTTTCCAACATTAAGCCCATACTAATCAACCGAAACTATGCTCTTATTACTACATCAGATGTCTCATACTAAAAACAAACACACACACACACACACACAAATCTGTCATTTATACTAAAATAACGGGGTTTAAATGTAATTTTTATTACTTCCCTTTTACTAATTAAAAAAATTCCGAGCAAATCTGGAAAAATAATGACTGTTTGACTTGAGATTCAATTCCGCGAAGACTAGACTATCATACACAGACGCAGAGATATTATTATTATATTCAAGAAACTTTTAATCTTTATCCTCGATTTTCAGTCCCCGAATCAAAAGTAAAAGAAAGTGTGATTAATTAATCAATGTATATCTTGAAGAAATAAATG
>BMAV01026604.1:10598-20737 GCA_019973955.1 Trichonephila inaurata madagascariensis | reverse complement strand
TTTGAAAAGTTTAGCTTCAACATTAAGTAAGTAATAAATGAAAATAGAGTGAACTCTTTACCATCGCGTAAGGATTTGTGGGTAAATAAGCCTATTAAAAGGTGGAGCGAGCACTGACGAGGAAGAACGCATACTCAAAAAGGCTTAGCTGGTGACTCTTCACCGAAGTGTTGATTATTGTTCTACTCGCGGTTGCGCGCCAAAGGGCCGCCATGTTGGATTTTATGTGATTGAAGCTTAATGAAGTATTTTAGAGATGATGCCCTCCTCATTTTACCAGCAGGCCTGCCTGGGGCCTGACTTATATATATATAGCACTTCATTACCTGCTATTTGCGTTATTTTTGGAAGCCTCTTATATACCGCTGCAGAAATCATTTCGATGTTCTCAGCGTTGCGGGAAGACTGTAGACTTCTAGAGCGTCCTCAGTCTTCGACACTTTTCCCTGTCTCCTCTGAAATTTCGATGCCACTCATTGCGTTCCCGATAATGCATCATTTTAACATTTCATAATTCTCCGTAGAACTCTTTCCCAAGCGAACACAGCATTTTTTGTTCATTTTCTGCTCAACAAACTCCGGCCATTTCTTTCGATCGCCGGATACTAAATGCATCCGCCTACAAATTACGACACCATGGAGAGTCACAGACCCTGTGATTTGGGAAAGCTTACCTTTAGAAAAGGGAAAGGATGCAGTATTACAGAAACGTTATCATAATTGCTCTACTGCAAAAAATCCTAAAAATTGAATCCTTCTACGTATATATATAAAATATTTCGCGTTTTTTTTAAAAATTAATCATAAATATTGAAGTTTTTTCTCAAAAATGATATTTATTAAATAATTTGTTTCATTAAAAATACTGTAATATAGTTAAAATGTAAGTTATTATTTTTATATATTTTTATTTTATTTACTTATTATTATAAGTATGAAGCATATTTTAAAAGGAAGAATAACCAAAATAAACGAAAAAAAAAATTAATTGCAATATCTAGACTAAGAAATTATTTTATAAAGCGTCATATTTTCTTTAATTTAAAGAAGAATCAAAATTTTACTTTTGACATAAAAGAAGGCTGTGTGTGTGTTTCATTTGGATATTATTGAATTCGGTAAAGAGATGAATCAGAAATTTACTGAAACAAGAGTCAAAAAATAGATACTAAAGATAATGGAGTAACTGACAACACAGAAAATTGAAAATAACGATAGTAATAAAATTTTAAGAATTACTAAAACTTTTGTCATCTACCTAAATTAAAATAATTTTATCCTTATTTTGTTGAAATATTGACTAATTTGGCAAGGTTGTTCTATTTTCAAATAGTTCTGTTTCTTTTATTTCATATTTACTCGAAATAAAATTTCATTAATAAATATATTTTGAATTATACTGTTTGATTACTTATAAAAGTGATAAAAGAAAACCCCCGTTACCATAAAGAAAAAGTAGAAGCTCATAATTCTTGTTACTTAAAAGTTCCTTTTTCTGAATGTAAGTAGATTTTCCTATTGTGAATAATAACTAATATTCAAGGAAATCGGGGTTTTAAATGTCCATCGTAGCCTAAAGTGCTTTTGAGATAGTGTACTTTCATGCACATTGTGATCAAAATAGCATCTTTAAGAACACTTAAAAAACAAAGATTATCAATACGATATGTAAATTAAAAAAAAAAAAGATAAATGTAATATAAAAAAAAAATTGAAAATATCGCTTACGCAACAAATAAGGTACCTATCCTTTCAAAGTACATTTTCAATCCTATTATTTTTTAATGAAAATGAAATAAATATTATTTCTACAAAAGACTTTATAATGATTTCACGGAAATGTTGACAGTAGTATTTGATAATGAATTTTTGAAATTAATTATTTCCATTTTTTTTCAGATTGCACAATAACTATTTTATAATTATAAGCATTCGTCTTTTTTATTCTTTCTCATTATACGAGAGTTATCTAGAAAATAAAGACTGTTTAGATATAAAAAATGAAAAACACAATGTTTATTGGAAAAAATAAATCTATTACAACATACTTGAAGCTTCCACTTCTTCGCTACACAATTACGAGCTCCATTTAAATATGTGTCGTATTTGTTCATTAGCTACAAAATTCATGTTATACTGTTCTGCTGCTAGTTCATGAAACCTTGAGTTTACTGTATTCAAACAAAAGACCGATAGTCGAGACCTTGCTCTTAGCTATTACAATCTTTACCCTCAGGTGAAGGAAATGATGGTTTTTGAGAGAAAAGATGGCATAAGTTTTTAGGGGGTAAACGTTTTGGAAGTGATAAAAAGTTGAAGAATGCACTGGCCGTAGAAGAGTGAATTCTGCAGCTCGCGAGCAAATATGACAAATGTTTAAATGCAGCAAATAATTATGTAGAGAAATAAAGGAAGCTTCAAGGCATATAACATATTCTTTTTTCCAATAAATATTGTATTTTTCAATCATAAACAGTCTTTATTTTATGGATGATTTTCGTGTATAAACATAAGAGGAGCATTCTTGCGAGAGATAAAATAAAATAGAACTACTTTACTTTTAATATTACTTCTTATATTATTTTTAAAAAATGTAACTACTTTTTCTACTAAAAACAACGCTTGTTAAACTTTTTTCGAATCAGCAAAATCTCCCTTTTATTCTATCCCCTCTTTTAACAGAAAAAAATGATTCCTATGTACTGAATTCATTGAAAACTTCTCATCTCAGAAATTACTTTTCATTTTATATTTTCATGACCCGAGCATTCGATGAGAGTAATGGATGCATTAGAACTTCTTCTGATAACCCCAGGACTAAAATAGAAGTGCGAAATCCTTATCTCCTACATGTGATGCTATTTAGAAAATAAAGTGGATTTCCGATCCATGTTGTCAATTTATTTCTTCCGAACAATTTATTTCCCCCTGCTTTTTATATATCTACTCATCCTTTCAAATAACTACATTTCGTGTTGAGGGTAGCTTTGCAGATAATATCCCGTGAAGCTGTTTTGTAAGGAAATAAAAATATTTGAAGTATAAAAAATATTTCTGAAATTCTTAAATTAGATTTATTAATTGCAATTTGAAAGCCTAGGAACTAAAATTCTATTTTCTGGAGAAATTTATTTAGAAGTCACATCACACTTTCAATTCAAAATAGCTAAGATTTTTTTTTATCAAAATTGTAATTATCTTCTGTATATGTAGATGAATATTAAAAATTCTATGCATATATTATCGTTATTTGAAACCATACGATTGTTTATATTTCCTTTTAATAATTTAGCCATTTCTGAAATTCAATTAAATAAATGTACTAAAATATTTAATGAAACTAGGGGTTATATAAGCAACAACAATTAATTTTTTTTATAAACTGACCACTGACAGGATGCATTACAAAATAGATGATTTTTCTGGTTTATTTATGATTCAGATAACTATTTAGTAGAAATATTGTACAAACATGAATGTTATTTTGATAAAATCCCTAGTTCGTGATTAACTTGGTCAGAGTTTTTTTTAAATTTCTGATCTTAAAAAAGCCTTTTTTATTGTTGAAAATTTAGGTATGTTCAGTCCTGAATACGCAAATGTAAAATGTTTTTGTCAATAAGCAGTGTTTTTCTTGCTCTATTGGTAATCCTACATATTATATCCCATTTACTGATCTCCAGTTTTCCCTACATTGCATCCAAGTTTTAAATAAAAAAAAAACCCTCTCAAATACTATATTTTTCAAATGTATTGGTTTGAGGTGTTTAAGATAAATATCTTTATATAAAAATAAATATTGAAAATATTTAAAACGTGTTTTGGAAAATGGCTATATAATCGCTTGTGAAAACTACTTAACAATATTTTTTTGGTCATCAAAGTGTGCAAACCAAATAGAAGAAATTTATATATTGCTGAACATCTTACTGCTTACTTTGCTAAAGAATATTGGTTATGAATATGAAAAATTTCTTACAGTTTTTAAAATATAAGTTCTAACAGATCTTTCGTGGTGTGTGAATAATTATTACTATTTTGACATGCAATGATAATTAAATATAAAAAAAAATTATAGAAAATATAAACAATGTTTTTTTATTTACGACTCTAAATTTGCGATGCCGATCGCATGAACTTAAAAAAGCCGAATGTGGAACACGCGACACTGACCAAGAAGAGACATATTAACATTCAATTTCGATATAATCTACAGCAACAACAAGTAACATAAAAAATTTTTAAAGTTAATTCCTACTTAGATCAACAAAGAAAAGTTTTATTTTAGCTACTTTTTATTAAATAGTTACAATTAATATAAATATATATATACATATAATAGAATCACAACATTAAGTAGTAATTAATTTTTATTAATTATCTTTAAAGTATCGTATTGTCATCCAAAACAATCGTGTATATAAAATTTCAGTTCAACTGAATGCTTTAAAAACGTGAGAAAAAAACTATTTCAAGTTTTGATACAAGTCGCCAAAAATGATGCCAAATGTGGCTGTATTTGTAATTTTTTAAATAATTAGTTTCAATCAATTAATTTTTATTAATTATAATTAAATTATTGTATTGTCATCCAAAACAATCATGTATATAAAATTTCAGCTTAATTGAGCACTTTAAAATGTATTTTATTAATGATTGAAAATTCCACCAAGATAAATAAATAAATAAATATGCAGAGAATGTGAGCAAATAGTAATATTAAATTTACTCAGTAAGAAATAATGTTTTTAGATTTTGGGGGTAAGGATAAGAAGAAATATGTTTTAATTATCCAAAAATTTAATTTTTTTTTATTTTTTCGAAAGGAAATAAGACTTAAAGAAATATGAAGAAAAATACAAGTGGCAATTCTTTTCCCTATGAAAATCATTTGGATCCAGAATATAAAGAGATAAATATTATTTTGAAGATATCGAGGCAAAAAGGAGTTTCACAGCTCTTTGAAATTTCAAAATAATCTGACATTAATTCTATTCAAATCCAAATTAAGGTAACGAAATCATTGCTCTTAATAGTAAGAATATTCTTAATTTTATTTATATGCTTGTGTTTTCATATTGTAAAATCAGACAAACATTAAAATATGATTTAACATTTTAGAGTTCTTAAGTAAAAGTACTTGCTTTTCTTTTTCATCAAAGTTGAACAAGATGCCTTCGATCGTTACAGATAAATGTCACAAAAAATTAGAATTTTCATAATTATACAAGAAGTTTTTTAAAACTTGATTGTTTTTAAATCAATATATATATATATATATATATATAAGTATTTTTTATTTTAAAATTTGCTCCCAGTTTGACTATCATTATGAAAACATATGACTAAACATATTTCGAACAAATACACAAATGGAATGCTAAATTTCCATTTTTTCAAGTAGTTTGTTAAATGTGTAGAAACGTAAAAAGGTTCCTCAAATGATTTTAAGCATAAGCACATACACACACACACTCAAAGCTGCAATTTTGTAATACTTATCTCTAATGCTAGCCTCTCTTAATATTTTTGTTCTTCAATATATAATGATTAATCGTAGCTAATCAAAACTTTGTGAAAATTAAATAAGTTCGAATTATATTTGAAAGTAATCCAGATTTCACTTTTATTCTTCTATATTATTTTACAAATATGTATAATTGTTTATAATAAATTCTTAGTCAAATCATATAAAACTAATTTCAAAATTATTCACTTTAAGAGTAATACATTTATGGGTTAAAGAGAAAATTTTTTCTTCTTCACTCAAAAACCACGTAACGCGAATTAAATTTTGTAAGTTTAGGAAAAATATGCTGTTGTTGCTAATGCCACTTGAGGAGCAGTGCGTATGAAATTCATCATGGTAAGGGGCTAGATTTATATTTGTCGTTAGCCGTAGCTCTGAACACTGTGCACGTGACAGTACGGTTTGATTCGGTTCCATCCTAATTTTGAGGGAGAACACCCTGGATGGTGCTGTCAGGGGGCCAGTCACCTTTCTTTCTATTCCAGGAGCCATACGAGAGGACAGCGGTTCGATCAATATTTAGAGTGCCCTTATGCTGCAAAAGTACTATACATTTACAAACATCCATGCCTTCCCCGGGATTCAAACCCAGGCCCAACATTCATTGTCACTAACCACTGTATCGGAGGCTACCGGACACATGGGATTTGTTATATAATAGCTTAAACTAAGATTTATAGCATTTAGAATGTTGTTTAAATACCACCAGAATGATAGAGAATTAATCAGAGAAAATAATCACTGATTAGTATGACGAAAACAATTATCTCATTCTTTTATTCAAATTAAGAGTTACTATTAGAATGATAACAGTCAAGTTATCTTATTATATGCAGTTTGTATTCAACAGGTCTTTTACAATTTCTGTAAAATACTAACTAAAATTGCTTTAGGAATAAGCTTGGAATGCGAGTCATTTTTATATTTCTTTAGTATGTATTATATATATCTTGATCCCATTTCAAATTCCTTATATGTATCGCCAAGCAACATTTTTGAGACAAATCGAATATGTGTGTCAATTATAGTTTGAAATTTACATAACTATTGAAATAAGTCTTTTAAAGAATAGTATATTTTTGTACTACTTTAACAAACCAGAGATATTCTTGCTGTAAAAAAAGTTGTTACATCTAGTTTGGGATGTCAATCAAGAAGATTTATAAGTGTTATAAAAATAGTATAGTTACCCATGAAAGTATCCAAGAAGGAATTTCTTCATTTTTATTTTGGAACTTTTCCAAAAATGACACCAATGCATTAGAAGTCCAATAAAAGTCATCGTGGAAGCGGCTGAAGAGTTCGAAGCTTTCCCTTTTAAGTATGGAATCCTTTAGGAACTGTCCAGAGGAATAATATAAAAGCTGTATCCTGTTAAATCGAAAAGGGCTCTTTCATGTTTTTCATGATGTAATGGAATATTTTGAGAGCCCATGATATAAGTTCTCTGATTACTAAGGATCAAAGTAGCATATGCATAATCTGGAAAATACAAGTCTAAGTTAATTCCAAGTTAATTAACTTATTCCGAACAAGTAAAATAATTTGTTCCGGTATTTGATTTAAAAATAAAGTAGCATTTTTCAGTAATGTACTGGTTTCGCCTTTTCTTGAGTATTTCAGACTTTTCATAAATCTTATTACCTTCAACAAACCAGTACATGGAGAGTTTTCTTTTTTCTTTTTAAGATACGCAAAATGAGAAATGTTTGCCATCATGAAATACTTTCATTCCTTCTTCACATTAATATTTTTCGAATACAATATTCATCCAAAGTATCATATTTCAATAATACACTTTCCTGTTTATGATAATAGTTTAGTTCCAGTTTAAAATATATTTTTATCGCACAATTCCGGACTAGAAAAACTCAAAGTTGCAACATCACATTGTAATCCAACATTTTATGCCTCCAAGCTCGTACAATCGATTCAAGCAATTTATATACGCTAAAAGTTTATCGTAAAAAATAATTTCTTATTTTCCAAAATCACCTGAATAGGGTTGAAAGAGATAAGGCGGTAATATGACTTGCAGATTTTATGTTTAGAAAGAGTGCATTGTGTCTGAAATCCAGATAAGAATTTACTACGCTATTTTGGTCTGTAAAAAGATAGTTGAGTGCAAATTAAGAATGGTTGAATGCACTTTCTGAAAGCACACCCGTTTTAGATGATATTTTATTTTGATTCTTGCAAGGAATTGAAAGACTTGTTTTAGTAATCGTTAGGAAAAGTTTTCAGTAAAGCATTTTAGCAAAGCATTTTATGTATTTTTTTTTGCTGAAGAACGTATTTTTAGATATAACTATTCAAGCATGAAAATAAATATTTAGTGTATTCTTCAATATTTTAAAAATAATAAGAATCTCCAGACCTTTTTGAAATAATGTAAAATAGCTATGATATGAATTTTACGTAATAAAATAGACATATGAGAGAATTAACCCTATGAAACATTTGATTTACTATATTATGGTTGTAAAGTTACTGTAATTTTAAAAAAATAACTTACCATTGAGAATCATTTGATACATTCAAAGAACCATAGAATATACAATTATAATGTATATGATTAGCAAAGTAAGTAAATAAAAAGAGTAAAGATGAAGTAAATTACAATAAGCGAATGTTTTTCTTATGGAAAATATTTTTATAAAATTGTTATTGTAAAGGGATTGGGTTTTCCTTAAATGTAACATTACTGA
Source organism: Trichonephila inaurata madagascariensis (assembly GCA_019973955.1). NCBI lineage: Eukaryota > Metazoa > Arthropoda > Arachnida > Araneae > Nephilidae > Trichonephila > Trichonephila inaurata. The sequence goes on along the minus strand of BMAV01026604.1, from coordinate 12,499 downwards.
ATTTTAACTTTCTACAGCTTTTTTCAGTTCAGATACCTTAAAATATTCTGAGTAGTGATTTAAATGAAAATTGTATTTTATTTATATCTACTGGATTACCTAGACAGCAAAGGCGCGATTAAAGTGCTCATTGTTAAATACAATTTGTATGCGATGTTTATAGCAGCATTTGGTATTAAAACACTTTATTCTGTTATTTTTTTAAAGATATGCTTACGAATATCTGTAAAAAAATAGCAGAATAAAGTGTTAAGAAGAAATTAACTTTTTTTTGGATTGAAATGTTAAATTCGAGACTAATCGTGCGTAAATGTTCAGAAGTAAACGAAACTTGTATCAGGTTTTCTTTTTTACATCAAATATAACAAGAGAATTTATTCGAAAATTTAATATTTATCATCTTATTTGTTTTTTCTGTAGGTTGATCAAACAATGTTTATAGTCTCGATTTTATGCGTTTCAGTAAACTAACTACCGCATTAATTTAATTTGAACTAAATTGTGAAAAAAGGGAAACAATTAGAGGGATTATGTTGCAAGCGGGCATTTTTACCTTATATTCTCTTTTAACAGTTAAAAATGAATTATGAATTTCATGATTACTCATACATATAGGATAGTTACATGTAAAATATTTTGACACCAATTAAAAGTTTATTCGGAGTATTTTCCATTTTTCAGCTCATATTACCAAAATTTGATTAATTATTTATCAGTGGTTTAGGTAGAATTTTATTTGAAGATCATAGAATTTTTATTTCAAATAAAAATAAAAACATCTTTAAAAATAGTTCAACAACTTTTAGTGAGAAAAGAGAACTCTAAGACCCACCAAACCTTCATTGATGTATAAAAATGTGATACATATTGCGAATAACGTGAGCATATTTTTGTGAGATTAAATAAAAAAAATATTTACTTATGACTCACATTTACTACAAATAATTAGCCAAAGCATAAGGGAACAATTGGCTCACAACTCACAATGAATTCATTAAATGTAGCCTTTTGAACAAACTCAAATTTCGCGCTAGAAATCCTTTCTTTTTTCCAATGTATTTTTGTTCCTTTTTAAAGCAATTAGTGTTATTCAATAAAACTTTTTACCTGGTCTTGCCATCTACAATCAAGATTTTACTGAATTTTGAACAAACGGTTACATTCTTGAAATGTAAAGTCTGTTTATCAATTTTTTAGGGTTCATATCATGACTCCTACTCGATTAGAGTACTCGTATATCCTTTTTAAGTCTTTTATCCTTTCCACGGTCGTGCGGGCTAAACATCCTTATACATTTTTGCTTCTGGAATAGTCGTATGTAAGAAAATCCCGAATCCAACGATTAAGCTTGTTTGAAGAAAGTGTAAGGTATCACTTTTTATTAACAGACGATGGTTGTGGCCCATGTTTTACTTTCAGCCGGAAAATCTAGCTTTGTTTTCAAATACAAAGAAAACACGTCTTCTTTTTATGTGTCGTAAAAAGGTGATTATCAATATATTTCTAATTGCTTGGATACAAATTTCTGTAATAATGTTTAAATAATTGTAAAATAGAAAAAAAATATTAATTATACTCTATTAATGTTGCTTGTAGGACTCGGGATTTCGTTACCCGCACGATCGTGCTGGTTTGGCTTTACTTGAGTCATTGCAGCTATAAGGGTAAGTGTTGCCATATGAGTTTTCTTTTCTGTTTCAATAATGTTGATAGAAGCCTAAATAGAAATGAAATATATTGTTATATAATTAAGACCATATTTCCTTGGGGTTGCCATGGACGAGTCCATTTTTTTTCTTTCTCTGGCAGTTTTCTGCAATTAATTTTGTCTTTCACACTTTTGATGAGGGATATGGCATTTTTTCATTCTTTATACTGATGTCTGTATCCATCTGTGGGGG
>BMAV01026603.1:0-11390 GCA_019973955.1 Trichonephila inaurata madagascariensis | reverse complement strand
TTTCAGATAGATCAATGATTTCAAACTTAATTGGATTTTTTGACATTTTCTGAAAAATAAAATAAAATTCTTATTTTGGTCGCATAAATAAAAACAGTACATCTTTTTCTATAAAACTACAACTTTTCATTGAGTCTTCATTGAAGAAAATGCGTTTATTTATGAACTAATTAATGAAATAAAAACTAAATCCGCATTAATATATGTCAAAATAGAAATTAGTTACAAAAAGAAAGATTAAAAATACTAACAAATCATTCAAAAATCGATGCTATATGTATGAAATTAAAATCACTTTTTTCAACACACTTAAAATAGCATTCAATATTTATAATTTGACACTTTTTGTTTTTATTAAGTGTAATTAACACAAAAAAATTCATACATCTAATAATAATATTTAATCAAGTTTATTTCATACAAGATTTTTTTTTCTGAAACTCTTAATTTTTATTCTTATATAATATTGCTTTAGTTATAAATAATATAAAAATAATAAAGACAATAGTACCTTTATAATTTAATAATTGTATAACTAAAAGCAAACAAATCATTTCTTTGCCTAATGCTCTTTAAATGTTATAGAAATATATTAAATTATCCCATAATATATTAGTAAATAAATTAGTGTTTGAGGAAAAATAAAGAAAAAATTTAGTAAAGTAGTTTCCCGAGTTATTTAATGCTACAAATAAAATGACTTCATGATGGAAACCTCGTTTAGTTCAAGAAAGAAACTCTCTTCAAGGAAGGTCGCTAGTACATCCGTCTCTACCGATACTTTAATCAATGATTTACCCCCTCATAAACTCGAGATCATAGTACGGAAAAAGCTACCCCCAAAACGCTTGATTTCGTAATGAAAGGAATTTACTGGCATACCAGTTGAAAGTAGCCAGCGTCCCGTGCAGTTTTATGACTTATTTCCTGCATTTAGCTCTCAGGCTTGTTTACTCCTCCAACAACCAAATTGCCTAGAATTTTTATCTCTAGATATTTTTCTCACATTAATTTATCTCAACATTTCTCAATTTAAACGTATTGATTCATTATAAACGTTAAAAGACAGCAAAGCTATGATATGTTCCAGAACAGCAATACATATATTTATTCATTTTAGCTAAAGTGTGAGATCCCTTAGGTGATTTTTTTTGAACTTTACAGAATAAGCGATAAACTACACATAAAAACATTAAAATTATATTTATAAGAGATCAGTTAAATGCTTATTAACATGTTCGTCGTCAATTTTTACAAACTGTATAAATTTGATAAATAAATTGTTGTGATGCTTAAGCAATATGTTATATATATATATATATAAATTTTTTACCCCGGTTTTCAAGAAAAATGAATTCAAAAAAAATTTCCCACAAAATTTCAAAGTTTAAAAAGGGGGAACCCGGAAAATTTTCCCGAGGATTATCATAACATTCAGGATAGAATTCTGTCAAAAAGTTTCTTTTTAATTATATATGAAAAAAATGTTATGTTTCGGGAAAAACTAAAAAAAAAACCCTTTTGAAAAAAATTTAAATTATAAAATCAAACCTGGGGGTTTAAAAGATATTAGAACGGGGAAGGCAAACCCTTTCCAACCTTGCCATGGGGATGGCACCGCCCACAATATTTTGGGCACGCCAGAGATTTTTTTTGCATTTTATTTCGGAATAAAAAAATTTCCCAAGGGGGGGTATTATAAAAAAGCGAGTGATCGGCCGGGCTGGAACCCCCGTTTGTTTTTTTTTGTTTTAGTTACGTTTTTGGGCTAAAATAGCTTATGTAAAAAATTTTTAAACAAAGATAGTCAATTTCGTTGAAAAAACTTTTTTGAATTTTTGTTTGTTTTATTTTACGTTTTTAAACTGTTATTTAGCATGGTTAGTTCAAAAAAAAAAAAAGGGTCAAGATAGTAAGGGGAACGGAATTTTCCCCAAACGGGTAATCTAAAATATAGCATTATTAGTAAAGAGGGAAAAAAGCGGTGTGGGTTTATGTTTGGAACGGTTTTTGGGCAAATATCGTCTGTAAAACGGCTTTTTAAAACCCAAACCCACAAATCCTCTTTAAAAAAAGAAAAACCTGGCAAAAAAAATTTAAATTTAGAAACCATTAGGTAGATGATGCAATTCAGCATGCATTCTACAAAAAAAGATCATCTTACAATCCTAAAAATAAAGTTATTTACTACCCAATCAGCAACAACAAAGTCACATTAGTGTTATTTTAATTTAATTCACATTATAACTAAAACATTTACAACTATACTGTAAAAAAGGTTTTTTTTCGTAGTAAAAAAAGGGTTTTTGAAGTTGTTGTTTTGGTTTCATTATTTTCCCCAAAATCACAAGCCCAAATTATTTGACGACCCGTCAAATACCCTCCAAAAAAATTTTTAAAAAAAAAATGGCGCTTTTATCCAAAAAGGTTCCCACCCCTGATAAAGAATAAAAACCCCTTTTTGATTACGTTGGGGCGTTTAAAAGAGATTTTTTGAAAAGGGGATAAAATTGAAGTAAGTAAAGAAATAAAAAACAAATTCCATAAACTTTTCTACTAACCCCCAAAAAATTAAAAGGTAATAACTGGAAAGTAAAAACCCAAACTTAATTACTTATAATAAGAAAGTAGAATTTATATATTTTGGGCACTAGAAAATACAACATTTTTAAATTTTTTTTAAAGATATGGTTTTTATATCTTTATTATACATAAAATGTTGGGAAAGAAAAACCATTTTTTAAAATTTTGAAAGATTTTGTAAGGTAAGCCCTTCATGTTGCTAATTTCTTAACGAATGCCAAATTTTTTAATTTCTTGGTTATAAAAATCATCTCTTTTTAAAAATTTCCCGAATTATTTTGGGTTTTTTGGCCACACAATTTTGGGTTTTTCGATTTACTAATTAAAATTAAAATTTCAACAAGCGAAACATTTTTCCCTTACATAAGTCAAACCCTTTATTATTCAGGGATAAAATTCCCTCTACAAACCCACACGTGAAAGGAAAAGTGATAAACAATTTTATTAATATTAATTTTAAAAAAGCATTTCATCTTGGGGTTTTCCCCTTTGGGTATGATTTTTCCCCCTGATAGGTAAGTACCCCCAAAAAAATATAAAACAAATTAATATTTACTTTCCCCTTGATCCTGTTATTTTTTTTTTTTTCTGTTTTTAATACGGTGTAAAAGGGAATTGCCCTTTTTTCCAAAAATTTAAAAAGGGAAAAATTTTAACCACGACTATTTAAATAGGGATGTACTTTAAGTATTGGAAGAAACCCCCCAATGTTTAAATTGCTAAGATTTTAAACCCACAGATAAATTTTTAAAGATCTTTTCAAAGAGCACCAGAAAAATTGAAGTTTTTTTTTTGAGAGGGGAATAACTTTATCTGGTTTCTTTTGGGGGAAAAAAATTTTGGGGGCTAAAAAACCCTAATTCGGCAAATTTTCCCGGTTTAAAATTTCAAAGAAATTTGTACGAAAATAAAAGTCCTTTTAATTTGGGAAGCAGTAATTGATGAGTATGAGCTTCTTTTCCCTTAATAGATTTTATTGGGATAGTTTCATAAATTGCAATAGTTATTTGGGAAATGTAAGAAAGGGGGCAGGGGGGGCAAACTAGTGTGTTGAAAGAACAGACGATTCCTATTTTTTTTTTTGAAATGTAATACATAAAAAATTTCCCTTTTGGAAATTTTTTTTTTATATAATAGTTAAATTTTTAAAGGGGGTACAAAATTTCCCCCTACATAACTACTGTTTTATATGCATGTTTTTGGATGGAAATGGAAAAAAACCCTTTATCGATTTCCACTAATTCTTTGTTTTTTTTTGGAAAAGGGGTTGATATATTTAAAAAAATATAGGATTATAAAGGGGCCCCTTATTCTTTTGAGAAAGGAGTGTCAACTCATTACGATCATGTTGAAAACCCTTTGAAGGGGTTTTTACAAAAGCTGCTTTGTTATAAAAATAAAATTCATATATAGGTAAGAAAATAGAATAGTATAAAATTTTTATCAAAAAAAATTTAATTTTTCAAAAAAAAATATATTTCTTTCTTTTATGGTATAAAAAAAAAAGAGACCAAGAGATTTTTTAGTTTTCCAAAAGTTACTTTTTTGTAGCAAACAAGTCACGTAACATGTAGTTAGATTTCTCTTCGTCGAATTGCAGGGTTCTAAGGTTTCAAAGTCAGAAATTTTTTCCCAAAACCGGGCCCTATTAAAAAAGTTTTGATGCAAATGAAATTTAAATAAGTATGAATTTAAATGAGTTTTGAATCCAGGAAAAATTTTAAATTACCATGATATATCAGTTCAAATTTTTTAATATATAATTTTGAAATTTTTTGGGGTTTTTTTCCCACTGAATCAAAAAACCTTTTTTATATATTTTCTAAACAAAAATTAATTTGAATATTTTAAATTTTTGTTGAAAAATCGATTCTCAGAAAAAAGAAATGAAAAGAAATTTCTCATGTTTCCAAACCTCAGCTTTGAAAAATAAATTTTTTATGCAACCAAAACAAAAATAATTTCTTAAGAAAAAAAAGCGGGTTACCCAAGTTCTCATTTACAATTGTTCTATTTTTTTTTATAAATGGGCTTCCGAAAGAGCGGGGAGTATGATTGCCTTTAGGGCATCCGGTTATATATTACATTTAAATATTGGGGGGAAATTTTTGAAAAAGCTTCGATTCATAAAAATTAAAAATAAAAGCTTTATGAAATTAAAAAAGAAATTTAATGATTGTCTATTTCCCCATTTGAATTAAATTGATATGGAAAAAAATTTACTTTTTTTATAAGATAGCAAAAAAAGTTGAATTTGTGGAAACTTAAAATGATGAAACCGTGCAACTAATATTAACAAGAAAAAGGCCCCTTTTATATTTAATTAATTTGGGACATTCTTTTTTGTTAATGAACGCTTGTGGTCTTTTTTTTTTATTTTAGTTTAAAAATTTAATAAAAAAAGTTTTTTACTTATATACTTAAACCTTGATGTTATGATTTTTTAAAAATTGGTTTTTTTAAAAACCCTCAATTTCATTTTTTATGTTTTAAAAAAATAAGTGGGATATATTTACTTTTTCCCTAAATAAATTATTAACAATTCTAAATAAAAATTTTTTAAAATAACTCACGTGGGAATAAATTTATCGTACCATTTGAGTTTAATCACAATTTTTGGTCAAGTTATATAAGTCGCCTTTTTCCTTTTTTTCCCCCTATTTCATGTTGGAACCCCAAACCTATCCCCTATTGAATATAAAAAAATTTTTTTAAAAACAAATTTTTCTTTTTTTCGTTTTTTTACTAGGGTTTTTAAAACTTTGAACCCATCAAAAATTCTTTTTCACAATTTAAAAAAACCTTTAAACCCCAAGCACTTTTTTATGATTATATTCTTTTATAGGAAAATTTTTTAATAAGACAAGGGTTTTAATTTTTTGTTAGCTTTGACCAATTTTATTCTATTAAGGTAGACATCTAAGATTTACATTTAAGGGGGAAAAAAGATCCTTTTTGAAATTTAAAAAAATTTTTTTTGAAGTCTTGATTTACTATGAAATAAAAAAAAAAGGGTTTAAACCATCTTTTTAAAATTTTTTTTTGAATTTTTTTTTATAATATTTTACAAAATTATGATATATTCCCAAAAACGTTTAAAAAAAAATAAAAAAATATAATAAAATTTAAAAAAATAAAAAAAAATTAACAATTTTAAAAATATGTAATACAAATTTCAAAATTTTGATTTTTTTTTTTTAATTATTTTTTGGGAAAAAATTCATTTTCTCAAAACATTAAAAACCAAGCATTGCCCTTACCAAAGGGGGGAAAAAAAAAACTAAACTTTTTAAATTAATTTTTTTTTTGAAAAATTTAAAACCAAGGGAAAAAATACCCTTTAGGATTAAAAATATCATGAGAATTTTTAAAAAAACCCTTACAGGGCCCCTTTTTCAAAAAAAAAAGATGGAATATTTTCTGTTTTCAAAAAATGGGCGTCAATTTAAAAGAAAACGTTAAAAAATTCATTTGAAATTCCCATCAACAGTAAAAACCTTCACAATTTTTGAGATTCGTTCTTCAAACTAGCTGAAATGAATGAAATAAATGTTTTTATCACACCCATAGATAAAAAAAAAAGCAGCAACTGAGACAAATTATCTTATTATTTTTTTATTTAAAATTTAAATAAAAGATTTCTTCTCTAAACTGTTTTTTCCCCTTTTTAAAATTTTTTAAATTTATTCTGTATGCGTAAAAAGGGGCCGAAATATTTTTTTTTATTGATATTTAAATTACACTTTGCCCCGAAATAGGCAGCCCTTTTTTTGAATCAATTCCTCAACTGCAGTATAAAAATACTACTTAAATCTACAAACACAATCATTTCATCTATCATCCTTTTTAAACCTTTTTGATGAATACGTATATCATATAAAAAGGGCTGAGACCAATTTTAGGGGGATCTTAAAAATACCAAACAATACTTTTTTTTTACCTTTCTTTGGGCCAAGACGGGGGAAAAATTAAAAGAAGCGACATTTACTTTCAACCCAATAAAGTTCTCTCAATTGTAGTACCATAATAAATGATTCTGTTTTAAAAACCCCTTAATTTAACATCAAAAGGCCAATATTCTTTCGTTTGGTTTTAAAATCAAATAATAACTGGGGAAAATGGAAAAAAAAAAAGATAAAATTTTAAATAGGTTTTGAATAACAATGAAATAACGTATTTGATGAATGAATCGCAAACAGTAACCATATCCCGTAAGTTTTAGATAAGAAAGTGTACATTATTTTATTTTATTATTAGCTTCTGATGGAAAAGGATAGAAAAATTATTATAAATATTTTTTTTTAAATAGCAACACGAAATTATGCAGTTGATGAAAAAATCTCAAACAGGAATAGTTTCCAGTAAATTTTAGATGAGAAAGTGTTTATATTATTTTGTTTTACTCTTAAGGTCTTTACTTTTTCAAAAAAATTCTTCTTACAATTACACTATATATAAAATGACTCAAATAGAGTGATTAACACTTGATTGCTCAATGAAGTCATTTTGACTGCTTTTTAATTTCATTTAGAAAAACAATTATATATAGAATACACAATTTTTAGAATTTTTTAGAATATATTTTTTTTCCAAGTGAAGTAAATTTTTGTTAATTGTTAATATTTACTAATAACTTGTTACATGACTGTAAATAATATACAAAATATTAAAAGTTAATCTTAAACAAATTGCTTTACACATTAGTTATTCTTTCACAATGCAGTCAAAATGACTGATTTTGGGCAATATTGGTATATACTAAATTTCAGTCTTTCTAGTGTTAAAGTACAGAAAACAGTTGGAGTTCATTAAATATAAGCTTTATTTATTTCTGTATGATTTCTAGATTTCTGCATTTGGGAATGAGAAAGCAAAGTTAAATCAAAACTGAAGATCCAAATGACCGAACTATTTGTAACGTCTGATTTATTTGCAATTTTTTGATGTTACAAACTATTCTTGAAGAATCAGGATCAATGAAGAAAGAAGTTGGGTTGAAATTTCAAAATTAAAAAGTCGTGAAAAATTGTTATAATTGATAATTAGTGAGTTATTAAAAACGTACGTACACACACTAAGTAATGCTAATAATTTAATTATCGAAGCGAGATAGTAATAGTTCATAAATAATTTTCCCAAATGGAATCATAAAAGGCCTTAAAAGGCTTGAAAACAAATACAAAATTATAAATATTATGTATATATATATATATATATATATATATATATACGTACAAAACATAACTTAAAACTAAAATTACGTATCGTGTGTAACCCACATTGTTCTGAAAGACTATCCTTAGTACATGTTCTTAATAACCCTCTATCTACTTAATTATTTAATTACTATACTCACTTGCTGATCATAGCCAGAAGTGAATGAAAATAAAATTGGGACCAAGAACTAACAGAAAAATTAGAACAAAGAAGATTTATTAATTTAGCTAATTGTCTAATGATTGTCCAGAAGAAAGAAGATTGAAACATCGGTTTTAGTGTACATTTATGTATTTTAATTATATAGATGTCATTCAATTTAACAACTTTTCTCCATCTTTCTGGCATCTTGAAAATTTCGTCCTAAAGAATCCAAAAAGGCGGGTTTTTTCTACGAAAACTTTCTTGTAGGATTCTTTATCTCGACAAGTGTTGAATTTTTTTCCACTAAAAGAATTTCATAATGATTTTTCGAAATAATGGAAATCGTGGACGTGAGATCTGGTGAATGTGACGCTCAGAGTAGAAAATCCATTGAACTCCCCAAGAACTCCTGATGAAACACAAACCAATTGCTATTTTGGGATGTTTTACTCAAATGATGTTTTTTAATCTGTCTAATTAAGAACACTTATTGTCTTGAATTTATCGATGCGCTGTTTAGTAAAACTTTTAATGCAGAATTCCTTTTCAATCCCACAACATGGGACCTTTTCCCCAGATAAAGACCGACTTTTCGGGTGGCTAACGCTGGTTTTATTCCACTTTGCCCAAGACTATTTCACTGATATTACTAAAATTATCAATCACACCTCATAACTATTTGCTTGAAAAATCATGTCTCCTCGTGATGTGTTTAGAGCGAGTTTCAAATGGAAATGTGATCCATCAAATTTTTCTCCGTTAAATCATCGTTAGTTCATATATCAAAATTATTTATATAGTTTTATGTAGTAAAGAATCACAAAATGCTTATGAATGCTGAATTTGATATTTGTAAAACCTTACCCAAGATCAATTTTTAATCTGATTCCCATCTATGGTGGAGGTCCTACCTGGGGATTCTAGAAATTCAGGATTGCAGTCACTAGCTTGAAAATTACCAAACTTCCACACTGTTCTTTTATCTACACACCTTTGTAGGGCATATCTTGTTTGCTGCTTGTGTAGCATTTTTGCCTTTACAGTACAAGAAAAACATTCAGTGCCTAAAATGCCTTTTATTGCTTCCGCATTCAAGGCGTTTTAAACTGACAACAATTAGTATCATATTTAAAAAAATTCCGAAAAAGCTGAAGTGCTTTGCGGAATGTGTATGCATGTCATTTGTGTTCAATGATTCTGATATATTCAAATGTGTCAATATAACATCTATCAAAAATTGGCATGAACATTCTGGAAAACTAAATATAAGCAATTAATGCAAATTTTTATCATTAAAAATACCTTTAGATTTTGTCCTTGCATTCCATTTCTCTACTTCCTAGGCAAACATTTCACACTTCTTGTTTTTTCTGGGATAAAAATATTACAATACTTTTCACATAAAGAATGAGGGTTCATCGTTTTTATATTGATAAATATTGCACTGATACATTATCAGACAAAAAAAAGAATCGACATGCCAAGAAAAAATAATAGGAATGAAACAATAATAGGCAAATGCGTATTTTTATAGTGGACAAATAAATGGTATTTAGATAAATTTAATACTATATTCATGAGAACCACTAAATATAGCAAACAAATCAATAGTGCATTGACCCACCGTTTATTCTTCCACAGGCTATTATACAGCTTTGCATTGATTCGTATAAACGAATGTTGTGGCAATATTTTTTCTCAAACTTTCATGAATTGTTAAGCGAGATTAATATGATCTTGGGTGATCAGAAACCCTTATTCATCAGACCAAAAAATGTGCTCTATTGCGAATTCAGAAAAAAATTACTGTTAGGAGTGATTATCGCAAGTGATTGGACATTACAGCTTCAAAATGTAAATCGTAACCACAGTAAACGAGTGGTCATGCCACAAACTCGTTTGCTCACGGATCCCTTTTAATATTCAAAACGCGCCCACGGACGCCTTTTAATAGACAAAAAGCCCACGAGCCCCTTTTTCAAGTCAAAACTTTCCCAAGAGACCCTAGTGAAAAAGGTACATAAATGCATAGTCCAAAAATAAAAAAAATTTTAAAAAAAAAACTTTTGTTGAATAATAATTCATTAAAATTATAACATTTCTTTAAAATAAAGTAAAAAAAAAATAATGACTTGGATGAACTTGATGAGATGTGATAAGTGTATTTATGTCTATCTTAATGTTTATGAGTAGCAACTGCAAATCTCCACAAGCACTAATTTTAATCCTTTTGTTTTTGTGGTAAGGTTTTATAACGACATTGAATCTCTACGTTCTATCGAATTAGAAGACAGGGAAGTAGTCAACAACTTCTTTACAACAACCCACAATACAGGATATAAAATTGGGATCTGTCTTTGTAACCAGAATTTGTTGTATTCTTGTTCAAACATTGATTTAAGTCCCTCATTCGTGGACATTTCAATAGAGATGCTCCTATATTAGTATAGAATTATATGTGTTTGGAATCTGAGTTAGAGCCTACGCGCAAAAGGGTTCACCATCCAGTCCTGAATATCCAAGTGAATTATTGTTATTTATTCAAATTTCTGTTAAAAATAAAAATGGTCGATTTTTTAAATTTTATATTAAACCTTGCTCGAACCCCATGACGTTGTTCAGGGACCCCCAAATCAAATTTAATTTTCCACGGACCCCCCGAATAATATTGGGGACCCCTGGGGGTCCGTAGGGATCACTTTGGGAAGCACTGATGCAGAGGATGTGATGCATATTAAATCTGTCGTGGTTCAAAGTCCTCCTGTTGGCATGGTATGGTAATTTGGATAGGGAATGCTAGGTATGGAGTCCTCCTCAGCACTTAACCGTGGCTCAAAGTTCGAAGTCTGTCACCAATAGCCCAAATGTAACTTGCGTTGTTTTAGACAAAAATAAAGAAGAATTATGGTCTTTGTGATTTAAGGTTTGACTACGTTCGAAACCCTGATTTTTTCAAAACGTATAAATGAATAATATTTTGATATTTAGTGTCACTTGATTAAAAAATTATATAAAATTGTTTTTAAAAATAGTTTTCAATAAAATACTATTTACAATTATTTAAGTACAATATTTTGACAAAAAAAAAAAATAGAAAGCAATTTTTAAAATATTCTCCTTTTGTGAAAAAAAGGGTTCTATATTATGATAATTTTTCGCCTGTATATAGCTCAGACCCTGTACAGAGGGGTCAACTAAATTTTGAAATATATAACTTAGAAGTGGGTTTATCCATGTTTTACGACAACAGAGGGGGGAAATTTAAAAAAAACCCCTAATTTTTCAATGGGTTTTTTAACTTGAAAATAATATGAATTTTTCAAAATTATAGTTGACCCTGTACAGAGGTTTGCGTTTTCAGGCAAAAAATTTTTATAATAGAAGATTTTTTTAACAAAGGAGAACATTTTGAAAAAGGTTTTCTAAGTTAATTTTTTTCCCAAATA
>BMAV01026602.1:78726-127172 GCA_019973955.1 Trichonephila inaurata madagascariensis | reverse complement strand
TGGAATAGACAGGCAGCAAAAATAGAAATAGAAGTTTCAAAATCAATAAGTTGGAACAAAAAATTACCAAATGATATTTTTTCCCTTTTTTAAACAACAGATTCTTTTTTGTGTGCAGATTGTCAATACCAGAAACGAGTGAACACTTTATATTAAACTGTGTCAAATACAAATCACAGCGTAAAATTTTAAAAAAATTTTTTATCTCCAACCACGAAGAATGGTCTTTCCTCAATAGCAAAAAATGTAAAACAATAGAGCAAGTTAAAAAAGTTGAAGAATTTTTAACATAAACCCAAAAAAAGTTTTTAAAAATTTAAATTAATAGATTTTCAATATTCCATTTTTTCAATTTCAATTAAACATAAAAAGTTAAAACTACTGGGGATAAGACAGTAATCACTAACCGTACATTACAACTCAAGCTCAAAGACAAATTAAATTTTAATGATAAGGCTTTAGCCAAGTCTCCATTTTTACAGTGTTAACCACTGTACTGAACTGAACTGAACCCAATTTTCATCGAGCCCCCCTCCAAGCCCTAACAATGTATTGAATTCCATAATAATATACTTTGACGTAAAACTCCATTACGACTTTAATTATAAACCGCACAAATTATCAAGATAAGTATTAAACTTTGTATATAATTTTATGACATGCCCATACACAGTCACTGGTAATTCTAAACATGTTCTTAACTTAGTACTGTTAAATTAATCATGAAATACACACATTGTGCAGTATTAATAATTTAGAGTAAATGTGTCTTTTATTTTTTATTATGTCACATGTATTTGTTTTGCTTCCTCTTTCAGTAAATAAATAATTTTCTTAAATAATTTTTTTGTTTTGGGTTTTTGATACTCGCAAAACCCTTTTTAAAGGGTTACCCCCCCTGGGGGGGCCCCCACAGTTTGAGAAACGCCTAACTATAGTGGAAATCGCTTAACACGAAATTGAGGGGACTGAAATATTTTTTTGGTGTAAAAAGAATTTCGTGTTAAAGGATACTGCTAAAAAGAACATATACATTCCACAAAATTAAGTTTATTTAAGTACATATTATTTACATAGATTTGTATATATATGCATGCATTAATAAAAATCACTGAAACAAAAACATTCACAAGAATTTAATGAAATTTAATGCAGAATTTTCAAGTTTTTTTTTAAAAAACGAAGCATTTTAAATCCTTGTGCTTGGCCTTGCTCAACCGTTTTCGCTCTGACCCAAACTTACTCCGTTCAAATATTTCCGTAATTTGCTCTTTTTTTTTTAAAATTATTGTTGATAATGTACCAGTGGAGGAAACAATACTAAAATCTTTACAGATTTCCGTTTCCACATCTTCTGTTTTTGATTAACAGCCTTAAGCAGCCTCATCTTCAATTTAAGCGAAATAGTAGTTTGCTTTCCACCTGGGCTCTTTGCCATTGTGCTCGTAAAAAAAATTCTCAAAGGGGGGAGAACGCGAGCCAACACTACGATGTGCTCGTCAACGAATTCCAAAGCCAGCTGATGAGATGTTTTCGATTGGTATTTTAGAAGGCCGACACACGCAGCTTACTCAGCGCGCTTTCCGACATTGACAAAATTACTCGCCGCGCTTCGAATGAACTTTTTCCATGCTGTGCTGGTGTCAAAATGAGCACCATTCATGTTGCACGATTATACGCCGTTATAAATATTATACACCATTAAAATATTATACGGCATATCTGAAGTGTTAGACGAAACCGGAGCCGATCTTGTTTATGACGTAGAGGCGAAGAACCCCATTGGCTGGAATTTCAAGCAATTTTATTTGGAACAACTTTTGAGCTCGCTAGCAAAAATTGTTCTAAAGCGGTGCTATGCCAACTGAGTATGCACGAAATGCTTGAAACGTGTACGTGTGATACGGCCTTAAAGAGTGAAAGTAGCTTAAGGCCGTATCACACGTACACGTTTCAAGCAATTTTCTTCAATTCGTGCACTTTTACTCAGTTGCCATAGCAACCGCTTTAGAACAATTTTTGCTAGCGAGCTCAAAAGTTGTTCAAATAAAATTGCTTGAAATTCCAGCCAATGGGGTTCTTCGGCGCCACGTCATAAACAAGATGGCGCGGCTCCGGTTTTCGTCTAACACTTCAGATATGCCGTATATTTAATGGTGTAATAAATATTTTATATAAGCGTATAATATTTAAATAGAATGGTGCCTATTTTAGTTTACACCATAACAACAATTGCGCAAGCGAAATGAAAGAAATACTTTGAATGTTCATTTTCCGAAGCAGAAAATCGGCGAGTAATTTTTCAATGTGAGATAGACGCGGCGACGTCAGAGTGTGTCGTTTTGTTTACGGCAAACCTTCCTCGATTCGGCCAAAATTGACGAAAATTGCATGAAAAATATACGTGTGATACGGCCTTAAGTAAACAAAAATAGCTTGTGTCACAGGCATTTCCATGAGTATCTCAAAGCCAAGTTAGCCTCCTTTCTACGAAACATGTGAAACCACCTCTTTTATTTCACACCCCTCTTAAATCTCGCGCGCGAGGTTGGTGTTTTCCGTATTTTGTTCATTCCTAGAAAGGAAATCTTTTCGTGTTAAGAGAAAAAAAAATTAATGAAAATGTATAGTAGTTTGTAGGGACCGTTGTATTATTTCGTGTGAACCGATATTTCGCATTAAGCGTTAAACGAATTTCACTGCATATTGAAGGAATACTTGTTTTATGTAGATTATTTCTTATTTTAGTACAACAATATTCTTAAAAGATACATAACGCATGCTATGTGTAAATGTTCAAATCTTTATTTATGTTGAAGAAATAATTATATTTTATGTTAATTTTTTTTTGTTGTTAAAAAGTATTTTTAAAAGTGATGCAAAATTAAAATGTAATAAAATTGTAAATCTTTATTCTTGGCTTTAATCGCCTAACTCTGCATGGATAGCCGCGGGAATCAAATTGTTCCAAATATTTCATACTGTGAGGTATCCTGAATGATATTCGTAGACTGATTTGGTACATACAACATGAAATATTTAAGAAAAAAAATACCATATTACGTTTATGTAATACAAAAAGATTGAAAATATCTTCAATATACTACGGGAAAAAAAAGCAGTTTTAAAAGAACCACAAGCCAAAGATGGGGGAGCCACGATGTCAGGCTTATACATAAAGGATATTTTCAGGAATTATTTATTCTCTCATATGCTTTCATGCACCGATAAATAGAATATCTTTTTAAAAAATGTCGATATATATCAATTTTTCAATATCTTATGGTGAAAAAAATAGATAGTTTAAAATTTTCTAATTTATCAGTTATAAAAAAACCCTGTGGAGTGGCACTTTTGGATTTTCCTTACTTTTCGTTCAATTTATTTCGGCTTTGAGGCCTTATGCACCGCGAGGCCGTGTGCAGTGGCCCACGCCTTGCGTCGCCTCTGGGTCTACGAAGGTCTCTCATGTGCAATGTTAAGATTTCCCTCTTTTACAGATTCTGAAAAACCTTGTGGAAAAATTAAAAGATGTGTCATCCTAGATAGATCACTATAAGTTGTCCCAAATAAAATTATTTACTAGAACATGTATTTCGACCAAAAATATTGATTCAGTTTTTTATTTTCCAACTACATAGCCATTATTAAAAGGTAATATTTTCAAAAAATATATAGTAGAAACACATGTGCAGTAATTAAGAACCGAATTCACATAGCGCACCAAATACGATAATGATTGCATCTATCTTGATTTCCTAATAAAAAAACTGCAACTGTATTATTTATTTATAATTAGTATATTGTAATATTTTTTTTTACATACAAATATAATTAGATAAATTTCTTTTAGGAAGAAAAAAAGAAGTACTTAAAACGTCTGTATAAATAGTAGAGGCAGTCTGAAGTTTATCTCGAGGAACTTTTAAATCACTCAACTGTGTTGGAATACCCGGAAGAGTTGCTCAAAATTTGGGGAGCCACGATGTCAGGCTGATACATAAAGGGGACCATGGCAATCTAAAGTTTAAGAACTGCTGCATAAGATGAAATTATATAACAAGGCACCAGTTATTCTGATCCAGTTTGAACTTTTAAGATTTAATTTTTTAACTGCAGTTTGCAATTTTTGTAGGCATTATACTTCATTCTTATCATTCTCACAGAAAGAAATGCTAAGTACATGATAAACATGTTATGAAAAGTTACTTTGAACTTTTAAATTCTGAAATTCGTTACATTTATGAAAGATAAATGAGAATCATATTCCTGAATTTACATGAAACAGAATTTCCTCTTCCAAATGGGAAAATATACATAATTTTAATCTTATAAAAAGAAAAGATTGAATATTAACATAGTTTGTTCTTTATCTGAAAAAAAGGCATTTTATTTTGTAAAATAACAAATTTGATAAAAAAAGTTTTAGTCATCAAAAGAAAAAAATATGATTTTTTTTATAAGATGACACTAACTGCTTACATACAAAACAAAGTACAAAAACATAATTCAGTAACAGCTGGATAATGCATAAACAAAAATAATGCCGTTATGAATCCAAAAAGCAGAATATCTCACAAAATGCCTTATACGGAATCCTTGATATATTAACTATATTATATCTATTTTTAAAATTTAATTTGCATAATAAATATTTTTATAGGATTCATTGTTTAAACTGAATCAATCAGTAAATCTTCTCACAAATAAAGAATCCCCCGATTTCGTCGCATTAAAGATGCAAATTCACATGCATTTTCATACACTAAGAATCTCTTCAGTATACTTTATAAATTTATGTATTCTGAAAATTAACTTTCCACAGAGGTAGAGGTTTGAAATACTACCAGGGTGGTAACTACTGGCGTATAAATGATACGAGCCCCAACATGGGTAACTACAGTACCACTAACAAAGCTTCCATAACTAAAAAAAGGCCCCAAAGGAATTTTTATACAGGGTCCCCTCAGAGATAGCTATGCCAGTGAATACCACATTGATATTGTCTTATATACATGAGTTTCAAAAGTAGTTCCTATACTAGAGGTCCTTGTGACTGCTGGGGAGTCAGTGAAAAATTAATTTGGCGATGCATGGACTACATTAGGTGGTTTAATATAAAATTTTTGAGACATTTTCATCATTATGAAAGTTAAAGTGAATTAGTAATGTGTTTTACAAGTTAAAAATTTTAAGTAGAAAGTAAAATTTTTTTATTTATTTGTTTTATTGCAGCAAAATCTGCATATCAAAATCAAAACAAAAAGATTGTTGTGTGTTTTATCTGAAAAAATATCAGTCCTATTTGGGTTGGAAAATAGCATGATTTGCAAATTTGGCTGCAGAGGCATTAATACTTTCGAACAAATTTTTTAAATCTAGGAGCGTAAAATGAAGCTAATAATATTATTTGCACAGTGAATGTCTGGATCTGATCACATACATGCAGATTAAACAGGAACAAGAATCTCACCACTACATGGGTGAGTGAATATATAAGCGTCGCACTGTTCAGCTACACGGGGAAAACTTTGGCGATGGATCACATAATTTTGAACCATGGTCAGCACCTGAGCTGGCACCCCTCTCCTACCACACCAGACCAGCAGCGGGAGGATGTTTGAAATACCGACAGATTTATAGGTGGCTAATAAGCTGCCCTACACAGCGGGTCTTTAGTGGTACTGGGCTCGAACTGCGTGACAAAGCCAGCCCGCGATCAATTCTTATACCACTCAGCTACTGCGGTCACCACCACCCCACATGGAATAATTTGTCTACAAAATATGGCAGAGCAAGTGGTACATCTAATAGCAGTTTTGTGCATAATCCCAATATGTAAATGCAGCAAATTTTCTCAGCTTTGAATAGAAAACAGTATTGTTCTTTATGTTGGATGGAGATAACCATTTCATTGAAAAAAAATACATTTCGAAAATTTAATGCTTAAGTTATAATTTGAAAAAATACTACTTCAGATATCAGAAAGTTATTTTTTTACACTAGTACTTTTCGATAGAGAGCAAATATTAAGCCAATTACAAAATATAAACTGCCAAGCATAGCAAATAACAAAACAGTCAGGAAAAAAGTCGAAAATGTTCAACTATAAACAAATATTAATTAATAGTAAGCAAAACAAGCTCAATCAACTGTAAACAAATTTTAATGAATTGTAATCAAAAATTTTAGCCAAAAAAAATACTAGCAATTATTGGTCTTTCCAGAATACGATTATGTCCTAGAGAATTTGCTAAAATGGATCGTTTACTCCTCGTGTCTCCACATAAATTCAGCGAGGAACTTTCATCAATTTTTAAAACAAAAATTTAGATGAAGTGAGTGAGTGATTACCAAGAGCCAATTCTGGCTAAACTGCACCCAAGAAAGGAAAACGTGCTTTGTTTTAAATGAATTCAGAGAATAGAGCACATAGCCCCAAACAAGCATCCCATCATGGTTGTAACAAATTTAGCAGAATTGTACACCATTTGGCAATTTTTCGCTTGTGTCCGGCTAACGGAAAAGTACTTTTATTTTTATGTCAACATTTACCGTTCGGGACATAAAGTTCAATTTATTGTACCTACTATGCATTGAAATAGTTATTTTACTCAAGGTTCATGGCCTAGTTTTTGGTATAAACAGGTCCACGGACACAGTAAGTTTGGGAACCACTGACCTAATGTAGGAAAGGGAATTATCTAATCAGTAAAAGGACATATTTCCAATATATAATACAGAAAGCGTGTTTTATCTATTGCTCACCCCAGAGCGAGTACAATCACAGGATCCTAAATAAAGGCAGCAAAGAATCATCTCAAAATTGCGCAGATCAGCATAAACAATACAAGGCATTGTGATAAAACACTTTATTATCATATCAAAACATGCATTTATATGATCACATATTCTACACAGAAATTAGTATAGCTGAAATAAATTGAAAAATTATCATTATATTCCAACAACCATTTTGCCAAAATATACAATAAGTCAATACATTTTGACTGTTGTAAGATTTGGCTAAATTTTATTGAAACCCATTGAGGGGAGGGAGAACAAAAAATATACATCATTTGATTGTATATAAAAACTTGCTTTTTTCTTCAATGTTGGAAGCAATTAAAAATTTCATGTTTCTCTAATAAAATAAAAATTTAAGAATTGAATCTGAAATTGAGATTATACCTTATTTTGTGTTTAATTAGGCAAAAAAAAATTAACCATCACCAACAGCTCCCCAAAACAGAAAAGTACAGAACTTTGCTATCTTTCATGACCCTACGGATATTATACAAGTACAAAAAGACATCTATGATTACATTTGATAAAATATATATACACCTAAAGACATATACACAGTCCTGTGTACATATAGGCTTAAACATAAATTGTAATACAAACAGATATGATTAATTATTTGGATATAATACATGCAGTAGTATTTTTAAAAACTACAAATTGAAATATAAAGAACAGCTGACATCCAACTATAATGCTTGACTCGTAAATGCAAAATTTAAATACACATATAAAAAGTATTAACATTTTATGGATTAAACATTGAAATCTCAAAAAATGCAATTTATTCATTGACTTTTGGTAGCTACTGATTTTTATAAATTTTTGTGTATATTATCATGGATGTTCTCCCATTAAAGCTCAAACAAATAATGGGAAAAAATTGACATCCAACTATAATGCTTGACTTATAAATGCAAAATTTACATACACCTGTAAAAAATATTAGCATTTTAGGAATTAAAACATTGAATTCTCAAAAAATTACTCTCTGCAATTTAGTTATTGACTTTTACTGATTTTTGTTAATTCTTGTATATATTATCATGAATATTCTCCCAATAAAGCTAAAACAAATTAGTTTTTTTCATTGGACTTCAATTAAATAGTTCTAGTCCATGGGATTTAAATTCTGCTGGTTTATTGTGTAATGATTTACTATGCACATTTATCAAATATAATTCAGTTAAGATAGAACCTTAAGTCCACGTTTTGCTTAAAAATTAATCAATTTGTTTAAGTTATCAAAAAAAGTAACAATGAAGTAGTTGTCAAATACTTATAATAGGTTCTTATGTATAAGGAAATACATAGGGGGCTATGTATTTTACGTACAGTGTAAAAGAAATAAGGAACCAACTTCCTCCACTATCATTCGTGAAACATTTTGTCTCGATGCACAAGAACAAACTCTTGGAGCCAAAATATTTTTAGTGAAGTCATGTAGAACTTCAGATGCTAAATCTGTTCTTGAATCAATCAATTCCTTCCATTCAGGTAATCTCAAAATAACATCTCTATGTGCAAAAATAAAATCCATTGCAACTTTTTTCAAATTTGTATCATAATGCATATCAGCAAGGATCAAAATATCACAAACATTATCTTGTGATAAAATTTTCTTAAAATACTGAACACAATTTTTTTTTAATGAAGTCACTTCATATTTATCTGTTGCACCATACAATTTAACAGCACTGTTAAAGTTTAATAAGGGAACTTTTCCCGAATACAAATAATTAAGCAACAAGTTTAAAGTAGTTACATCTATATCACTGATATTGATAATCCCTTTCCCCGTTTCAAGCATATCATGTTCAAACATCCTTGCAAAAACAGGCGATCACGCTTGGGATAAACTTGTGAGAAGCAGGAAACTTCCACATTATTAATTTGGTGTGATATCTGTCATCATAGGTCTGAAAATATTGTATAATGATGTTAGATCATCACTCAAATTTATTACATTATTACTCTGAGCAGCAAAATTTTCAAATGGAGCAGCAAAGTATTCAGTTTCCTCTATAAATGCCCTTTCACCTGCAGAGATGCTATATTCACACCTTAGAGTGAATCCCTTCAATCCTATGCATTTAGTTCCTATATATATCAAAGGTTTCTGCCTATCAAACCCAAAGAAAGGTGGGAATTCCCACTCTTCATCAGTATCAAAGACATGTCCAGCAATGTAATTCAGGAATGGTAGTTCTTCAATAGTAAGTTTACACCTTACATAAATAGGATCCCCTTTGTAAAGACGATGGAAGATTATCTTAAGTGTGTCCTCATTAAAATAAGGTAATAATTCTGCACCTGGACAGTCCACTGATTTAATGATGTAGCACTCCATTTTCAAATCAGAACAAGGTACTACACCTCCGCTGAATGCTGGACTATACATTCTCTGCCTCACTTCAAGATCATAAAGATTACTAAAATGCCACTTAAATACATTACAATCCATCTTAACGCATGTTCGGGCAGTGATTTTACCAGGAAAGGTATGCAGCTTTTCTTTCAAATCCACCATCTCGTAAGATTCTGCAACTTTATATAGACCAGTGGGTACAACAATTTCAGTTGAATCCACTTTTCCAGAATAAACATAATCCAGCAGCACACGCAAAACTGATGGCTCCATATCTAAAGTAGCTTTTGTTAATACGTTCTTTTCATCATCTATGGGGTCTGTTTCAGTTTTCTGCATCAAATGAGCATACAGTTTCGGAATTCTAGCAAAAATAATCGCTTTATGAACATAGAATTCCTCAGTACCAGCATGTAAAATTAAATCACAAAACTGACGATTCTCGTACACTTTTTTTAAATCTTCAGATAACACACTTAATTCCTCAGTCATATACAAACTTCTGTCAGATTTTTCACAGAAACGACAAGTCACTATAAGATCAGCAGAGGAGTATATATTAAAATCTTTATTTAATACTTTTCCATTTTCAATATCAATGTAGAGTATAGGACTCGCGTTTATCTGCTCTAAATTTCCATTTAGTGTTATCATATACTTTTTCAGCAATGTATTTTGTTCTAACATCTTCCCGTACCAATTCTACATCACAGCTTATTGCAAGGTGGTTAAATTTGGTACAGTATTTAAGATCAATTATTAGTAAATCGTGAACTGGATCTGAGTCATCTTCCTTTGGATACAATTTTAAAAATGTGGACCCAAGATTTTTCACATGAAATACAGGACTTTCCAAAACTTTGCTGCGATAGCAAGGTATGAAATTGTAGCGTTCAACTTTCCAAATGAACTTGAATAGTTCCATTTTATATGCTTTTAAAAATCGAAAAGAAATTTATTTATTCCTTCAAAAGGAATTATTCATTTGCAAACTACGCGTATTTCGTTTTTTTTTAAAAAAAGGTTATTTTTTTTCACACATCACATCTTCATTTTCATGCTATCAACGCAAACATACAGCCAACAGACGCTCTTTTACCGTTCAAATACACAGAAATGTAGTTCAGTTCAGTTCAGTACAGTGATCAACACTGTAAAAATGGAACTTAACCCTTACCCGATATAGTGGATTGTTTTTAATTAAAGTTTGTAATGTACGGTTAGTGATTGCACTGTTGTCAGTATTTTTAAACTATCCCCTTGTGTTTTAACGAAATTGATGAATGTGGGCGAAATGAGATCCCCTATGGAAAATGAAAAGTTAGATTTACTATGCCCCAAAATGATATTGACACGAAATTAATACAATAAAGCTGAATAATTTTGCAATAAAAACTCAAAAAAACCCCTTGTTGTCCCAAATACAATGCCCTTTAAAACACAGAGCAAGAATATCTAAAGTAAAATATAGTAAATCGAGAAAAGCGATGACAAAAAGATGAAAATTTAATACAATTTAAAAATTTATTCAGTTCATAAATAATGTATACTCTACAGAGTAATTGCAAACGTTTTCATTAATTTACTGTACAAAAAAATGGGTTGGTGGTCCGATGTCCAAAGGGAAAAAAAGAAAAGGGGGAAAAAAAGCCACTATGCTTTCAAACGCCCAGTTCGGATGGGGGTCCATAGGTGGTGGAAAAAGGTAAACTCCCCTCAGACCAAACGTAAAAACAAAAAAAGGGAAAAAAGAGTAAGAGAGTTGGGAAAATTTCATTTTGGATTTTTGTGCGTATGTAGGGGGGAAGTAAAAAGATCACGCAACTCTAATTTCAAACCCTTATTTACATGTGCTTCTGAAGACCCTGAAGCAAAATTTTTTGGATTTTTCCTCATTTGAATATTACCGCTCTATTCAACGATTTTGGGAAATTTTTTGAAGAGCATTCAACATCCGTTGGGGGTTCACGCTTTTTTTTTTGTTATTTATGTTTTTATAATTTCCTCTCTCTCTCTCATTTTTAATATTACATTTATTTAACCATGTGTGAGTTTTTCTCACTCGACAAGTTTTCCAAATGCCTGGAGATAAAGCCTGGTAGGTTCAATGCCCATAAGCACCCAACAACAATCTTCTTCACAACCAAATAATTTGATTTGATATACCCAAAGTTTTAGCATTCTTAGTTTTTTTAAAATTCTGTTAATTTTTTTTTTTGTGTTTTTTTTAGTTTAAGACTTTCTGATATATATATATATATATGTAATCATAGGGGGCCCCCTTTCCCAAAACTTGGATCTTCTCAAAGTTTCAATATTCCCCCCAAAATTTAATCAAATTTTTTGCCCCCCTCATACAAAGCAATTTTAATTATTTAAAACTGTACTTTTACCAAATTTAATACATTTTAACCTCTTAAGGGGCCCCTGGCGTATATAAATTTTCGTTCAGCCCCAAAGGTTTTTTAAACAAAAAAAAACGTCTTTCCAGTACGATCTTTTTTTGCCCCTATCCATAAAATTTTTCCCAAGGCTTTTGAATAAAGGACCTTTGACGGGGTTTGCGAAGGTTACCCGCTTGATTTTTTGCTTTTTTTTATTCCCCAAACATCGCACGCGTGCCTATGTGGAAAATGGTTGGCATTGGGGAAAAGAATCGCGTAACTTTTAATCAGCAGTTAAGGGTTAATTATAAACCTACAAATTATCAAGATAAGTGTTAATTTTTTTTATATAATTTTTTAAGTGACAAGCTCATGGGGGCACTGGTAATTATATATTGACTTGTTCTTAACTTTGTACTGTTGGTTAATTATAAAATAATTTTGGCACGATACATTTATATTGAATATATCAGAGTAAAGTAATTATTTTTTTTTTTCATTATGTTTCATTATTAATTTACTGAAGGTCCAAAATAAATTTAATTTAAAAAAAATTTTGTTTCGACTTTTTTAATATCTCCGCCCCCCCGTGGTTTTTATGGCCCCAGGGGGGGTCGTTTGAAAACGTTGATTTACAGGGTGTGTTGGGGGGCAAAGACGACTCAGGTCAAAATAGGAATGCGGGGCGAAAATCCGTTTTGCAAAAGGGGGAAAGGGAAAAGGGTGCAAAAAAGGGGAAAAAAAACAAAACACAACACAATAATGGGAGTATAATTTTTTTTAAAAGGTTGACTACTCGGGGGTTTTCTTTCAACCAAAAACGTCGAAAATCTGTCAGCGACGCTGCATGGAATTCTTGACGTTCTGGAAGATTTCCCCAGTCTTGCTGTAGATGGCTCTGAACAGAAGTTTTCGTGAACACCGATCCTACTGAAAGTCGTCATTTGTGAGCTGTTTCATGAAGTAGTAGAATGAACTCGCATTCAAACAAGGAACTGATAGTGTATGGAGATGGGATTGTAATGGGCACACCATTCGGTGGCTATACCAGGAATGATACCCGAATAGCTATGTTACACATCACACAACCTTCGCAAGTGTAAACAGAAGATTACGAGAGACTGGTTCTTTAACCTTTTAACTGGCACAATGCTAAAATACAATTTTCTGTGATAAAGTACTTGATAAATGTACACTGCTAGCTACCGTAATGCAACACCCTGAAGGAAGCATGAAAATAACATGAAATTTAACACATGTATTAGCGGAGGTGAGATAACCAGAATTAGAATTTCAGCGCAGACACACATCACGTGCGCCTGTCCCGCCACCTCAAAGCGCTATTTAAGGCTTGGAGATTTTGAAGATTTCAAGTTCGGCAATTGTGTTTTTCTTGTGGTTTTTTCAAAAAACGATCAGTTATGTCTTATAGAAAACAGCGATCAGCTTTTGATCACTTATCCGTGTTCGACAGAGGAAGGATAGTGGTCTACCGAGATTTTGGATTATCTTTCAGGGAAATTGGTAGACGTATTGGACGAAACCAAACAACTGTAATGCGGATATGTGACCAATGGATGCAAGAGGGTACGACGGACCGACGTGGTCGATCGCATCCACCTCAGTGCACCAGTTCACGTGAGGATAGGCAAATTGTGCGCATGGCAGTCACGGATCGCTTAGTCACATCACGAACCACACTGAGACTGTAACGCATCATTCAGTGTCTGCGCGTACCATTCGACGCCGTTTACAGCAGAGTGGTGTGTCCGCAAGACGTCCATTGCTTGGTCTACCCTTGACGCAAAACCACCGGCGTCTCCGTCACCAATGGTGCGATGAAAGAGGGATGTAGGCGGCAGAATGGAATGAAGTTGTCTTTACTGACGAGTCACGCATCTGTCTGCAACATCACGATGGTCGGATTCAAGTCTGGATTCACCGTGGAGAGAGGATGCTGAACAGCTGCGGTATGCACCGCCACACTGGTCCTGCACCGGGTATTATGGTATGGGGCGGTATTGGATATCACTCTCGCACTCCTCTAGTATGCATTGCCGGTACTTTACACAGCCAGTTACACCTCCAAGGTGTTGGAGCCAGTTGTCCTTCCTTACCTTCAGGGCTTGGCCACAGCCATATTTCAACAGGATAATGCGCGACCACACGTGGCACGCATTGTCCAAAGGTTCTTCGTCAATCACCAGATTGAATTGCTTCCCTGGCCAGCTCGCTCTCCGGATCTTTCGCCGATAGAAAACATGTGGTCCATGGTTGCTCAACGATTGACCCAGATTACACCCCCAGCTGCCACACCAGATCAACTTTGGCAACGTGTAGAAGCTGCTTGGTCTGCTGTACCCCCAAGAACACATCCAAAGTCTCTTTGAATCAATGCCGAGGCGTGTGGCAGCGGTGATCTCCAATAATGGCGGCTACTCTGGTTACTGATTCTGGCGGGAACCACACTTCACAGAAGTCTATAAATTTAATCATTTGATACTTGGTCAACATGTTATCTACAAAATAAATTTTGTTGTGCTATCTCTTGTCTTTCTTGGTGTTGCATTTACGCGGTGGCCAGCAGTATAATATTCTCATCCTCTATAAGGCTTATTTAGTCCCCCCAAAAAATATCCGATGGAAGTTTTTTTCCTGGGTGGGTGTGTGTGTGTGTGTGTGTGGCTAGACGTTATAGCCACTGCGCATTTAAGACATTTTACTTACTTTTCAGGACAGAAATAATGAATCATATCACAATAAACTCTCTTTTTATGAAAAATTAATATTTAAGCAGATAACTATTTCAATAACAATTAAATACAAAGTATAAGTGTAATTAAATAATAATAGAATAATAGTACAAAATAGAATACTTATTCAAAATATATATAGATACTTAGATTATATATAGAATACTTAGAATATATATGGAATAATTAGAATACACATTGAAATTCGTAAATATCCACATTTTATATTTTATTTAATTTTAGTATATAAAAAGTTAGAAATAAAGTAATATTTTTGAGAATTTAAATTAGTTATTTTACAAATTTGATGAGCTATTTACTGTGAAACTTAATAATACGCAAACTTTTTCTCCGAGCAGAAAAGCTCCAATGAAAGATTTTCCAATCCGAGAATCTTGTACTACATATTGTAAACAAAGTTTGTTTATATTTTCAACCCCCGACATTCTCACATCATTCTAAGTGCTCTCTCTCGAGTGGAGGAAAAGCGAAAATTTATAGGTCCTTTTTCTGTTCTTTGTGGGCACTGGATAGAGCCTCTATCCACATATAAAAGCTTTCCAAAAGCCTAAATAAACCTATTTTTTTTAAAATTGCAAATTTGCTTAATTCATTCAAATGAGAGAAAAGTATACTTAAGACAAGTCGAAATTTTTTTCAAAGATCATAAATTTTATTGATAGTAATCAAAATACAATTTGTAGATTTACACCGAGAAAAACTGTTTTTAACTACCCATCAGAGGACATGAAATGAAAAAAAAAAAAGGTATCGTGCTGCCATTCGTATTAACTTTTATGCGTTTAAACTTCAATCAACGCATATGGATAGACTAAATATCCAACACCCGCTTGGAGAAAAAAGTTTTAGTATGTGGCAAGAGAGACCTATTAGCCACTGCCCGCTAAAGGGTTAACGAGTTAACTGGTTCTTTTTGGTGTACTAGATGTTCGTTCCTTCACACAGTTGGAGACTTCATCGCTCGAATATCTGTAGCTACTGGCAGGATATGTGACATGCCTGGAATCTTTCAGAAAGTAAGAAATTCCATAAGCTCCACTGTCAGGCCTGCCAGACGACTTCTGGTCCTAATTTCGAACACCTGTTGCATTATAACCTTACAATAAAAAGTTTTCTATCCCATAAATGTGTTGCTGATGCTGTTCTTTTTTTTCTGGACCATATCTCGCAATTATGGCATTTATGATCCTGCATTCCAATGTGATTCCGAGTCATCTTTGTACCCCTACATACCTTGGAAGTTTGTCAGTCTCGTAGAGAATCACCCTGTATGTATAAACACACTCCTCAAAAGTGAAAGTGCATTATCAAGAAATAATGCACTTAGTGTTATGCAAATTTCAGGTGTGATTGCAATGACGCAAATGATTAAAAAAAAAAATCATGATGAACCCGTTTATTCAGTATCTAATGTGCCCTCCTTGGCCTCAATCCGGTGAGGCTTTCTATCAATTAGTCCATTGTTGGTTGCCAAGCCATATCCCTTGCTATGCGCAGAACATCCCCGGTTCGCGCTAGTGGTCCTCGGTTCAGGTAACTTCCAATGAAATCCTACAGATGTTCGATGGAATTCCTACCATGAGAGTTTGCTGACAGGGAAGGATGCCAAATCCAATCAGACTGCCAAGAGTTCGCCGTGCGACGCATTGTTTTCTGGAATACCGCGGTGGGTTCTCCCTACAACAAGGGTGGAACAACAGGCTCCACAACTTGTGTAACATAGCAGTCTGCTGTCAAACGGTCGTCTGTCAGTGTATACCAAGGGCATCCTGTGATCAAATATTATGCAACTCCAAACCATAATGCCCAATTTAGGCCTGGTCAGCGCTTGGTGACCGGGTCGATTGCCGTTATTCTTCCACAGACAGAAACCAGATCAATACTCGATGTTCTAGGTACAATGATGATGACACCAAGCCAGATGTCTAGCCCTGTGTTGAGCGGTCGACGCTACCCCTGATGCCGGTACTCGTGCACGTAACTATACTTCATGCAATCTGTTGCGTGTGGTTTGAATGGACATAGATCCACCTGCTCCTGGAGGAAATTGGCTTCGAATTTCATGTACCGTGGAGAAAGGGTCTGTAATAGTCAACTGGTGAATACGCCGGTCTGTACGCTCTGACGTGCACTTGTGCGCATCACATCCTCTTCGGTGTGCACGTAGACCTTCCTGAATCCATCGTAGGATACAACTTTGGATGGTACTCTCGTTGTGCCCAACACGAGTTGCTATTGTGCATTGCGACAAACCCAGTTCACGGAGTTCGATAATATGGTTAGCACCCCAGTCGTTAACAGATGGTATTGAACTTGCCGATGGCTCAGAGGCATTTTCTATGCTTCTTCGAAAGTCGCAAATGTTACGCAAAACCTCAAGTGCTGTTTAAGAGAAGGGAAAATTGCTTGTCTTTGTAGGCCGAATGTGAGTACCACGTGATCAGATGCGAACTGAAGTGTAATCACTTTACGTATCCAATTCACCACAATCACTCCTGAAATTTGTGTGATGCTACTGTTCTTTATTTCTTTGTGTTTCAATTTCACTTTGGAGGAGTGTATATAACTTTGTATGATTTGGAACTGTTTATTATGGATGGAAGAGTTTATATTTTTTATGTTCGTAACCTTCTTGTTATCTACTTTTTTTTTGAAACAATGTATGTTTGTTTCTGGGATGCAGAGGCGTAAATAAACTACTTTAATGGGAGAAGTTACATTTTGAAAAAACTTTGACAAAGGTACAAATACATAATTTTTATGATAAAAATTAAAAATCCGTTTTGAGGGAGGGGTTTGAGCCCCTAAGCCCCCATCTCGTGGTCGACAATAAGCTAAATGTTATATGACTTGCTTAGTTTATATTAAAGATGACGGCATGATTTATACTCTTGAGCTCTTGAAATTAGGGAATTATACAATTTTTGCCGTGTAATCTCATTTGCTAGTGATGATTTTGGCCCTTTCAGAGTTTTTTTTTTTTTGCTAGGTAAGAGCTTAACGCGTTTCTTTTAAGTAATTACTTTTGTGGAAAAAAGGTTGTAACAGAAAGGAATTTTTTTTGTATTAGCACCTTAAATAAGTTCTCGCAATTTTTTTATGACAATATATAAATGATTTATTTAAAATACTAGCGGTCCCGACGTACGTTGTCCTATACACTCGTCTTAAATCCGAAAATTACAAACTTTTTGAATAAGTTGTAACAATCTGGACCGTCTTGATGAAATTTTTTATAAAGAAAGTTATTACAATACCTGACATCCTCACATGTACAGTTACCACAATCCAACCTATCGATTGCGTGTGAGTATGTATTTACTATGAACTAAGTTGAATATAGAAGCTATTCTGAATAGAAATTTAAACTTGTTTTGCTTAAAGGGTAAAAAAGATAAAACTCAAACTTTTTTTCAAAATAGGTATATTTTTTTAATGCACAAAAAATAAATTTATCGTAATGCCATTGAATGTGCAATGTTTTTGGTTAATACTTGAGGGGTATAAACAAACAAATGCGATGGCTTACCAAACCTCGGACATGTAACATATAACTGGCCGTGCGAAAAGCAAGGTTTTTCTAAATCCAAGCCACAAATTGTCATTGTTTGACGTTCTGACTTATTAATGGTCATAGCAAATGCCAAGCGAATTGGAAATTGCAAACATTTGAATGGGTAGGTGAGTCTGAAAGAATCATTGGGATCTGTAGTAGAAGTATCCACTTCACCTTGAAGTTTGCCGCTCAAAATAGTGAATCTTTTGATGCTATCCAAGAATTGGCTTACTTTTTTTATATCTTCATAAGATTGGAAGCGTTGCTTAGCCAGGACATGGCGTCGATCGGAATAAGTGATAACTGGTAGGGGCAATGCCCGGTGAATACGGAGGGTGGGGTAGAATTTCCCTTTTTGATCGTTTCCAGGTCAGTTTTCACTGGTTTTGTAATATGTGGCCGAGCGTTGTCGTGTCTCTGCTCGTATAGAAGCCATTTTTCCTTTAGGATTCGACTCAAACGCATCAACAGGGCTGGTTCTAGCAGTTTTGCCACCCCGGACAAAAATAGGAAATGCCGTCCCTCTCTCCAAAGCAAGAAATTATAGTTAAAAAAGATAAATTCATCACATAGATACACACTTATAATACTTGAATAATACTTGCGTGAACAAAAAGGCAGCATAACAATATTATATATAATTTTAAGTCAAATACAAAATAATTTGAAATTAAGGACATAATTACTTGTTATTAATTTAAACGAGTAAAATGCAAGAGAAGGAATCATCCACTTCAGCATGTTAATTTCTTCTAAAAAGAGTCTAGTGATGGTGGGGATCACAAACGTTTATTTTACCTCATAGTAACAACACTCAAGTCTAAAATAAAACATCCTCTGTGACTCTCTACCTGCAAAAAACTCTTATTGCTCCTGTCCCCTTTAGGATAGCTGACACCGGATGTCGTATGGGTGACAGGATGACAGGAATGTCCGTAGTGACCCCACTCCGGGGGATGAGGAGAAAGTTACTAGTGAAAGATATGTAAACTTATCAAATTTCACGAGAGATTTAACATATAATCTCGTCTCGAACTCTCAAATTTCAACATAAAAGAAAACTGACATTAAAAAACAGAGTACAAAATAATGAAGTAAGATACAATACATGAAATATCAGATTCACAACCGATAGTATTTCAGAAAAGAAATCAAATTTTTGTTAAAAAAAATATTTTTCAAATTCACTCCGAAAGCCGCCCTTAGAATTTGCCGGCCCGGGCAGGGTCCGGTTTTTCCGGTCCTAGAGCTGCCCCTGGCATCAATTAAAGTCGATAAGGTTCTCCCGTGATAGTCTCATTCGGTTTAAGTAGCTCATAATAAATTACACCTTAACTGTGGCGCACACAAGGGGGGTGACCAAGGGGTCCGAACCCCCAAAGCCCTTGATTTTTTTTTCCGATTGATTATAATTCTAAGTATATAGGACGTAAAATTTAATTATGTATTTGTTATTAATGATTAATTTTTTTAATTAATGCTATTTATTTATTCAATAATTAGTTTCTTACTGTTTTTTGTTCCCGAAAATCGACAAAATCAAAAGGAGGATGATACAAGAATGGTGGACTTTAGACCCTGGACACCCCCTTGAAAATTCTGTGTGCGCTACTGCACCTAGTAATCCCACCAAATACCTGCAAAGTCAGGTTTTTGGCCCCAAACTCAAATTCGGCACTTGGCGTCAGTCAGGCCTTGGGCACCCTAGAGTCCTGCCTCTCCGTGATCCGGCGATGGTGAGTTTGGTGTTTTATGGCGCAAGAGTCAGTTTTGGCTACACTGTACCAAACATTCATAGGTCTGTGGTCTGGACGGGAAAAGGAGAAATTGGATGACAAGATGGAGGGTTGAAAATAGAGAAGGATCACTGGGGTACCCCGGGGTCGTGACACCCGTGTTTACCAAAGATAGTAAACCCCTTGGGAAAAGGAAATCCCCTCAGGGGGATCACCTTCTTTAGGTGGGTACAGGTGTACTTGTATTTATTTTTCTTTCATTTACTTGTACAGTGGGTGATCGGTTAACGAACACTTTCACGAAAGATTTTTGTGTTCGGATAACGAACACATATTCGGATAACGAACACTTTCAAGAAAGATTTTTGTTTTGGACAACGAACTTGTATTCGGATAATGAACAAAACGAATTCTAACGAACACTTCTCGGCTCTGAAAAAATTAATATTAAACATTTGTTATCATTTTGCATAAAAAATAAGATCACTGAAAGGAGAAATGTTTAAAGCATGCTTAGTATTGATAATTACTAAATGAAACAAATTAACAATGAATTTAAAGGTCATTCAATAATTATCATTATGACTAAAATCAATACACACTTGAATACTTGAATTTCAATATTTTCTGACAGCTGATAAGTTATGGATGAGTGGATTTGCTGACATGGCTTATAGAAATGCAAATTGTATTCTGTTTGGAGGGTTTTTTTCACCTGCCTTATGTGATAAAATGCTTTCAGTAGAGTGTATTTCAAAATTTCTGCATGAATTAATAAGTTAACTTTTTGACATTGTTTATATAGAAGTTTATTCATTTGTTTATTATTTTATCTATTGGTAGATATGAATTGAAGCTGTCACTACTTCTGTTTGAATTTTTTTATAATTATGATACTATATTAATAAGTAAAGGTATATATAATGTGAAATTACTATTTTTATTGTAGCTGAATTTTCCAAATTGCTGTATCCTGAAGTTGCATCTTTATAATAGCACTAACTCCAGATAAATTTGCAATAGAATTTGACTGCTCCCAATCAAGATACAGGACAGAAATACAGGCCAGAACTTGGTCTAAAAGGATTTGGATACTGTAACGGATAAACTACGCCAGAATGTGGGGCCGATTCTAGCAGGTGTGCAGCGCACACAGGCGGCCGAGACAAGGGGGCGGCCGCAGGCCGCCTATAATTCTTTCGATCAAGCAAAATTTTTTGTGAATTTTTCAAAATTAAAATTTATAATAAGTTGAATAATATGCTAAATTTTAAATAGTTATTGAAAAAACAAAATAAGTCCCGATTTCCCGATAGCATAACATAATTCGAGAAAAATAAGAATGGATTTCAAATTCTGAGGAACATTCCTTCTCATCAGGGATGTAACCTGCTTTATCAGGGTGCCAGTATCAATGATACAGGCCCCCCTAGCTACAGGGACCCCGGACGTGTGTAAGCAAAAAGTCGTAAAATGTTATTAATGGTCATATTAAGAGTTCCTTTCTGCGTTTATAAAATAGTATGTCACTGGCTTCAAACCATATAAATTTTCCGTGTGAATTCTCTGAATCTCAGGTCCTACTATAAAAAAGTTTAAAAGCTGGCAAAGTTACTCAAAATAATGAGAAAACAAAGAGTGGTATGTGGTCAGAAAGAAGAAAAAACTTCTCATTCAAAGCGGTTCGACAAAAGGATCGTTTGAAGTGAAATACAGATAACACTTGGGATGGGAAAAATACAATCAGAATGTTATTTACTTGTAAATGAAAATATCCTTTTCGTCTGTTGATTGATTGGCTGTAATAAACGTCGCACTAAGAAGCTACACGAAAGCTTGGCAGTTGGAATTTTTTTCAGAAGTGGTCCACTGAAAGAGAACATTATTAGACTTTATTTATCCCGGTTCTCTTTTATTTCTGTAACAACCAAAAGACCGAATGTGCATTCAGTCAGCAAGGGATCTGCTTCCCGTTCCGAGAAAGATCTGACCCATAAGTGCCAGAAATCTTCTGTCACCCTCCAAGTCTATAGTTAATTATTTTTTAACGAGTATTCATGAGTTCTCAACGCTGATCCCATGGAAGAAGGGGGAGGGGGCGTTACGGAAGAATTTCGACACATCGGACAAAAGTAATGAAAAGCACGATCAAGATTTATAACATGCTTAAGGACGAATGAAAAGAATGGGGCAGAATGACCCTCAGCAAAAAAAAGACCCCTTTTCGAAGAAAACTGAGGAAATTTTGCGTCAATTTGATTTCCAAACTAATTTCTTTCAGACAAGACAAAAATGGTCAAAAAAAACGGTTAAACAACAAAAAAGGTAACTTTATTTTCTCTTTAAAAATTTTCTCTTTTTTGTTTTTAATGTATTTTTAATCATTGCGTAAGATAAAGTGAAAAAAAATTTACTTTTTTGTATTTGTGCTATAACTATTTTATTTATATAAATATAAATAACTGTCATGAGTTTCTTAGAATATTTTCATGTTGATTAACATATTTTGGTGTATGTTTTCTTAGTTTGAATATATCGTAATCTTCTTAAAACATTTTCAATTGGCATTGTTATTCAAATGAAAGAATATTTTATTTGCCTCTCGTATAAAAACAAGTCCTTTAGTCACTTATGAAAAACGGTAGTAGCTCATTTAAAATACAAAACATTAATTAGCCTTTGAGTACATTCATTAATTATTTACCATACTTAAAAGGATCCTAACAATAGCCGAAATTGAAATAAAACAGTTATATTTATTTTGATGATTTTGTTTGTAATCATAACGTATTACGATAATTTTGTTTAGTAATAAATGAAACAATCTATAATTTCTAAATATTCAATTTAAATTGCTTCAAACTGTGAAAAGAATTTTCAAAAAAAAAAAAAGAAGTATGTTAAGTTTACTTAAAGAAACACACACATTTTTTGTTCTTTTTATTGAGGTAACATGTGAAATAAACTCATATATATAATTTTTCTAATATACTCTAAGACTGCTAAGAGAACCATTATTTGTAAGATTAAATTTGAAAATCAAAAATTCTTTTTGTATTTACTGCTTTTTTTTTAAAAAAAAGATTTTTGATTTGGGAACGATACCTTCTTGATTAAGATCTTTTGCTCAGAGAATTTGAAAAGAATATTTAATACAAACTAATAATTAATTATGTGATAACTAATTATAAAAAAGTATAATTTGTTTTAAAATATTGTATAGCATTCTGTATGATTTTATTAAAGTTATCAAAATTCATCTTTAACAATCTATAACAATATTTAAAATCTTTAAAAAGGCAACAATGTCAGAACTATTGCAGAAATTTTTATAAAAGCATGTAATAAAAAGGTTTTTTTTTACAAAATGATAATAAAAAGTTGAAAAATATAGGTAATATTTTTAGTTGCTCCCAGTAGTATAAAATTATTTAATTAAAGTGATAGCAAAAACGCATTACAGAAACAAAATATGATAAACACAACTTACAAAGTAGATGAGTGATTTCTCTTCTCAAACAAAACAGAAGTGTGAAAATTATTCAATAAGTAGTAAAGGGTTTTATAATCTTGAGTATTTTAATGTAATTAAGATACAAATTTAGTTAAAAATTTTAGATTTCTTTGTGACATTGTGGCTTTTCAAAAAGTTTTGAGTTATCTTAGAAATTTCAAATTATTCTAGAAATGTTTCATTGTTCTGTTTAGTCTCAAAGTATTAATATATTTGAAAAAACAAACAAACAAGTATAACAATAATATTAATGTTTTATTAACTTATATTTAGAAACTTTAAAAGGAAACTACAAATTCAGAGTATTGTGATTGTGTTAATAGTTTTTTTAAAAAAACTTTAGAATTTTTGAAAGCTTACTTTTGGTGGAGATATTTTAATAATTTTGAATAAGTAATCTGGGGGAAGCCAAGCTAAGTTTTGTCCTAGAAATGAAACTAATACGTTTAAACAAACAATTAATTAGATAAAATATTTTTTTGTATTAAATCATAAATTTCATAATTTAGTCAGAAAAATTCTTGAAAAAAAAAAAAATTAAATGTACTTTTGAGATTTAGATAAAAAAAATTAAAAAGCTTAAGATTATTATTTTAATTTTCTAAATATTATTGTAATTACGATGAAGAAATGTGATATTTAAATAATTTAATAGATACAGTATTCAACAGGATATATGAACAGTATTTTCGGACAGCAAATCTGTTCGTGATTATGATGAGGAATCAAATGATGAAGAGTATAACAGCAAGTATGATTCCTCCAATTGAAATCGATCCAGATTTAGAAAAGTGTTAGAAATAATATGTTTTATATATGTGTACAGCACACATAAACATTTGGGAAGAACATGATTTTAAAGGAAACAACTGGTACACAACCACTTTCAGATGAATTTTCGAAAAGAAAAAAAAAACACCTATTGTTGGAACAATAAGAGAAAATAAAAAAGAAATTCCAAAATAAGATATAGATGGCATACAGCTCTTTAATGAAATAACTTCATTCAAAGATATTTTTCCTGGTAAAAAACAGCTGAGATATTAGAAATTATAGTGAAAAATGATCTTATTCCCTGTTTTCCCAATTTCATTCTAGCATTAAGAATTTTTTTAACCTAACCTTTTTCTGTATAGCTTCCGCGATGAAAGAAGTTTCAGTAAATTAAAAATCATTAAAAATTACTTGAGAAATAATATGACACAAGAAAGACTTTCAAACTTGGCCATAGTCTCAATTGAATCCGAAATCTCAGAAAAAACTGATTTAACCGAAACTATTAACAAATTTGCTTCTCAGAAAGCCAGAAAAAGAGTTTTATAGTAAATCTGGCTTATAACGTGCCCCTACACATTCGTTGTATAACACCTGTACACCCATTTTACGAAGAAACCTGAAATGTGTATGTGCGCAATGATCTTGTGATTTGAAACCTTTATTCAAATATTATTCCAAGCTTTAGTGTAAAAAATAGTGTACTTTCAGAATTACAACCTTTAAGTTCATAAGGAATGCTATTTCTTCTAATATGAAACAATATTTCTGATATATGCAAAAAGTCTGATCTTTGTCCATGCTCATCTTTTTGTATTTTAAAGCTCTCATTTTCATACCCGGCATAAGAACGCGCAACCGTAAATTTCTGATCTTATTTTTGAGTTCAAAGTGCGTGCTATACATCGCATTTACGGTATACTTATTACTTAGCGCTTATTACTAGTATAGTTTATTACTTATTATTGATTTATATACTTTTCGTTTCACGAGATTTGTGCCTTAGTATTTATTTTTATTAGATTATATTTGAGTAAATTCTGTTGTTTTGCATTTATAATTATAAAATGTTTATTTTTATTTTAAAGGTTATATTTTTGTTAGTTTATTATTTTGTTTAAGCATTTTGTCGCTATTATAACTTATTACCTGGCCAAAAAATGAAGTTCTGCACTTCAAATTTTATTTGAGTTATTATTAATGTGTTTTACTTTTTATTCCTATATAAGTAGATGATTTTTTAACGTCAACGTTAAGTATTAGTCAAAATACGAAAAGTTCTCTAGGGGGCGGCACATTAGGTGTTTGCACGAGGGCGGCCGATACCCTAGGATCGGACCTGATTCCATTAGAAAAAAACTGTCTCGATTTCAACGGACGGAGCGAAAAGTATGACAGGTGCAAGAAATGGGTTTGTTGCTATTTTGAAAGAAAAAATTAATCACGAGATACTTACCATTGTATTATTCATCAAGAAGCCCTATGTGCGCAGACATTTCCTGAAGAAATTTGCAAAATAATGGAATTAGTGTGATTAAGATTATAAACTCATTGTAGCTAAAGCTCTTTGCCATCGCCAATTTAAAGAATTTTTAATCGAGGTAGAAAGTGAATATCAGATCGCGCCGAAACAAGGTCATTTTTTTGAGAGGAAACGTTTCGCTTTTCTATTTTAAATTAAAATTTCTTCTTGAGAAGATCACTATCAGAGTACATCCCGAGCTAAGGAATGATCTGTGGGTCCCGAAATTTTCTTTTTTGGTGGATGTTACTCTCATCAAAAAACAGCTTAATATAAGTTACAAGGAAAAGAAACAATTTTTCGATGTCAGAACAAAAACATTTATTTGAAAAAAAATTCACTTTTGCGAAGATTTTGAAAAGAAACCCCAAATTTACTTTCAAGCCTATTAAAAAAATTGTTGGAAAGTAATTAATATTGGCATTTTTTATTTTAAAACAACACTAATAAATAGGATGGAAGCTTTTCTCAGCAGGTTCAAAGATTTCAGTAACAGCAAAGAGACACTAGCTTTCGTAATAAAACCTCTGAATGGTACGATATCAGAACTTAATTTTTCACCCTTTAATATTGATATTGGCAGCTTTGAAATGTAGTTGCTGGATTTAAAAAATAAAGAATTATGCAGCTCAAAGTTCGAGCGTCTTTGTGCCATTTGAACAATTGAAGAGAAATAAATGCGAACAAAGTTTACAACACAAGTGGTTTCATTTGAAAGATCTGTAGAGGGAAGATGCTGATTTTTAACACTTGGATTAGTATTCTGACTTATATGATCAACTGAAAAACTAGCGTTTGCTGTTATTCCCTTATTTGTGTCTACATATTCATGTGAACAATCATTTTCAAAGCATGAACAATATCATGAGTAAATTAAGAAATCGGCTTATCGATGAGAACTTGGAATCGTGCCTCAAATTGGAAATTACATCATACAAACATGACTTACCCTTACTTTCCAAGGAAATGCAAGGTTTATTTAATTTACTGTTAGTAAAACTAAGACTTATTTGGCAAAGGCACACTCAAGAGTGTACTTTTTAAATCCTAATTATTTCCAAAATAATGTCTCCAACTAAAGCAAAGCATATGTTAAAAAATGGCTCTTTGAGTAAAGTATCGATTAAAGAAGTGTGACAAGACCTTAAGCAGCAGGGAACGAATTATTTGTATATGTCCTCCAAGCTTAGTTGGACCCTATGCAGCGGTGTGTACTAATTTTGGGCTCTGTATACTCTCAAACTGCATACAAATTTAATTGTGTTTTGTTCCTACTATGCTGCTACATAAAATAAGTAAAAGTTCTGTTATTTGCTTTCTTCTTAATGTTAGCAATTTTAATAGTCAGCATAATATATATATATATATATACACTCTCACACACTGGTAAACAAAATAATTAGTTGCATTTACAATCAAAAAGATTTTAGCAAATTTAATTCAAAGAATATTGAGGTTTTTGAATAAATGGGAAGAAGATAATCAAGTTTATTCAGGGAAAAAATTAATAAGTTTTTCATATTATAATTTTTTTAAAAAAAACAACAAATTGCAAGATTTTTTAAAAAAATCTAAAAAAACTGTCCACACTATATTTTATGAAAAGTTATTTTTGAAATTGTGACAGAGTTGCATACTATTAACATTAAATTAATGACGCATCGAAAACAAATAGTTACCTCATAAGACCACATGTCGCGTTGTTCCAAGATACATTTTATTCTTGGTGACACATTAGCTGCAGTTTCAGTTTTCCACTTTTGACGGTATTTGTGCAGCAAAAATGGTAAAACTGCCTCTTGAAATTGATTGAAGAGTTGATTCACAATCATCATCACAGCTATTTGCTGTAAATATATATGAATACTGAAAATAAACATCTTTGGAAAAACATAATAGATATAATCACTATTTAGCCTCTTTAGACATGTGGTTATAATAACATAAATACCCTTTAATGACTTTTGCATACACAAAATGACATCATAGATCACAGCAAAAACTATTTTCTGAAATTGGTATTTAAGGGGACTAGGAAATTAATCTACATTTGGAGCCCAAGTCTCAACGGAGTCAAATATCAGAAAATTTCCAAATAATCAAAAATTTGTGGGTTTAAAATGACTTAAAATACAAAAACTAACATGTTAAAAGCAGCAAAAACTATTTTAACTATAATAAATAACAAGTTACAATAAAAATTAATATAAATATTTTATTGATGTAGAAAATTTATGTATTTTTTAATCTTTTTATGTAGAATGATATGTCTTAAAGCAATAATTCTTCACTACATTCAAATACATGTAGCATTTTATGTATACTACTGTAGTCAGTCTCTCAGTTACACCCTGGTAATTGGGCATCTGGATGTATTTTTGTCATCTATAAATCTGGTAAATGTTTTAATCCGTCTAGATGCACTTTCTTCATGGATTGATTTACAACAACTCAGTTCTCCACAGATATGTGTTTTTGTTTTTTCACACACAAGTATTCTCCTCTCTGTCATATAATATTCCAACACACACAACAGTGACATATATTACCTAATACTATTTAGCTTTTGGAATCTCACATACTGAATCCAGCAGTTAGATACAGCAAGATCTATAAAATGGCAAAACAAAAACACACAAGCCTTTTTTTAGTTTTAACACTTCATTTATAATAAGTCAAATGTCGGTCACACAAGTCTATACTAACTATACATTTATTGTATGAGTTGACAATGGCTGATTGTGGTACACTAATTTTTTTCTTTGAGCCAACCTCAGGCTTATTGCGAACATATAAAGACCATAAAACGACAAATTTATTTTACCTTCCACTCTAAAATTCAAAGGAAAAATGTATAATGGACAATTTCATCTCTGAGCTGTTCCTATTTTGTCGCATTTTCATAAGAAAGATATTTTGAAAGAAATATTCTAAACAGGATAATAATGTAAAATACAGTGAAAATCGTTTAACATGAAACTGAGGGGACTGAAATATTTTTTCGTGTAAAAGAAAATTTAAAAAACACCATATTTAACAAAATTAAGTTTATTATAACATTCATGAGAACTTTCTGAAATTTAATACAAAATTTTCAAGTTTTTGAAAAACAAAACATTTATTGAGTTTTTGGAAATGATTGGATATTTTTTGCCTTGTTTTTTTACCATCAAATTGTTTATTGTCATCCATTTCATTATTAGAATTTCATGTAAAAGAAAATTGAAAAAACAAACAAACATTATATTTAGCAAAATTAAATTTATTAGAGTACATTTATTTTATTTATGTAGATGTGTATATATGCATGCATTTAATGTAAATCAATTAAACAAAAACATTTCCAAGAACTTGATGAAATTTAATACAAAATTTTTTAATTTTTTGAAAAACAAAACATTTATTGAGGTTTTTGGAAATGATATATTTTTTTTTTGCATTGTTTTTTTAGCATTAAATTGTTAACAAACTATTCGTAAAGTTTCTCATTTCGGATGACGTGGGAACAAGAGCTGCATTATTAAATTCATTTGCATTGTCAGAATCTCCATTAATGATATTTTTTGAGCTTGGAATAAACTCCAAAATGTTTTTGTCTGCCATTATTGGGGCAGTACCCACATTATCATCATATACTACTTCTTTCTAGCATTATAAGTCCTGATATAGGATCATTCTGAGACTTCACTTGTTTGAATCAAACAAGTAAGGCCATCTTTAAATCCTCGTGCTTGGCCGTTCTTATCAATTTTCGTTTTGGCTCAGACTTACTCCATTCAAACATTTCCATAATTTGCTTTCTTTTTTAAATCATTTTTTAAAATGTTATCAATTCCAAAATCTTTAAAGGTTTCCATTTTTGTCTTTTGTTTTGGGCCAACAGCCTAAAGAAGTTCCATCTCATTTAAAGAGAAACAACTGTTTGCTTTCCCCCTGAGCTTCTTGCTATTGTGCTCTTAAAAAATTTCTTCAAAAATAGGAAGGGGGGGGGGGACCCCGAGAACGAAACTTATTGAATTTTACTGAGTTTGCAATGTACTCGTCACCATATTCCACGGTTAACTGATGAGAGATTAGATGTTTTGGTGTAGCATTTGTAGGGGTGGAGCGTGAAAGTAGCTTAGACAAACAAAATTGGCTCGTGTAACAGGTTATTCCGAGGGTATTTAAAGCAAAGTTAGCTTCCTTTCTATGAATCATGTAAAATCTCCTCTCTTTCATCTCACATCCCTTTTAAATTTCGCCTGCGCGGCTAGTATTTTCCGTATTTTATTCATTCCCAGAAGGGAAATCTTTTCATGTTAATTAGAAAAAGAAATGCATGAAAATACGTTGTAGTTTGTCGTGAGCGTTTCATCATTTCGCGTAAACCTACATTCCGTCTTAAGCGCTTTCGCGTTAAACGTATTTCACTGCATACAACTGTAAGTCTTGTGATTTGAATTCTTAGGAATTCTTTCAGCAAGGCATTTTACAATAACACCACTTAAACCGAACGTCTTTGTCTAAAAACCTATATGTCTTTAGAACCTTTCCCATCATAAATGTAAAAATCTAAGATCGAGTTATATCGAGCTTGATTTTAGATTAACTGATAAGATAAAATTTTCTAGATTAATAAGGTTAAACTTTCATGGAACATACTGCTTGAATAAACAAAGATTTTTAAATGGTATAATTTGACATCCAAAGATATATGCCTTGGACTAGGTATGTTTAAGCCTTTTTCATGAATTGGCTTCAAAAAGAGTCACATTAATAATAAAGTATGAAAATACGTTTATGTGGAACCTTTGAATACAACTAAGTAGGCTTAGTTATAACATCTGATTACAAAAAATAATCAAGTGAAGGACGCATAATTCTCTAAAATAAAAAAAAAAGTTATAGGAAACACATTTGTAAGGAATTATAGTAAGTTATGCTAAAATTATGATATATATATATATATATAAATTTCTCGTTTAATACTGCAAAGTATATATATATGTTTGAAAAATCACAGTTTCCCAAAACAAATTAAAGCTCTAAAATACAGATTGGGATAAAATTATGTGGACTTCACTATTACTGCTTCTTTTACTACATTTAGAAATGAGGTCAACATACATGGATCTACACACAAATCACCATACTGTTTCTAAATATTTCACAATATGAAATTTCTTGGATCTAAATTAGAGAATAATTTACAATGTTGCAAATTTTACTGCTGTGGAAAGTGTCTATTTTAAATGATTATGAAAACTTTAACTTTTTGTACATGTTTTATTAAAACTATTTTGAGGAATCTGGTAAAACTACCACTTATTATTTCAGAAATAAATCCAGTTGCTGCTTCCATTTTTTGATATAATTTTTAAGTAGAATCCTTCAGCTTTTGCAGAGAAAACCTTGGAAAAATCAAATGATTTAGATTTTATGAGACATAAAAGAGAGGTCACATACATGGACCTCAGTACTGAAGAGATTACATAAATGATTCCTATTTATTTTTTTTAAAAAGCTGTTATTTCCCTGAAATTAAATCATAATGATTGTAATATTAATTTCCAATAATGTACAGTGAATTATGCACAATCCACTTTGAAATCCATGTATCCTTTCCACTGATGGACACTCATTCAGTCTACATTCAAATGAGCTTTGAGGTTTCTCAATTTAATAATTAGAATGAAAATGAGACCAGTAATGCATAAAGCGATATCATATTCTTGGAAATCAGACTACAGAATTAATAATAATAAGCAAATTTTACACAAAATGTTTCATAAAAGAAATTTTTACTTACCCATTTCAGCATATTTAGATCTTGCTGATAAAAAGCAATATATCCCATTGCTATAAAGTTATTTACAAATTCAAACTAAAAAAAGAAAAAGAAAATTTATAAGTTTGTATGTTTTACATAAGTAGAAAGGGGAAAAATCGGATTAGTTGGAACATAAATAGTATAGTGTGAAGAACAATATTTAAAAAATATCACACATTTTTTTAAAATCTGATATAGGGGTATTGCTGAAAGAAACATCTCAACTTAAAAATATAGATATATATATATATTGCACTATCTCATAATCTACTCATTAGAATAT
This sequence comes from Trichonephila inaurata madagascariensis, assembly GCA_019973955.1. Taxonomy (NCBI): domain Eukaryota; kingdom Metazoa; phylum Arthropoda; class Arachnida; order Araneae; family Nephilidae; genus Trichonephila; species Trichonephila inaurata. The sequence goes on along the minus strand of BMAV01026602.1, from coordinate 95,645 downwards.
ATCTTTCCCTGATTTCTTAAAATAAAGAATCAATGCAACTGAAAAATGTGATATTTAAAAAAACTTAAAAGGAAAAACATGCACACAAAAGTTTCCAAGTAAGAAAATTATAACAGTATAAAACTAACATAAAAAAAAAAGTTAGATTATTTGAAAAAAGATATTTCAATTTTAAATTAACATTTCAGAACATTGGAAAAAGATATTTTCACAATTTTTTCCGGATAAATTTTATTGTAATATAGTTTTTCTTCAATGTAAATATTAAAATTTTTATTCAATGTGAATATAAAAACAGTAATATATTATCAAAAACATGAACTAATATTTACTAAATAATACAGTCTCAGTTGTTACTTAAGACTTTTCTCTAACATGGTAATTTGTGGATTACAATGCTGAGAAAGAATTCACTCTTGGAGGCAAAAACTTCAGCAGTGCTTGAACTTCATTTTGGAATTTGTAGCATTAAATAAAATTGGAGAGAGAGAAAAACAAATGGTAATTTATGATGATTCAAGGTTTAGGAAGTATAATGCATCTGACTGAACTCCTCAGTCTACTTCTGTGATTTTCTGATGGCTCTCTAAAGTAACCTGTGGCTTGGTGTAGACATGGTACAATATGCTTTGCTTCCTATTGATCAAAACCTGTCTCATATAGCTAAGAGTGTTTCATTCATGTAGTTTATTTTACAACAATAAATTGCCGAATCGAGTATTTCACAGGGTCTGAAAGGCTTGAAGTGAATTGGTCCTTTCCCAACTCACTATACGAAAACACGAGTACCCCACCAATAGAGAAAAGCAGAAGTTATTTCGTTGCTGAAAAAAGGAAAACCTGCAAACAGTCTTGACGGTTATAGGCCCATTTCACTTACAAGCATTTGCAGTAAAGTTGCTGAGAAAATGGTTGAATGCAGACTTCGGGAGTCTTTGGATTCAAAAGGCGCCATTAGCGATTGTCAAACAGGTTTTCGAAGGCATAGGTCCACTATGAACCAGGTTGTGAAACTCACCCAGGCAATAAAAGACAGCTGCCACCGAAAGCAATCCACCCTTGCTGTGTTGGAGGATTTCAAAGCTGCATATGACAAGGTGTGGCGTAACATGATACTACACAAACTGAAGAAACAGGGAGAATCCGGAAAGAGTTATTGTACTGGGTACAGAGCTTCTTCTCACAGCGCAACATCCGATACAGGTTTCTAAATGCCACCTCTCCCTGGAAACAGATGCGCCAAGGCTTGCCTTAGGGAGCAGTTCTTAGAAGTCTTCTCTTCAACATCATGATAGACGACCTAGAAGCAACCATTCAAAAGGTCCCCGGAGTTTCTTGCCTCTTCTTTGCTGAAGACATGGTATTGTGGGCCACGGGCAGTAACATTCGCCTCTTGGAAGACGCCTTGAATAGCTCACTATTTAATCCTGTAACAAGGGCCAACATCAACAAAATGGAAGTCAGCGTTGAGAACTCTTCTCAACTCTTCACTCTGTCTACCAAGCAGCACCTTTTCCACTTGGAATATAAAGGGCTTCCTCTTGAACAGGTGTTTTTGTCCAAATACCTTGGGATCAATCTAAACAGTAAGCTCCACTGGGGCACTCACATCGCAGAAACATCAGAAAAAGGCCTAAAACGTATAAATCTCCTGAAGAGACTGCTATTAAGTGGAGAGCTACCCAGGATGTTTTATTCAGAGAGTATAAAACCTACGTCCGTTCAGTGTTGGACTATGGCTGTGAAGTTGTGACCCTAGCAAGTACAATGAACCTTGAAAAGAACGACGTCGTTCGGAACAGCGCCTTTAGAATTATAATCGGTGGAGCCAAATCAACTCCAATTACTGCAATGCAACTCCAGACTGGCATCGAACCTCTTGATAGTCGTAGAGACAAGTTCACTCTCAAATTTTGGGAGAGAGGCAGAAGAGTAGATTGCAGGTACTGGAACGAGTATAAATGTGCAACACAGAGACTCAAGACCAGGGGCGTAGCTACCGCTGTATCAATATGGGCCCCCAAGCTACAGGAGACCCAATATATGTAACATTCTGGCATTTTCAAATGAGTGTCCTTTATTTCTTTTCCAAAAGAGGTCCCCCAAGGAATTTTGATCTAGGGCCCACTCAGAACAAGCTACGCCAGTGCTCAAAACTCAGACTTCTAGTCTTTCACATGCGGAATTTCTTATGAAGAAACACCAACTTCCGCTACTAATGACTCGCCGAGCTCCTATACAGTTCTACTCCACAGTCACTCAACCTAACTAACATGACATTAAATAAGGCTGATTCCATTCCTGAAGAACTAAAGTCCTGCGCTCTGGAAACGATCGAAGAAAGATATCCAGCAAATGAGTGGCTCCATATCTACATTGACGGCTCATACCTGCCAGAAACAAACGGGGCCGGCGCGGGATGGTTCTGTCGGTTGTTTGAGGTCTCATTGGCCGTGGGAAAGAACGCCACCAACTATGATGGTGAGGTCTTGGCTGTCTGTGAAGCTACAACGCATTTACTATCTGTTGGCCTAGCTCCTGCAAAAGTTGTCTTCTTCATAGACTCCCAAGATGCAATTTTAGCTTCAAGCAGTAATACTCCAACTGACTGCCTCAACACAATTCAGTGCCGAACTAAAATTGCGGAGCTCATCTCATATGGCTGGACTGCCGCTTTACAGTGGGTCCCACGTCATGTTGGGATTCTCCGGCAATGAAAGAGCCGACCAAAAAGCCAAGCAGAGAATTGAGTCGACTCAACAGAAAGCTCCCTTGCCCCTCAGAAGAGCATCATCTCCACACACATTGACAAATATACTTTCATGACCCAAAAAACTAAGAGTTTTAGAAAGCCATGGGAATCTTTGGTCACTGTGGGCCCAATCCCGAGGCTGTTGTCGCCCCCCTTTCGCCAAACGTCCGGACATGACTTTTTGGGAGTATACCTCCGTTGGCTTGGCGTGGCTGCTAATGAAGCCTGCTTACTCTGCGACCATGTCAGAATGGATGGTGACCACCTGCTCCAATGCACTGGACTCGATGAGTACGAGTACCCTGCTGATGGCATCGTCAGTCGATACTGGGAGGTTCGGCATCAAATGGTGAAGAAGCCAAGCACGGGTGTTGGATGAATAAAAATAATAAACTACTCACTATATACACAATACTTTCTTAAGGGACAGTTTTGAGGTGACCACACTGAGAAGGGATCAAAGGTAACAATTGGAACTATATTATTCAGCAAATAATAATAATAATAACTTAAAAATGAACTTTTTTAATTAAAAAAAGGACAGAATTTTTCAGTAGACAAAATAATTTAAGATTTAATTTAATATAACTAAAATTCAGAATTTTAGAAAAAAGTTACAGAGTGACTTTTAATGAATCTGCACCTTTGAACTCGGGTAAGTTCTCACAGCCCCAAATAACATCACAAATCTAAGCAGAGAGAGAACTTGAAGGGAATTAATCTGATTAGTGTCAGTTCCCAGCCATTTTGAAAATGTCTCCCAAACTATCATTTTCAACTGAAGGTCGTATTTATATTGTTATAACATGTTATTTATGGGGTGAAAATGCAGCACTTTATCTACAGAACTGGTCTTCAACATCCAGAAACCAATTGAAGCATTTTACAGCAATGGTGAGATAAAATCTAAAAGATTTGGGTTATGTTAACGATTATCTGAAAGGAAAGCAAGTGCAAAGGTAACTTCTAAAACAGATGTGATTAATACAGCAAGAGAAATTATAGCAGAAGAATCAAGCACTTTTACTTGGAGACTGACAAGTCAATTGGATATCAATCGAAGCATTGTAACCATAATAACAAGAAAATATCAGGCTTTTTCTTCACAAGATTCGAATTTTACAATTTAGAACAGATACTGCTATCGCTCAGTGATAGAAATTTACCAATGGGATATTGGATCTCATTGGTTTAGGGGAATTGAAATACAAGAGGATATGATATTCTGATGAAGTTCATTTCTGTTTGTATGGTCAGGTGAACAGACTGAATCATCGCTTTTAGGAATCCTCCGACCCTGATTTCGTCAACATAAAGACTTTGTATCCAAAAATAGTTACCAGTTTGAACTGCTCTTAGTGGATCAGAAAATATCAGACCAATTTTCACACAGTCTGCAGTAAGTGGATGCCTATGAAATGATTCTTAAACAGTCGCTCGTACTCTTAAAAATTGTAATTTGGGTATGAATACTCATGAATATTGGTTTATGCTGGTTGATGGTCCTCTGCATAGAACAGGCAGTGAATTTAACACGATCAACAATTAGTTTAGAACTCGAGTTATTGTCTACAAATATTAAAGTTAGGCAACAATTAGTTGCCATTGTAGAGAGTCAATATATAATACTAAAAATTCTCCTTTTTAAATTGATATAAATTGCATATTATGATTATTATTATAATACATTACATATTATTATAATAATATATTACACATTTATGATCCCAAAAGAGTCATCTATATAGGAATTTATAGCATTTCTTAAAAACCATATTAGAAAAGGTTATAAAAATAGACAGAAAAGAGAAAATACGTTTTCAATACAACACCTGAAACAAAACAATATTTTTTATATGTATGCAGAAAACAAAAGGAAAATATTTTAAAAACTGCACAGATTTGAAGAATAAGACACCAAACACAGTTACAGTGATTGGATTCCACTCACCAACAAAAGTTTGACTATTCTATGATTATCAAAAGAATCTTGAGTCCTATGGTTTTCTGTAAAGTATATAAAAAAAGGATTTATTAGCATTTTAAAGTTAGCTTGATACTAAAACTGGAATCATTACAATGCTTCAATGGATATATTCATTCTAAGAGACATTTTTGCAAAATGTTAAAAACAATGATTCCTTGCCTGACTAACAAATTTATAATTTATAAAATGAACTCAAATTATATCAAAACTTAATTTATTGCTTCCCAAAAAATAATGAGATAATTCATTAAACAAATCTTTAAATCACCCTCTCTCTATCTAACTTAAGAATTTTAAGCTATTTAAGAGGGAAAAGAGATCCAAGATGTGAGTAAAATTTAGAGAAAAAACATAATTTTAAAAAAATTCATGAAATATACTAATAATAAACAAACCTGATTACACGAGGAATTCAATTTACATTTATTTGAAACTTTTCAATATTAATGAAATCTAAATATTGAATAAAGCTTTATAGAACAATATAAAACTGCACAAAGAGATATGGACAGGATCTCAAGGAAAATTTTTTCTTATCTACAAAAGATCAAAAAAATTAAAAAAGTATATTAAATAAATATCCCTATTAAAAAAGATTTAATACATACAGGAGAGAGATTTGAAATATACCTTGAATTTTAAATACCACTCTTTTGGAAGTAGTACATTGCAAGCAATACCCAATTTTTTATTTCTCTCTGTTAAAGTTTTATTTATATAATTTCATGTTAAAATGCACATGCTTTACATTAAGTACCAGTTAAAAAACCACACACACAAAATAAAAGGATATGTCAACTAAATTTAAAAATAAAAATACTAATATTTACCCCACTCTGTAAGAATATTAGCAACATATGCATAGATAACATTCATCACAATAACTAGAATAGCGTAAATTATTCCAGGTAACTGAGTTATTATCCAACTCTCAAAACTTCCATCATCATATTCCTCAATCACCATTTCTTCAATTTGAAAGTATACAAGCATTACCACAATAGCAAAAATGAGGCACAGAATGATTAATGGCAAAGAGATGCAGTACACCTGCAATTAATAAACAAAAATTGAGATAAAACAGACATTTTTTTCTGAAATTGATAGATAAGTGCTGTTACAATTCAAAATTATTAGGTGAAAATAAAAAAAAAAAAATACAACAAATACACTCCACTCTTATTTGTTCTCTAAAAGTTATAAAAACACATTGATTTTAAGTTATAAAAAATTTGTACATTAGGATAATCTTAGAGTAATAAAATATCACAAAACATATCAGAAATATCAAGAATGTGTACAATAAAATTCTGCTTCTAAAAATTAGACATGTTTAGCAAATTAATTTGCAACTATATAAAGTACTGTTATTCCAAATTCATAGCTCACATAAATAATAACTTTTTACTTTACTTCATACTTAATTTTATTCTGTATGGTAAAACTTACTTTAAAATGCCTTTTGTAAGCAGGATATACAGGAACATGCCGTTTAGTAACAGGATCAATATCCATATGCATTCCTCGAAAGGTTGGATGAAGTTTTGGTAAGTTCACCAATCTTAGAGTTCCCCAGGTATATGCTAATTCATTGCTTTTTCTCTTCCAACATTCAAGGAATAAAGTGAGCCAAATCATTTTAAAAATGGCAAAAAATACATAGGATCGAGAAATATCAAAAGAAATCACACTTTGAATAGCACCAACAATAGCTGGGGGTAAAAGGGCCCAGGTGTAGAAATAAATAAATGCGAAGTAAAAGGCAACAGCTTCTCCAAAATAATTTCTGACATCCCCTAAAGAAAAGTAAAACCACTTAACCAGGTTTATAAAAAGAATAAAGCTCCGAATAATAATAAATATGCATTAACATTACAAAAAATTAACATTTTAGAAACGAGAAATATTTTAGAAGATTTTATCCAAATAAGCAAAGAACCAGAAAATGTAAATCTTAAAAAGCAGCAACTTTAAAAAATAAATCTAGAAGTTACTAAGCAATTAAAAAAAACTTGTAAACACAGATTAAAAAGGTTTTGTTCAATATAGATGCATCTTTTTGATGCTTATAAACGAAATGAAATGAAAACATACAAAATGGTTTAGTTAAAGAAACGAGTGATATATTAGCTTTTTAAAAACAAATACTTCATTATGCATACAAAATATTACATAAATCACAGTTAAATTATACTACCAATAGGAAGACGTGTAAAAGTCCACTTCTGCTTAAGTACTTCTAACTCAGATGGTTCATGGAGTGGATACATGAATGTAATTATTCCATTAATTTTGCAAACTTGAACTAAAACATGAAACATTGCACCATTACATAAATGAAAATACTAGTATAAATTCAAAATGTAAAACATATTTTTTATTCACAAAACAAATTATCATTAATATTTAAATCTAAGAATAAATATTAAAAAAATTATGAGGATCAAATAAGGAAATAAAAAGGTATTCAGCAGATTTTGTAAGAGTAACAAACATCACATATTGAAAAATACATCATATATAATGAAATCAAAATATGATTTATTTTTAAATCGTAAGCCAATGCATATTTACAAAATAAAGAAGAATGAAAAGTAATTTTAAAAAGCCTATTTTTAAAAATAAGAATGAAAATTATTCAAAACTACTTGATGCAAAACCTGAATGACTCGAAAACATACGCCTCTCAGAATAGGTTAAACATCATTGCAGCACTTACAGGCTCACATTTAAGAAAACAATTAGTTGTCAAATAATTTTTGATTCAGCTTATTGATTAAATATGATGAATGAAAGTAAGGAGTGAGTGGTTATTAATGTCACACTCTAAAGCAACACCAGGCGACGGACCTCGTAATTTTGTGAACCACGATGAAGTGACAAAGATGACACCTTGTGAGCAGGCACCCAACTCTCCTAACTTCCACACCATATCGACGGGAGGACTTTGAGCCTTCAGAGATAGAACATTCCTTGTGGGCTACATAGTGGCACTAGGGCTCGAACTCATGATGGGCTGTCCACGAGTTTGTGACCATAACCATTAGGCTACCATGGCCGTAAAATTAATTAAATACAATGTTCAGATATGCAAAATCTGATTAACTTTTTTATTAGAATATTTAAAAATTTTATTTAAAAGTATTGATTTTTAGATAAGAAACTGATTATATTTGAATATGCTTAAGAAATAAAAACAAATACCTATAAAAATATTAATATGCAACAGGAACATACAGAATAGCATATTTTTCCATGTCCAATACAAAATAAAAGTGTAAACAATATACTTATGAAATACAAGTTTGAAAATGTTAAAACATTAATATTTGTTAAAAATTTTTAATGGAATTCATATAACAGAATACATTGTATTTGTTTGTAAAACCATTGGGGGGGGGCGGTAAATAAATATAATGCAAGGCATAATCTTCTTTGAACTGCAGATTTTTGATAGATTTACATAAGTATTCCAGTCTCATAGTTACTTATTTTACTCATTTGGAATATCAATATATAAGGATTATACAACTAAAAGAAATACCAAGATATTCAGAAACTGAAAATACAAACCTTTAATTTTTTTACATTTACATATAAATTCAAATACAATTGATTCAAACAGATTTTATATTTTATTATAAATCAAATTTTACAAAGAGGTTAAACTTAATGCAGTTATTTTTGAAAATGTTATTAGCTTCTTTAAATAACAATTATTGATTAAAATATAAAATAACTTTTAAAAAATAATAAAAGTATTCAACAATGGCCAAACTTACAAAGATTGGTACTGGATTTCAATCTCAAAGTCAGTTCTAGTAATTTTATGAAAAATATAATCAAATTCAAAAATTAAATGCGTTTAGTAGCAAAAGCAAGCCGAATACTAACCTTTTCAACTTAAATTTCATGAAAGTTTAAATAATCAGATTAAATTAATAATCCTAGATTCTCATTTTTACAGAATATATTTCTTATTCTCAAAAAATAATTTTAAAAAAAAAAGAGCAAATTTTGATCACGAGAAATTTATCAGTCATGCTAAATTTAAGGATCCAAAAACATGTATAGTCTAGTATACATACAATACAAAAGAAATTACTATTTAAAAGTTTATAAAAAAATATCTATTTAAAATAAAAAATATCTATTTAAAAGAGCAATTAAAGCTTTTCCTAAAATTAATTTCTTCTTATGACATACTGAATAAGAAAAAATTATTTTAAAAAATCTCTTACTGATAGATTGACCAGGATAAAGCATGATATCTGGGTAACCAATAAGCTTTTTCTTCTCCATAGATCTTATTCCCATAATTTCTTCTAAAATGACTCTTTGCTTTTCAGAAGTACTCAATAAATTATCCATACTTACACCTTAAAATAAAAAATAAAAGAACACTTGAATATTAAAATATAATATTATAAGACAATATTTTTTAAAAAAGCAATTATGCAATAGAAGATGTCAATAAGGAAAATTATATGTAGAATGGAAAATTCAGTATAAAATTTCTGTCATAAAACTTAACTTGTAACAAATACAGAAATGTTAAACTGAATCACAATATATGGGTTATTTTAAAATCAAATATTTATAAAAAAATATCATTATTGATTTTTTGTTCCCCAAATATTCTTCTAAAAGAGGATACATCAGTATTTTGTGTCTAGTTATAAAGATAACAATTTCTTATAAATAAATTAAGATCATTATGAATATAAATGAATAATGATTCTATTAATAAATGGAAAGAACATCCAATTTAGTGTAAAAAATTATATTTTATAATGCATCTCTAAAGCACACAATTTTATAAATTTTGAGGATGAAAATAATGCGAGTTAGTAACTTAAAGCATGAATACAAGGTGAAAAATATGTTATAGATAGCACTTTATAGCATTTAAATACAAAAAATTGCTTTTTTTTATAGCAGCACAAAAATCGGAGAGTACTGAATTTTTGTTATACATACCTCCCTACATATTTTTCATTCAATATCAGACAGAAAAAACAATATTTTTAAAATGGTTTCCTTTCCCTTCTTTCAGACAATATATATATATATATTTTAAAAAAAAGCATGACTGAGTGTTACAGAAATGATACAATAAGCCCTGAAGTTTAAATATAATCAGTTTCTAATCAATATGATAAAACTGCTTCAAATATGAATAGAACATTTTTCACCTCCTCCTTTTCTTTAAATCAAGTTTTACAAGTCATCAACAAAAGAGTTCTTATTTATACATAGATATAAATATAAAATAGCTCATCTTTAAGCTGAAAAAAACCCAACAAAAACAAGAAAATCAGAGAGTTAGAATGAATTAATTTAAATGCAATAAAACAAATTTAATTTTAAGAATTTTAGTTTGCTTCTTAGGTTTAAAGCCTGCAAATGCCTATAAAAAATTCTCATTAGTTATTACATGTACAAAAGTATTCACTATTTAATATATGATGAAAATATTTTTTTTTGTTATACTTTACTCACCAAACCTTTCAGTTTCTTTACACTCTTCCATTTAGTATTTAATAAAAATATGGCTTTTATGACAAAAAACCTTCAAATTTTTCAACTTTTGTACACGTTTTTTAAGACTTTGTATGTTATGTTAGACAAAAGCATAAAACAAAGATTTTAAAAGTAAGCATAAATATTACTTTTAAAATAATTACCAGGTTTCAGAAAGAGATCCAAACTACTGAAAATAAATTCTCGTATATTTCCATTTTTATCTTCTTTTGTAATTTCTAAAGCTTCAGCTGCTTCAAGTAATCTAATAGGACTAGCTCCAATTTCGACTATTACACCCTAAAAGCCAAAAATAAATGGATAAATAAAAATTTTTAAGAAATTAGATATCAAGAGTTAATATTTATGTGTGTAATGCATTCTAAAAATAGTCATGATAAGAGAATACCCAAACAGAAAAATGAATTAATTTATATAATTTAAATATTCAGAGGAGTGGCCATTTTACATCAATTCTCTATAAGTGAAATTTGGGGGGAAAAAAAAAAACCCAGAGAATCTCCACTTTTTCTCAGCTAAGAAATTACAATGGAGAGAGCAATATGGATAGAAAATCACATAATAAAATGAAGGGAAATAGTAACTATTTTAAGAAATTCTACAGGTGGTTTTAGAAAAAAATTTAGCATCAGTCATGTTATTGAGAAAGGCACATGTGAGCTATTAAGGTATTGTTTTTATAGGAATCATGAATAAATCTGTTAAGACACAGGGTTTAATCCTTTTAACTTAGGAAACAAAATGAAACTGGTGCCGAGAAAAATGGCATATGTAATTAAGATTTATAGAAAAAATATATGAAAATAGAATCTGATTTAATATTAAATGAGATTATGACACATATACATGTGTGTGGACAAACATACATACTTAAATATTGCAATTATCATTAAACATTGAAAAATTATGAAGGGAAATTCACAAGAAATCATCACTTAGAAAAAAAAATATCTTTAGTTAGTCTAATAAAATATTTAAAGACTAAAAATTTTGATTACTTAAAATCTTAAAGGGATTTATTGACCAGAAGTAAGGAAATATTTTATAAAGCAAAATATTTGTAAAAATACCCAAACAAAGATCTACTTTTAGATTTTTAACTACTTTTTCATTCAATAACATCATTTCATACAAAATGGCTAAATTTTTTTTGGTAAAATGTCAGAGCTATTATTGTATAATTCATTTTTTGAATTTATTGCTAGAGAGAGAGAGAAAGATGTGAAGTATTTATATCTCAGATTTTTTTAAATATGTTTTATACTAATAATACCTTAATTAAGATTCAACTATCAAAAGCATTAGTTACAGCCATCTCTTCTAATAGTGCATGTGTGTATATATATATATGTATAATGTATGATAGTTTTCCTTACAAAATTAGAAGATATTGAAGAGTTTATGAATATATGCAATAGATTCAGCTGTTTAACTCTATCCCAAAAGGAATAATAACATTTATTGTTGAGTTCACAGATCAGTAGTTAAAATGGTACTTGTAACAACAACTTTCCTGAAGACGGCTGCATGGGCAACCACCAACTGTGAAATTCCTTAATTTAACACTAAGACAGTGAACTAATTGTCAATTTATTTCAGTATCAACACTTATTTATGGTTCAAGTACAAGTTTTCTAGTGGTGTATTCACAGGCTCTTAAGTTTTTCAGCAAGAGCATACACTAAAATAATGAAAACTTGTTTTCTTATGAATAGTATTTGCTATAAATTATTCCTATAATATTGACTTGAAATATTGTAGGTTATGTTTCTTATGTCTAAAAATCATCAGTAAAGAACTAGCCTATATGAAATTAGAACAGAAACTAGAATTTTCATACTCTTTCAAAGATTGGTATTAAGTAAATTCTTTTCAAGTATCCCATTAAAGTGATGAAAGAGTATTAAAAAAATTGCTTCTTACCTCATTTTCAACATTTGTAATTCGGATTAACAATTCAGCACCACCATCACGTTGAGATCGTGTTAGTAATTCGGTAAGCCATACAATTGTTTCTCTGGCAGCCTTATGTGAAAATATTAAAATATAAAGGGCTTTAAATGCATCATCATCATTTTCTTTTTCATCTGAAAGTGAAACATCACTTATTTTTTTCCTTTCACGTAACATCTCCCCTGCAAGTATATTACAAAATACATTTTATGAAAAATTATGAGTACTAGTGAAAATTGTAAATAACACATAAAAAAAAAACCAAAAAACAAAGACTTGCTACATCCAAATTATATACCCTTAAAACTGATTTTGTATACAATTAAAGACTGTACTTAAAAACAATTTAGAGGTTTTAAGTGAAGATAGTTATTAACATTATTAAAAATATTGGTAAAATAATTTTATAAATTTACCAATATTTCTTTCAGAATTTAAATAATTAAAATTCCAAAAGAAATATCAAATTATACATAATAAAGTACTAGCTCTCACGAAAAAAAAACTAAGGTTCAGAAAATTCTTAGACCAAAGTAAAACTGATATAATTTAAAATGCATTTGGTTGTTTATATATAAAACTAAACCAAAAGCATAAAGTACAACAGAAAGAAATAGTGGTACAATTCAGAAAGTTTTCCATAACTAGTACCTAATATTTTTTATCACGTTTGATTAATTAACATTTAAATTTACACTTGCAATAAGAGAGCTCTCTCTTTTATGATGGATTCTATACTTATAATATTTTTAGGGCAGTATAATTTAGATATCAAATTATTTGAATCCCACCCCAGGAAAGAAAAAGAAAATGGACAGAAAATTAACTAAAGTATACTACTTGAAACTTATTAGCAGGGACCTTTTAAGGCATGGGTCAACAGTGTTTGAGCCTAGGGCCTTGTCTTGTTTTTGACTAAACCTTAATAAGATCATGATTCAAATAATTTCAATGGTCAAATCTTATTTCTTAAAAATCTTATTCTCTGAAAAGCTGGGAATTTCGGATATGTCAACTGTCTACATGTGATGATCATCATCCACGTATAGGCCTAGACCTACCACTATACACCATAATGGCTCATTCGGTCAAAAAGCGACAGTCATTCCTGCCAGTTTATGCAATTTTAAGTCATGCACATTTGTTTTGGGTTATTGCTTGTACAAATTTTTGACTACATATGCTATACACTGTCTGCTTTTAAGGGTCCCAGGTAGGGCCTATATTTGTGTAGGGGTCCAGGGACTATTTTTGCATAGGGACCTAGGGCCTCAAGCACTGGCATAGCTAGTCCTGCATGGGCCCTGTATCAAAATACCTTGTGGGACCCTTATTCGGAGCCCCCTAATATTCTACTAAGTTTTGCTCACACATTTTGGAGACCCTGTGACTTGGGGGCCTCGTATCATTGATACGGCTGATACGGCGGTAGCTATGCCCCTGGCCTAAAGGCATCTTAAGACGTCCCTGTTTATTAGCATTAATTAATTTCCTGTTCTTTTTTCAAAAGACAGATTCAGCTTAAGTTGGATTACAGTTCAATCAATTCAGTAAATATGAGCACATTTTTATGCATATAAAGGTTCTGAAATATCCTTTTCCCCTATTATGTTGTAATCATAAATATTGTTTTTATGCACTTACAGAATAATTGGGCTTTTTTAGTGGATCAGATTACCATAATATCAATAATCAAGATATTTATTAAGGGATAATTATTTTTAGAACCTATGATACAATTTATTTTCACTTGATAAAATAAAAAATTCTCTTTAGCAAAATTAATAATTTTTAACTTTAGATTTATATATTGGTACCAAATTATTCAAACTTGAAAAGTGTTACCAAAAAAATATACATGAATGGAAAATACACTTTCTCTAACATTTATTCAACTCTTTATAACTAATTAAAATTAATAATCAATATACTATAAAACTTTTAAAATTGAACATATGCTATAAAATGAATCCTCTCTGGAAAACTTTAACAGCTCTAAAAAAGTTTTACTGTCCCATTGTATCAATAATAATTCAAGATTTTAATGTGATTTAAAGCAATTGGTACTAAAATATAAAAAATTTTAAATCTTGAATGAAATTTCAAAAACAGACATGCTTGCATTTGCTAGTGCAACTTAATCCTTTAAATATTTGAATTTATGATTGAATTTTCCAAATCGTAAATACGATTATTAAGAAAAGTCACTTTCACCAGGACTCATTTCAACATTTCTATTCTGAAATTAATTCTGGGTTTTGAAATAAAACATTTTTTTAAAAAAAATCCAAATATTAAGACAACAAAGCAGATGAAAAAATTTTGTTGAAAAACTAAATATTACGTTAATAAAATAAGCTGCAATACTCACTTATCAAATATCGTGCCGGCGCGCTGATCCGAAGCTTACTCTTAAATCCACGCGTACATGTTTATTTACAATAAAAATATCTGATTGATGCCAGATATACATTAATAAGTTTATTTTTAAAGTGGCTTACAATCGATAAACTAAAGATCATTAAAGTGATTCTAAATTCATCTCTACATCATAAAGGACAGTATAAGAAATTTCAGCATATGAATCGTTGGAAAATTGTATGCAAGGGAGAAAATTTTCCTTGGACCGCTTTTGAAGAGCAACTGGCTCTTATCGTCAAGCAGGAATAGGGGACAATCCATTTCTGCTGAACGGAACATAGTCATCGAAGTGTTTAAGAATGAAGTATAGGTACAGAAATAATATCGTTTTTTATTCTAATAAAGAAAACTGATGATGATTTTCAGATACAAGCTCTTTAACTTTTTAATTTCCTCATAATCGTCAAAGCAATCTATAAATTTAAAATTAATACATAGGACGAGAATGAGGTTTTTTTAAATGGGAAGAAGGAATTGTCTTAGGAATCAAGCGTTCGTCATGCTATAAAAGTTACTCTTTTCAGCAACCTCCTATTTCTGTAAACCGTATTTTCTTGAATCTAAGCCGTACTTTTTTTCAATGTTAATGCTACTGAAATTTGGGTGCGGTTTACAATCGAGGAAAAAAGTTCTTTGGATGGGCTTTTAGAGCAATTACAGGTTCATGTATGTATTTAAAAGTTTATAGTACTGGTAAAATAACTAATTATTTACTTCTGATTGGTTCTCATTTTAAATTTATTTTAATTTCGTAAAATTGAATGCCGATAAACCATTTTCTCCACAATTTTTCCATTCTCACAAAAATATATTGAAAATTTGGGGTGCGGCTTAGGTTCGAATAAATACGGCATATATGTATTTAATATCCCATTAAAACTACTGCTCTGAACGACTTAACTAAAGTCGTAATCACTAAAAAAAGATGGGGGTGAGGGAAACCTACTTTAGTAGTCTTGTTGGTAGAAGTATCTAAATTTGAAGAATAACACATGAATACACCTACACCTTTGCAAGTGTGTTTTAGCTAATATATATATATATATATATATATTGTTTGGTAGAAAATGAAATAATTTACTGTCTGATGCAAGTAATAATACGTTGAGGAAACTGCCAATTCTGGGCCGATCCTCGCAGGTGTGCAGTATATGAAATGCACCCGGGCAGAGAAAGCAAGGGCGGTGCCGCAAACTGCAAATAGTTCTATCAATCAAGCAAAATTTTTTACGAATTTCTCAAAGTAAAACTTATAATAAGTCAAATAAATATGCGGAATTTTAAATAGATATTGAAAAATCAAAATAAGTCCCAATTCCCCGATAACATAGTATAGTTAAAGTAAAATAGAATGTTAGTGCACAGTGTGTCGACCCACACAGGCCATTAATGCTTACTCTTGATACACATCCTTCATCTGGTAGCAAAATTCGTGGAAGAGCTGGCAATAATGCAAGGAAAGGTGTGTTTTTTTGCTTATTAGCGGCACTTTGGATCGATACTTAACAAAGGCGTCTCAAAAATGATTTTTATAAATGTTACTTAACGAAAATATCTAATATGGTTAATATTATCTAAGACATAAGAGTGTTTAAATTCAGTATGCATTGGAGGATATTAAAAGTTTTCAATTTAATAATAACCTTATAATTTAGTAAAACAAAACAGAGGAACGAAGTTATTTTTGTGTCTATTTGTAATTATTAATATTTTACTTTTTACTTTTTTATAGATAAATGAGTTTGTAACGTTAACGTTAAGTATTAATCAAAATATGAAAAATTCTCTGGAGGAGCGGTACATTGGGTCTTTGCACGCGGGCGGCCGATACCTCAGGATCGGTCCTGTGTGTCTAGTAAATTAGAAATTTCTATCAAGGTGACATCATTTCCATATATAGTTTTGATTATTATGAGTAACATGATATGTCAATTCAATAATTGAACAATAAATCAATTGATATAAATCACCCATTACATTCACAAAATTTAAAAAAAAGGCTACATTGTCAGTTCTTAAATGAAGGACTACGGAGCAGAGTGGCGCACACAAGGGGGGGGTCCTAGGAAACCAGACCCCCCCCCAAAGCCCTTGATTTTTTTCCGATTGATTATAATTAGTAAGTAAGATTTAATTAATTATTTGTTATTAATGATTAATTTTATTGATTAATGTTAATTATTTAGTCAATGATTAGTGTTCTACTGTTTTTTGTTCCTGAAAATCGACAAAATCAAAAGGAGTATGATACAAGAATGATGG
>BMAV01026602.1:54656-70372 GCA_019973955.1 Trichonephila inaurata madagascariensis | reverse complement strand
AAGAAATGAAAAATTAATATTATATTCTGGCTTCACTCTATCCCTTAAAGAACAACATATTTTGTTATTCTTCACTTTTTTGACAGAGCTGAGGCATTTCTTCTGGTATAAAATGTGTTTCCTGTTTTTTCTCCTATACCGTAATGCTAAATGAGCTGTCCTTTCACGTGTTAAAATGAAAAAAATAATACTCAAGAAAAATTCTGAGATTTTAGAAACGCTATATTGTTAATAGATGTATGAGTAATAATGATGCAAATTTTCATGAAAATTGAGGCATTTTTCTGTCTGAAAATGTGCTCCGTGTTTAGTCCAGGCTCTCGTACTTTTGCCGAGAAAACAGCCTTAAAACTCGTTGTGGATGACACTTGAGGTTGATGCAGTTTTTTCAAATATTAACATATTAATTAAATTTAAATAACTAAAATAAAAACTTTCTTTGTTGACCTAAGTAGGAATTAACTTAAATTATTATTTTTTTTATATTACTTGCTATTTCTAGAGAGCTCATTTTTATACCCGACGTATAACGCAAACCCGTAAATTTGGTTCTTATTTTTTTGTGATAAAAGTGCGCGTTAAGCCCTGGATTTTACGGTACATTAATTTAATCTATTAAATTATCTTTGTTTCTACTTTTTCTCTTGGCTCCTTTGCTCCCATAGTGTTTTTAAAAATTTTATCAACATTATTAATATAGTTGTTATAGAAAAAACCATTGTTATTTTGTAATATAATTCGTAATGCGAATTAAACATAGTACATGACATTAAGTCCATGTGGATATATATATATATATATATATATATATATAAATCGTGTTAAAACTTTTAAAGAATTAGTTTTCCCACTATAACCTATGTTTTGTGTTGGAAATAATCGCAATAATGGATGATTTTCAATACTTTAAAAAACATACAAAATGTAAAATACTTTAGTTTAATTTCTCGTGTGAGTTATTTATACAAATGAAATTCTTGACATATCTACGGGACAGCGGTAGCCGAGTGTTCATGGTCACGAACTCGTGGTTGGTGTTGTCGAGTCTTGTTGCCTATAGAGACCCACCACGTAGAGCCACATTAAATATGCTGAAACTCAAAGCCCTCACACTGGAATGAGATGGGAGAGTGAGGTGTCAGCTCAAGCGTAGTTCTCGTCACTTGACCGAGGAGTAAAATTTCGAGGCGCATCGTCAGTAATTCTAATGCCGCTTCAAAGTGGCACGTTAATGAAAAATAAAATTAAATCGACGTCACATCTATGTGTTGATTTATCCTAATTTTAATCTTATAAAATTTGGTCAAAGGCAGGTAGATTAGGTCAAAAGGTAGATGTTTTTGTGCAAAGATTAAATTTAGAATGAATGTCAGACTAATCTTAGTTTAATAAAATATGTTTTACATCTAACGTCTTTACTTTTATTCAATCTTAATTTAACGCTATTGTTACTTTTAATTATAATTAATAAATTTATTTGCCTGAATATTTTTAAATTGTGTGTGAGTATCATGATTAATATATATATATCTATATATATATATAGCTGTCCTAAGTCAGCAATGTTTATAATACTGCAGCATTCATTTTATAATTTCTAATTCTCGGTTGCTCATGTGTCATTCATTGTGTGATTTTCCTACTGTCTATGTGTTTTTCGAATGTAATTGATGGATATTTATCTCTTATTTGTAGATAATTAGACTATATATATATATATATATATATATATTTGGGGGGATACAAAAAAGAAATGGATGCTGCAGTATCTATAAGCATAGCACAGTGAGGACTGCTTTCAGTGATTTTAGAACCAGTTTTATGGCTCTAACCAACTTTCCCTCTTCTCTTTGTATTATTGAGTGAAATGGATAATAATGGATGTTCTGAATCCATTATTAATAAAAAAGGTATATACCAATAAAAGCAATAAAAAAATGCTTACATCACTACTCTAATCGAAGAACCATAAACTAGTTACTGCTAGATTGAGTGATGTATATAAAAGTTCATAGCTTGAAATATAAAAGCTTAATCGTAGCAGATTAGTGAATTACAAAAGATTACTAAAACAATGATGTACTCATATCAAGTAAAACAAAAATTGTATCAATAATATTAAGAATATTTTTATAGCTTTATATATAACAGCAACATATTTATAATGAATGCTTTGTACGTGTCACATTTCTAGATTTGATAAGGGAGATTTTAAAATAAACTTTCAAATAACTTTGAATATTCATATTATGATTATCATTAAAAGCAACCTATTTATCAAGAAATAATAAATTGGTCGATATAATTTAGGAATTCTTTATAAAGTTAACTAGTTATAAAACTGGATATTTTGGTTTAAAACAGTATTTAATGAGATTATTATAATTTATAATTTTTTCAGATTCATGTAAAACTACGTATCTATTACACTGAATGTAATTTACGATAAATTTTCTGTATATTGATATATGTATGTTACTATCCCAATGTGGCATTTTAATCGTACTGAAGTTAAAATCTCTCTTGTCATAATTATTTGTGCATTTTAAATTATTTTTTCAACTGAAGTTGAATATTTAGGAAATTGATTTGAAATCTTATTTTTTTCCATGAAAGCTAATATCATCAATATATCGATAAAATATATGAAACATTGTCTATGTAAAAATGTTTATAAAAGGGTAAATAGATTGTTATTTACTGGACTACCTCGCGGTAAACCTTTTAACATGTTGATAATAGCTACTATTATAAGAAATTTCCTTTTAGAGCTAGTCTAATGAGTGAATTAAAATTATCTCATAATTTATTACATTTTAAGATGTATTATTTTCATAAAATTGTAATGGTACCTTATTATATCATTAATATCAATAGAATTAAAAATATTTTCAAAATCTAAACTATATATAAAAGAAATTATTTTGCTTCATGTGATCTATTATTTCCTTATCATTTTTAATTATAAAAGGGGTAAAATTATATAATTTTTGCACCCTGTGTACTATTTTTTTTAACCATTTTTTCACATTTATTAATGTGTTAAATCCAGTTGTCAGAGTTTTTGCAACTTAATAGTTTTTGTGTGATTTTGGAGTTAAGAAAATATGTGGATATTTACAGTTATTAATGTGAGTTCTTAATTTGTTTATAAAATGCTGAAATGCAGCTGTTAATTTCCCTATTACTAATTGTAAATTTAATAAAAACTGTATTATTTTAAAAATATTTGTCGCGCAGTAAGCTATAATAATATTTGAAAATGATAGCATAGTTTCCTGGTACATTATCAACATAAACTATAATGAAAGGGTTTTTACAGCTCTTTAATCTGTTGTTTAATGTCTCTAATTAGCTGATTGATAATGTACCTAAACTTTTCAAATGCATCTAAAGGCATATTATATTTGATTGCTACCTTACTTAAGGTATCCGACTACGTTCGGAACCGTGATTTTGCAAAAGCGTATAAATGGATAATATTTATGATATTTAGTGTCACTTAGATTAGAATACATGTATAAAATTGTCTTAAAGACATTATGTCAAAAAAAATTATTTAAATACAATATTTTGGCAAAAAGTGAACTTAGAATAACCTTTTTTCCAAATGTTCTCCTTTTGTAAAAAATGCTTCTATTGTATTAATATTTTGCCTGTATTCAGCTCAGACCTCTGTACAGAGGCTCAGCTAGAATTTTTGAAATGCATAACTTGGAAGTCGATTTATCCATCTTTTACGAAAACAGAAGGGAGAAATTTTAAGGAAATACGCCGATAATTATTTCAAATGGTTGTAACTCTGAAAATAATTTGAATTTTTCAAAAATCATAGTTGAGCCTCTGTACAGAGGTCTGAGCTATATACAGGCAAAATATTAATACAATAGAAGCATTTTTTACAAAAGGAGAACATTTGGAAAAAAAGGTTATTCTAAGTTAATTTTTTGCCAAAATATTGTATTTAAATAAATTTTTTTGTCATAATGTCCTTAAAACAATTTTATACATGCATTCTAATCTAAGTGACACTAAATATCATGAAAATTATACATTTATGCGTTTTTTTAAAATCATGGTTCCGAACGTAGTCGGATACCTTAAGAAAAGTTCTATATACATGAGTGATATTTGATAAATATATTTTTATTAGTAACTATAAGTTTATACCCTGTGAGGCTTTAATCATAATGCCTATTAAATTATTATGTTTTAAGATACTGAGATCTGTAATTACGTATTGTTGACAGCGCATTAATAAAATTTTTATATTCGTTGCATTTACATTCTTACAAATTCTGCTGTTTTATAGTCTTATTATAGCTAAATATGGATCTACCAATATTTTTATTGTACTTAATTGTTTTCTTAATACTGATATATTTAACTGGAAATAAATTCACACGTGTTTCTTTAAAAAAATGTTGGAAAAGTTCATATTATTATAAAATTTATTCATGTATAGTGTAGACAAAATTCTATACGGTAATTCGTATTTGTGTGTGTTGGCATGTACTTTAAGTTTTTAAATAATTATCAAACCAGAGAGAAAGATCAATTATAACATGTATTGCATAACATTCTGTAAAATTATCTTAATTTAATAATTGATCTGTATAGATATTTCACATTTTTATTGAAGCCAATTATAAAATATTTTATTTGCTTAAAATTAAAGTTATTATCAAAATTGTTACAAAATTCAATATTATTTTTTTAATCGTTGTATTATCTCTATATTTTCTTTTAGTTTTACCCCCTATAGTTTTTCTTCTATCGTTATATGGATATCAACTTAATAATAGAAACCTTTAATGTTATTTTATTTAATTTCTCGTATAATGTTTCTGCCATGGTGTATTGCATTCAGCCCAAAAGGATGAATAGTATTATAATATTTAATAAAGCAGTTTTTCTCTCTACAATAACCTTTTTTTAGTATTCAAATTTTTTTAAAATAATTTTAAGTTTTTTATTACATTTTAAGTTTATATATGTTGATTCCACGCTTTTTGTGTGTCCTTACGTTAACTGACATCATGCTCCTGATATTATCTTTCGCATATGTATCCCCTTTCTATTGAGTTGTCTTTTTATTGTTCTGATCACAAAAATCATTTTTCAGAAATTGCATTGTTGAATGTACGTTGAAAAATGACTTTGTTGCTTAAGTTTGGCTTTTATGTATAGTAACAAGATATATTGTCACTTGAAAGACACATTTTCTTACAATTAAAAGCTTGAACATAAATTCACCTGCCTAATATCATTCCTGAATTATCTGTATTGTTTCTTCGTTCATTCAATCCTAAAGAGGAAAACCAATAAAATGTGCTGATGTTTATTACAAATTTTGCATACGGTCAGGAAATTTTTTCCACACAATTATCATGAGATGGTGAAAATAAAAAAGTTTTTGGGGACTTCTCTTAATTTCTAGTGATTAAAAAAAGAAAATTGTGTCACGAAATAAATTTGTTATTTTGTTTTCCTAAGTGAAAAAGAGTAAGAATGCACAAAAACAAATTTCTTTTTGGATAAAATTTAATAAGATTCGCCGATGAAACTAAAACTAATTAAAAATTATGCTATTAAGTTTTTAATTTTAAAATATTTCAGTTTCTAATTAAAATAAAAATTTGGTTTCAGTTTTAAGTTTTGAATTTTAACCCATATTTTTTCAAAAAATCTTTTTAATACACTTTCTTGCATCCATCTCCAATTAAAGAAACTCTTAACTCAGAATTGTATGGTCATATTGATTGCGATAAATTTTTGCTGCATGATCGTTTTACTGCAAAACGGATTTTTTTTCAAACAAATTAACGTCTCTAAATTATTTCTGTTCTGACGATTTTATAACCTTATCTAAGTTTTGTGAAAGGAGAGATCATTAATATTCAACACCGTTCCAGACAAGCACTTTAAAGCAATCCTTATTTAATCTCAATCAAACTCAGTGCCAGTCAGTAATTTTTCTTCGATATTATTCTTACATACATCTTTCATTTTTCAAGAATGTTTCATTAACCAACACGTTTCAACAATTAAGCGACTCATGTTTCAATTTTTCTTTTTATTACATTCATAAATCTGAGCTTTTCTTCTTCATTCTTTTTACTAGCTCCAGTTCATATAAATCAAGAAGATATTAAATTTTATTTGTGCGCAATGAATTTCAAATAAAAGTTAATACAATCTTAAGAAATGCGAGGGAAAACAACCCTGCTTAAAGGCTTCTTCGATGAGGAAAATTGTTAAATCTCAAAATTAAAAACTATACATGTGCGCCAAGCAGTTATGATTAACACTAACTTAACAAAGTAATCGTATTGACATTGAAACAAATTGATAACAGCTGTTTTATTTCGATTACATTAAGGTTAGTAGAAAAATAAATCAGCGCATAGAAAATTCTTGATCTTGTATATATATATATAGTTAGAGTTTTAACTCTAAAAATATTATAAAATTATAACCCTATAAAAATATTTTTGAATAAAGACAAATTATGCATAATTAGAACACACACAGTTATATAATATATAAATCTATAAATATAACAACTCCCTTAAAATTTTTCTCAAAGGATTTTAATGCATAATGGTCTTGAGCTCTCCAATAATTTGCATGATAATTAATTTTCGTTTACCCGCCTAACGAGAAATAACCACAATTTTATATCCCCAAAAACTGAAACATCAGCCATTTTAAAAATGGATGATACAATCTTGCATCATCTAAGTATCTGGAGCACCCAGAAAAGCCTTTACCGGAAATCATATGACTCCGGCAGCTTCCGATTGACCAAAACTATAAAGGGTTGAGATCTCTGGAGCGAACAAAGAATGTCTTAGAAGATGTTTTCTCCTCAATTGTGTATTGACAACCACCAGAAATAATATTTTAATACCAAAATACCTCAAATCAAGCCTGAAAATTGTTTTATATTGTTACGTTGATCGGGTTTCGAGGACTTTATACAAATCAGTCGCAAAGAACAAAACAGTTCTTCAGGAGCAATGAGAATTTATAGTGTAAAAACAATCCTTAAAATACAGGATTAAACAGCAATATTCGCAGGATAAATCTTAGAAGGTCTTCACACCTTCAACAACGCTCATACACAACTATCAGTGTCTAAAATACAAGCACGTTAAAGATTATGCACAAGCAATTAGGCTCGTCTTATTCAACAGCCGAAGTAAGAAGTAATCACTAATCACTGGTCGACTCTTCAACGGTCAAGGCAATACTACTAATCATTAGTCAAAATATATTACTTACTCAGTTTCGGCGAGTTACTCCCGATTTATAAGTCTCAAGAACCCTTCGAGAAAATTCCGCTTGCGTCATAAATCGTGATATCAATAGATTTCTGCACTAATTTCCAGAAGAATCCATAGGGTTACCAATATGTTCGCCAAGTCGCCAGCATAGTCACTAAAAGTGATGCCAAATTAGCTGTATCGCCAAGTTCCTATTGAATCACCTTTATAATGTAAGGAACAGTGTTACTTGTGAATATTACAATTTTTAACATAAAATAAATACAGCATAGAGTAATATAAACGGATTATTATATCCAAATATAAATTACTTACACCATTTTACGCAAAATTCGTAACAATATATTTATATATAAGCCTTTCCGAATAAAAAGCTTTTACACCTCAGTATTCGATAGTAATGCAATAAACCTAAAACTGTGCTTGGAATGCTATAAAAACCATTCTTTAATATTTCATTTAAGAGTTGTCCAATTTATATTTCTGAACACTGTTTGATTCCTAACTAATTAATTCTTATAAAAAAAACTTAGCACTGATTATTCTCGTTCACAAGATAATGAAAACAGGGTTACGAGTAATTATCACATTCGTGCAAGATTAAATAAATACACATCGAATATACGCATCGATTTCGCCGAACAAATGTTGAATTTTCAGCTTATTTAAAAAAAGATTACATAACATTTTATTCGAATTTACTAAGCAGAAATTGTTTAATTAAGCAAACATATTTATTTTCAAAGGAAAATGTTTATAATATTTTTGAAATATTGCTCTACACAAATATTTGAATTTAGTAGCAATTAGTTTAGCTAGAAAAATGGGAAATAAAATGCATTTATTTGGAGAATTTACACGGATCAAAATTTACAAGAGAAAGTGTATAAGAAAAACATCTCGGTTAATTAGAAGAAAGGATAAAATATTTAAACGTACACTATACAATCAAAAGCAATGGAACATTTGAGACTTAGGCATTTATTCGAGTTTCTAGAGAAATATTAGAGCAAATATATGTATTGGTGTTCTTCAAAAGAACATAAATTCTATCAGCTATATGCCTCACAATTATTAATATTGATAAAGTGACGATGATGACATCTGAGCTGGCACCTCACTCTCTAAATTTCCAACGCCACGTCAACATGAAGACTTAGAGCTTCGACAGATTTAACGAGCATCAGCCCTTCTACATGATAAACTCGCACATGTAACGAACATGCTTAAACTCATTTTTCTATCAATAGAGTCTTGGAGTCTTGTGTATTTAGGTAACTACCAGCAAGTTGTAAAAAAAAATAACGCCAGACTTTTATAAGTTAAAAACACAAGTGTTTTTTGGAGCTAACTCTTTTAAAGCAACGCAATTAAATTCAAGAAAAGTAAGATGATCTTTAATACCAACTTAACAAATTAGCCTCATTCACTTTACAACGTATTAATACCACCTGTTTTGTTTCAACTACATCCCATTTAATGACTTTAATGAATAATTTATATATTAAACAATAACAGGTTTAAAAAATTCTTTTTTTGGAAAAAATTATAAGCTGAATAATTTTAAAAATTTTGCAAAAATTGGAATTGAATAATCAATATATCCTTCCCTAGTCATAATACAGAATCAGGGTTGATTTGCCATTGATAAGATTAACTTTTCGGACACATTGACCTGTATAGAAGATCGTACATGTTCTCTCTTGCCGGCTCCTTATAGGCTCTTAGGGAGAGAATCAGGTGCTACAACTGTTCTGAACAGATAATCTCAACTATGCTCCATTGCAGGGGCTGCGAACCTTTTGAGAACAACGTGCCATTTTTTTCTAAAGAAGTCTTTAATGATGTACAGACGTGCCGCCAAATAATTTTGACTTGGGATTATTGGGAAAACAATGAAACTAAATACTAACCACTCAAAACTTTTAATTTACTTCCAAAAATACCTTTTATACTGTATTGTTGTAAATGTTTTAGTCATACGTGTAATTCAAATAAAAGTAACAGTAGTGTGACTTCTGTTGTTGAAGATTGGATGACAAATAACTTATATATATTAGGATTGTAAGATGTTACTTTTAGTAGAATGCATGCTGAATTAGAGTCATATTCCAAACGGTTTCTAAGCAATTAATAATTTTTGCTGTGGTTCACTTTTTTGACAAGAGGACAGACGATGTTCTACATACCAATGTTCCAGAACATGAAACACACACCGCTTTGTCGCTAGTACTAATAAGGCCATATTTATCTCGGTTCATCAAGTTTGAAATTCTCTGTTATACTTATTATCTTGCACTTTTTGTTCTTTTGCTGAACTAGAAAAGCTAAATAACAGCTAAAAATCGTAAATATAACACAAATAAACTTTAAAATACAGTTGTGTCAACGGAACTGACTATGTTATGAGCAGATAAACTTTGCGTTGTAAGCAACTGTAACTAAGGCAAGACGATAACAAACGAGAGTCCACCGTCCTGCGACCGATCACTCGCGTTTGTTCGTAATACTTCATAGTGAATTTCGTTATTTTGAAATAAAATGCAAACCATTTTGATCGGTGGCTTGCCCAAAATATTATCTCGTGTGCCATCAATGGCACGCGTGCCACTGGTTCGCCATCCTTGCTCTGTTGGATTTAAGTCAGTTAAACGGGACGGGCATTCCCTTTACCTATTTTTCTGATCAAGAAGGTATCTGTCTACAAGCATAGCTCGATGTGGTATAGTATTATTGTCCATCAGAATAAAATTATCACCAATAGTGGTGACATATAATTTCACACACCGGCCATTCTCAATCTCTCCATTGAGCACATGCAAGTATGGTGGCCTCTCAAAAAGATTCCAACCCACATTTACTATAAACGCGTCTTTCAACAGTGTTGCATCCATTGTATAACTGGTTCTTCCTTAATGTATTTCCTTACTTCTTCCAGATAAGAACAAGACGAGAATCATTTTTTAAAATAACGTAGACTGATCTGTAGAAAGTATAGACTGCCCTTCATCCTTCATTCAATCGACATGCTCTCTAGTCCAATTTCAACGGGATCTTCTTTGTATTCAGATTAATGAAAATGAGTCTTTTTGCGTACAAACCATCATTGTGAAGACGTCTTCGAACCGTAATAATCGAAATTTTTCTTCCATTTGTCATGAAATGGGCTCAAAGAGTAGATATCCAATAGTGTCTTCTTTTATGAGTGTATCCAAAAAGAGCTAAAAAATGATCATTGAGAATTGCTTTTATGCATTGGTGACTTGAAACAGGCTACTTTGAAACGGAATTTTCAAATTCGAACTGATTTCACCGCTTTGGCTCATACTGCACGAAACATTGAGCAATTCAGCAGTAACAACTTATGATAGGACAATTTCCAACCACCTAACGTCAATCAATCTTAAAAAAAATCAGGTAAACATGTTCTACTGAATATACAATCAATATTTTGAAGCCAAAAGTTTGACATTGATAAAACAATTTTTGAAAATCATCAAATTCTCAAAAATTTATCTTAAAAAAATTATGATTTTTCTTATAAATTCAATTTATTTTAAAGATAGAGTGGTAAATGATGGGATGATTATCATTCATATATGATTATCATATATGATGCATTAGCTTTCATAAAAACACAAATTACTAAATTTATGAGCGATTTTTAAGAAGCACGACTTCGAATACATCTTGTAATTTAACTTTTGGTGACCTGTGTATTTGATTACCTTGCGAGATAAGAAATTAGAAATGACTAGTCACTTTCAAAATTTTTTAAAATGGCTATTTTGAATTTCAGTATGTCTTTTTTTTTAAAGTAAGGCCTATAATGAAAATATAACCAATCTTTTAAAAAATTCAATTTTCATGTTTTTTCTTCATTTTATCATAACTTAATTTCAATCACATTTCAAGAAACTGGCAGGGATGCCTGATGCACGTTAAACCAGCTGAAGCTTACATTTTTTATGTTGGTATGTGATGTGAAGGTTTGGAAACTGGGGTACCAGCTCAGATGTCGTCTAAGTCATTAGACTGAGGTTCAAAATTATGAGATACATCGCCAATAGCTCTCGTGTAGCTTAAAAGTGTGAAATTAATAAAAAAGAGCAATCAAAATATAGTAAGTAAAATAAGTCAGAGCTTTTAAAAGTAATCCAGTTGAACATTGTAAAAATTCAGAAAGATGTGGAAAAAGCTAATAGATTTTCTGGTACTCTCTGAAAGTACATGAATTTCTTCCTTATTTATCATTATCATTTTATATATTATTATTATTTCCTCCCCTGGACACAGTTCAGTTATTCACGATCTTGGATGCTCGGTCGTAGACTAGGCAGAAACTACTGCCCACTAAACTTAAAATAAACGAGAGAGGGATGACAAAATTAAATAAAAAAAAGCTATTCATAACAGACATGAGCAATTTCTCCGCGCAAATACCCGATTATGCAAATCACCTGATTTGCATGCAAAGTGTAGTACACAAGGATTTTATTGTTTGATACTAAATGTATGTAAGAATGTAAAATGTTATAAAAGCTCTGGTTGTGTGTGTGTGTCTGCATTCATCGTGTTTTCGTTTTTGACGGCTGTAGGGATGACCAGCTACACTAAACAAGAAATGGCCGATATCCATTTCATTTACGGCGTTGCGGATGGGAATGCCTTGGAGGCCCGGCGAATGTACGGGGAACGATTTCCATCGAGACGCTTGCTGAAACGAAAAACTTTCGAACGCTTGCATCGGCGTCTGAGAGAAACCAGTTCATTTGTCAGTGGGATGCACAACACAGGGCGTACCAGGAGTCCGAGGACACTGGAACTTGAAGAGCATGTGTTGCTTGAATTCGAGGAGCAACCGGAGGCGAGCACGCGGACCGCAAAAGTGAGCCACAAGACGGTTTGGCGAGTGTTGGGAGCCGAAAGCCTTCGACCCTATCATGCACAGCGTGTGTACGCCTTGAAAGCAACTGGACATCAGCCACGTGTCGATTTTTCACGATGGTTCATCAACGATTGGCTGTGAAACCAGACTTTGCAGTACACGTGCTATTCACCGATGAATGCAGTTTCAGTCGGGAAGGCATTTCAATGCGCACAATGCCCACAACTGGACGTACACTAACCCACACGCTATCCATCCTTATTCATATCAATGGCGTTTCAGCATCAATGTGAGGGCCGGAATTATCCGCGATCATTTGATCGGGCCATATCTTCTACCAAGGCACCTAAACGGCGGAACGTATCTGGTATTCCTACAGAGGTGCTTCTAGCTCTATTGCAAAGTGTTTCAGCCAACATAAAGGCTCGTATGTGGTTCCAGCATTACGGAGCGCCAGTACATTTCAGCGCATATGTGTGAAGTGCATTGGATACAACACATCCAGGGTGTTGGATTGGACGGAGTGATCCGGTAAACTGGCCGGCAAGCTAGCCTGACCTCTTCTGCCTAGACTTCTTCCTCTGGGGCTATATGAAGAGTCTTGTTTACGCAAGCCCCGTCGACTCCGACGAGGCCCTGGTTGTGAGGATTGCCGTCGTAGTAGGCCACATCCGGGAGATGTCCGGGGTATTTGCTAATGTTCGACAGTCCCTCCGCCAGTGGTGTGAGACCTGCACTCTTGCTGGTGGGTGCTCTTTCGAGCAGTTTTTGTGATTCCGCAAGAAAATCATGCGTGTACCATTCTCTACGTGTCATCATGCATCCAACCTTCATTCATGCGCACTACGTGCGTACATCAAATTGTTTCTTTTTGTTTTGAGCGAAGTTGCTCATTTGTATTAGGAATAATTTTTTTAACTTTGTCATCCCTCTCTTGTTTATTTTACGTGTAGCAGGTAGTAGTTGCTGCCTGGTCTACGACATCAAGATCGGGATTAACTGAACTTTGTTCAGAGGGGGAGGGAGTTTCAAACTTCACCTCCTGAATACAATTCCGTTTGCGTTACTTAACCACCCTCAACGATTCAGATTTTGAGCTCAAAATTTAAGTCTAAGCTTTTGAAAGCATTTAATGTGATACAAAAAATAACAGTAAAAAATAGCTGTTCGTTGCTCCAAAGTCTAAAGCACTCTCTATCGATACTTTTTCAACTTTATCTTTAAATTGATTTTTCAAGAAAATACTGACAAAAAGAATAATATTAACGAAAACCGCTAACGAATCGACCCATTTTTCTGTTTTTTTTATAATCATTTGAAATTTCGGACCCTACCTACTTAGGTCATCAAAGAAAAATCTTGTTTTTTAGTTACTTTTTATTAAATAGTCACAATTAATATAAATATGTATATACATATGATATAATCATAATATTAAGTGACAAAATAGAAAGCCATTTCCCCTGCAATTTCCCATTTTTCTTTCTATATAGGGTGTTGTACTATTTTCTTTTTTGTCTGTTACAATTTATTCATTAATTTAATTTAATTATTCTATAAAATAGTATAGTAAAAAAAGGAAGCACAATCTCAGAAATTAGGCCATCCCAGGTGGGATTCGAACCCACACCCTTTGGATTAGAAGTCCAACACGCTATCCATTACACATCAGGGACACAGCGAACGATTTTCTTTTCTATATATGTTGTTCGACTATAGTTTTGTTTGTTACTATTTATTCATTTTTTAATTTAATTAATGAATTAATATTTGAAAAAACTGTATTAACATCAAGTGTCATCCACTACAAGTTTAAAATATATATTTGAACTTGAATGGATGAACAGGAAGTATTTTATTAACGATTGAAAATTTGAACAAGATATATTTTTTTTAATAAATAAATGCATAAATATGTATATATATATATATATATATATATATATATATATATATAGGGAGAGAGTGAATGAATAGTAGGAATTGAAAAAAAAGTTTTTCGTGATGCTGTAATAACTTTATTTATACTTAAGGTATAGTTAGTTATAATTATATTATAATTATTTATAATTTTATAACTATGCGAACACTTTTATAAGATAAAATTACAACAGTTATCTCAGTAAGAAATTAAGTAATAAATGTAAGAGTGTAAAGTTTTAGAGTTTTGCTAAAAATCATGATTATTTTGAAAAAAAGAAAATGTGAGAAGTTTCTTTATTTCTTGTGGAATCTTTCCTTACTTTCAGTTAAAAACTTGTGAAATAAATTACAGTTACTATACATTGTTGTAATATGTTTCTGTAGAAAGATCGACAAATGTCGCCAGTCACGTATTTCTTGTTATATATTTGATTGGTGAGTCCACATAAACACGAACTTTATTCTGAATGAGATTTTATTTTTTTTCATGCTGCATATTGCGAATTCTTAAGCACGAAAATTTTCCATTAATACTAAAGCAGAGGTACTTTTTGCACGTTTATTGCTAGAACAATTACCTTTTTGAATAGCAACAAAACAGTGCAAAGGGGAAGTACTACTGCAATCCCTTAACTTATTTTCTGTAAAGAATAGACACAAAAAAACCCCATTATTTCTTTAAACTAAAAATCCTTTTTTTCGATGATGATTCAAGCTGCACGCCATCAAGTATCTCTAAAACATCTAATATGTGTAACTCAATTTTTAACTAAATTATTGCGTTAAGAGGGAAAGTCCTGTTTAGAATGCAGAACACATATAAAAAGGATTTGCCACACACAGTATATTGATATAAGATATTCTGTGCGTTTAGCTTAATTTCATTACAAAAATAGTTTCGTGATTAAGATAAATAAAAGCAGGTAAGTTCTTCTCTTTTACAGATGGTTCATAATTGATGCGTTAAATAATTACCTTAAAATAAAAATGAAATTGAATCGCTAGTTTCAAATTCTCCCTTAAATTGATAAATAAATTATTTTTATTTTTTTGTGTGGATATAAAACGTTTATTTCTATTTCTGTTTTCAATATCACTTAATAAGTATGCCTTTGGAACTAAGCATAAAATTAAGAAGGGATGAGTATATAAAACAAATGCTCAAAAGTACCATGTGCCTCACCTTGACAAGAATTTATTTAGTTTTGAATACAAAATAAAAAAATGCTGGTATATATATATATATATATTTATAAAATAAAAGTGAAGAAGTACTAGAACCTACAGTGCTAAAGCAGGAAGAAATTGGAATTCACCATACACAACAAATGTAGATACAAAAAAGTCTTTGAACTAAACTGGAGACCTATTATGATTTCTAAAGCTGTCGCTGAATTAGGCCAGCGAATTAGAGTTAGCAATGCTTTATGGATCCAACCTTCCCCGTACAGCAGAAACTTGCGACATAATAGGGGGAAAAAAACAAGTTGAAAAGTTAAGTCTAATACAACACGTGGAAGAAAAGCTGATAATATATTAAAATGAAGCTAAGAAAAGAGAACAATAATGAATGTCTCAAGGAGAGGAATAATAATAATAAAATTAAAAAAAAAAAC
>BMAV01026601.1:0-27609 GCA_019973955.1 Trichonephila inaurata madagascariensis | reverse complement strand
TGATGTTCTCTTGATCGTAACAAGTATCTAGCACTCTCTATATGAAAGTTCGATGAAAATCAGACTGCAAGCTAAACCTGGACTTGTCGGAAAACATGACACACGCCCAATGCTGCGGTGTCAACAATGCATGCTTTCTTCTCTAGGCTAATCACAGGCAACAGTGAGGTGCAGTAAATGGAACACATCTGACAGGTCTACGAGCATATAGACCAATCTGCCCTAAGCGTCTTTACACTGCCTTGGAACTGTAGTACCAGTGGCTGAAGAGAGCTGACGATACAGGTATAATGCTATGTTCTACCTGTTTCTTTTGGCAGTAACTGCCGAATACCGGTCCTTCTTTGGCGTTGTAACTCGGGGTCGACCTCATCTTTAGAGTCTACTGACATTTTAATCATTTTGGAAACGTTGCCAAAGCCTGGAGATGACATTCTGGATGATTCCAAGTTCCTCGGATACTTCCAGCTGGGTACGTCTACATTTCAGACGGCTGAAAATTCTACCACGTAAAATTCATCCAAATACGTTTTTTGAATCATGACCTTGCAGTTATTACGCTGAAAGGCTAATAAAGCGCTTGCGAACAATTTTACTTCTTTGCCTGTATTTCTTATATATCCCTCTCTTACACTCGCGTCATTGAGACGTAATATCGGTGTCATTTGGTGGTTTCCTGCAATTTGCATATGATTCTTGAAGATGTGTGCAGGCATTTTATGGATGATATATATATATATATATGTCAGGTTTGAAAAGTTAAGCTTCAAAATTAAGTAAGTAATAAATGAAAATACAGTGAACTCTTTACCATCTCGTAAGGATTTATGGGTAAATAAACCTAATTAAAGATGGAGCGAGCGCTGACGAGAGAGAACGCATACTCGAAAAGGCTTAGCTGGTGACTCCTCAACGAAGTGTTGTTTATTGTTCTACTCGGTTGAGCGCCAAAGAGCCGCCATGTTGGATTTCATGTGATTGAAAAGAAATAAAGAAGTATTTTAGAGATGATGACCTCCTCATCTTACCAGCAGGCTGGGCCCCGACATATATTTATATATATATATATATATATATATATATATATATATATATATATGAGAGAGAAAAGAGAGAGAGAGAGAGAGTTCGAATTTCATTGCTCTGAATTATCCTTAATTTATGGACAGGAGTGTACTTCTTAGTATTATTAGTATACATTTTTAATTATTTAAAAAAAAGTTTCAATGAAAAAGTATACGATTCAATTTTTTATGAAATTTATCAAATTACTCTTTCATGATAAAGGCCTCCTCTCATTGTAAAATTATATTCATTTCGTCTCTCATTTCATGGGAGTTAATCTTTATTATTAGCATACACTTTTGTTAAATATTATATATTTCAAAAATATATTCAACGCTCAATTTTTTTTAGAATATGTCCTGCATAAATTTAAAAAAAACAACAACCCAGTATTATTCTACTTGTTCTTTAATTTTTTTTCGAAAAATTAAGGCAAGAACACTTTTTAAAACGAACCATTTTATGAAATATATCCTTTCGGGATTATATAATATTTATTTGTAGAAATACAGTTATTTTATTCACTACTCTAAGAAATTACGTATTGAAAAAAGATTGTATTAGTTCAGATTTAATATTTCTACTCCCACATTATACAGGGTGTAAAGTGCGGCGGTTATAAACTTACAAGACATAGAGCACATTTAGGCGAAAAAAAATCGCACAGCAATGCATGGTTGGGAACGCTTTCTTGCTACGGTAGTAACGACACAAAACACAAGATAGGCCAGACAAGAATAAGCAAAGGAAAAATGTTTAATATTTTCAGTACAGAAAAAATGCCGGGAAGCTTATGGTTGAAGAAAGCAATAGATGGCACTACGTAAGCCCAAACATGATATTACGGTGAACGCGCACACGTGGTTTATGCTGCCGCACACGCTATGAAGTTACATTTCGCATGCCGACAAAGTAGTAGAAGGAATAAACGTAAAACGAACGCCGACCTCACTGATATGCATTTGGCGTGCAGAGCCACCGATTGCGCCGAGACGCACAGAGTTTGTACATCCAAAGGTACCTCATGAGGCAAACTACCATGCTTTAATCAGAGATTGTCTGAGAGTAGATCCTTAATTGTGGGCACGCAGGAACGTGAGCTAAGAGTATGAATGCCAAAACAACGAGGAGACAGTGCTTCATATGGAAGACTGGGGCATGCCCGATTTTTTTGCCAAAGTTCAATCTTCAATGTCCGGGGAGTAAATTTGAACACCTACTTTGATGCTCCTTATCTCTTTCATGTTTTTTTGCTGTACTAAGGATAATAACATTTTTCTCCTTTTATTTGTGTCCTGTCTTTTTTGTGTTTTGAGCCGCCACTACCGCGTCAGGAGATCGTTACCAACCATCTTCCCATCTTTCGCATCATCTAGCAGTACTCTATCTTTCCTGAAAGTTTGTAGCCACTGTACTGATACACACAATCTTTATATATATACGTAGGTGGATAAAAAAAAAGGTTACAAGCCGCAGCATTTGAAAAGTACATTTTGTGGATAAATTTTGTTTCCCCAGAGTGGACACAAATGGCGTTGCTTGCCATACAGCTTGTTTGTGGGTAGGTAGTGAAAGTTCCCAAACGGTTCAGGGCGATTGAAATAGAAAAACACTGAGGAAATTGGTCTCAATTGGAAGTGCGAGCCGTGATTCGATTTTTATGGGCAAAGAATGTGTTCTCATCTGCAATGAGCAAACATGTAGCAAAATTGTGTCACTCTTTTCAATTAGACAGGCAGGATATCAAAAACAGCAATTTGACAGGGAACGTCCGGCCAAGTTCTTCAACGACAGAAATCAATACTGGACGATATGAAGAAACGATTCAAAATGATCGACGGGTGACTGCGTGAATCTCATCAGAGCTAGGACAGAACTATGGTAGCGTGCAGCATATCGTTTCTGATGTGCTGCAATATTCCAAGACAATGCTGTGAAAACATCCGCCGAGATCTGGCTCAATGGACTGGTTTCTACCAAGACTGGTTAAACATTTTGGTTATGCGTTCCCTTTTGTATTTTCTGTTGTTACATTTTCGTCTCCCAGCTGTGAGTCGGCTTTTTTGTGGAAATGATCATCCCACGCGCATCCTGCAGCTGCATGTCGGGGGTTGTTGCATGGTCCGCCTTGGACCTCTCCCGTAACCCTTTGACCCCGAGGAACCTTTTTTCCTGACGACCAGCAGGATGTGATGGGACGCTTGGGGGGCGCCGGCCCCTGATTCCCAAGCGAGCAGAGACAGAGAGGAGAGATGCTTTAAACCTTAGAGTGAGTCGTCTCCAAAGGGATCCCCCGTCTCACAAACCATTGTTTTGAACTCTAATAATCTTTTAATAAGTTTAATAATTTCAATGTATAATTCTGTTAATAATAGCTGTGATGTAAATAAACTAAATATTTAAATTAATCAGTATCACGTTACCGTTATTTATCTCAAACGTCACACTGTCTATAGTTGATAAATATTTTTTTATTCGACATGTAAACTTTCTTTTGGATCCACCCTCGTATGTGTGCGTGGTATAAAAATTATATACTCTGTGACATAATATAACATGAACTCTTAAGAAAAAAAAATTATTTAAATCCAGTAAGCTACATTGTATTACCAATTAAAGTAAAAAAATGCAAAAAAGCTACAAATTTTCACTTTTAAAGTGATTAAAAGTGTACATTATTGTGTGCATAGTCATGAATATATGAGCATATATTTTAAATAAAAAAATCTATAATAAATTTAATTACTTGATTGTGTCATTAATGCATTTTACCAAACAAAACAGACAGGAGAAAAGTCAAAAGGTAATATCTCGTTTATTGAATTGCATATATTATTGAATGGTATTTTGATGATTTTTTGATGCGAGTTTCACATTCTAAAAATTAAGCATAATTTTTTAGCATTAAAGTTAGCAGTTTTATTCTAATTAAACACACATATAAAAATGTCAATTGTATATTTTAGAGTTAATTTTACGTTTAATTTAGTTTGTACTTGATCTACTGCAATGAATAAGAGAATAGACATACTACAATAATATATTTAAATGTTAAAACCAGAAAAATAAAAGAAAAAAGTTCAAAAAGAGTTTCAAAATATTTATGCTTAGGTCTATTTTCTAGACACATAAAAATAAATTTTGACGTTTTTCATTCAAAAAACTAAAAGCCCTCGTCTGACTGACAATATTTTATTCCATAATTGACAATGTTTTTGCATTCCTCTTATAGGGCAGTGCCAAAACAAGGGGAATAGCAGTATAGAAGTAGAAATTAAACTTTTAAATAAATTTTAAAAGCGAAATATTAAAGGTTTTAAAATTATGAAAGTTGTTCTTAGAAATAAAACTACGTACGAAAAATCAAAATTTCTTGTGAATTGGCTTAATTAGATGTTTTAAATTTTTTATAATTTTTTCTCTGCTTTTTCAAATTCTACCATTATAGTTTATACCCTTTCTCTCACTCTCTCTGTGTGTGTATATATATATAACGATTGAAAATTTAAACAATATATATATATATATATATATATATTGTTTAAATTTTCAATCGTTAATAAATACTTTTATTTATCTACTGAAGTTCAAATACATTTTCTTAAACTTGTGGTGGATGAAACTTGAAGTTAACACAGATTTTTTAAATGATAAGTCATAAATTAAATTTTGATTTTATATTTATCCTGCGTAGTTTCTGACGAAGTTAGAACTAACTGCAACAGATGACGCCAGTAGGTTTTGATAACGAATTTTTCTTAGCTTCAAATATATATTTTTAAACTTGTAGTGGAAGACACTTGATAATTATGCAGTTTTTTCAAATATTAATTCATTAATTAAATCGAATTAACTGAAATAAAATTTTAGAGAATAATATAAATTTAAATAATTTTTCTTTTTCTTTCTTAGTTTTCTTACCATCAGATTTCCAAACATTATTAGATTAGTTCTAAAATATTTATATAATTGTGGAATTACGCAAATCTTTTGTTTTAATTTAAAAAGCCTTTTTTGTTGTTTAATTAGAAATTTAATTTTCGAAATATTTATTTTAAGATATCCGACTGGTTAAAAATCATCATTTTCATGAAAAAAAAATCGAAATTTCTTTTATAGTCTATTTTTGTAGCCTGTTTAATAAGCTTTCTAAAAATATCATACTTTTAATTCTGAGTCAATTAGAAAAAGTGTTATAGCTGTTTTTGTTTGAGGTAGTAAGCCAAAATCGAAACCGGAAGTGTGTTTTTGGTTGATTTTCACCGACAAAATGAAATTTTTGTTCTTTTAAAAATATTTTAACAAATTCTTTTTATGTTTAGTAATCTTTATTTCATTTTATAAATATTTTAATAGATATATTTGGCCTTCAAATAGGCAACAGTTAACTGATTGCAATGTTTGTTTTGATTTAAACAAGTTGCTATTTTTTCATCATTTGTGTTCAAAATTAGATCTCTTTTTAACTTTTTTATTAGTACTTTTATATAGAGTTATAATTATTATTAATTAAACTAAAGTTGTCATGCCAAAAAAAGATCAATGAGGTAAAAAAAGAAGATATTTCCAGAGAGCAGAATTTGTTGGATAAATGTTGAAAGAAAAACCAACGGATCTTTCAAATTCAGTTATTAATTCTATTAAAAAGACTTATAATTAACTTTAAGATCAAAATCTCCTAAGAAAATGTCTTCACGGGAAAGCTCAGAACTGCAATGAGAGTCTTAATGTTGTGTGGAGTATAATCTAGAAAGACAATTTTGTTGAGCCACAAACACTCCGTTTAAGAAATTATATCGCTATATTACTTCTTAATTCTGGATTTGCTGGTCTATTACCTCTACTTTAAAAGTTAGGAATGAAATTTTGTCCTGAAATGAAAGGATATTCTTGGTACCTCGACAAAACCAGAATTGTCGATTGTACGAGGCATTCAAAACCAGGCAAGAAAAGGTCTCGTAAAAAAAAAAGGCCATTCAAAAATGCAAAAGTTTGAAGTATGAGGATTAGGAAAGCACAACATACAAATCTGGAGAGTTTTAATATCTTCCTAAATCTTTAAAAAGTTTTATTGCAAATATCAACTTTATTTTGAATTTTCTGAAGAATGTTATTTTTGAACATAATGGTTAACGGTAAGGGATAGTTCTTAAAGTAAATGAAATATTCTTATGAATTTTTTGAGTTTGTTCTTTGTATTATAATGAATGCTTTCTGCTAAAATCTAAGCGTAATTTTTCAATTAAGTCATTTTTTAATGTAATTTTTTATGAAAAAAAAAGTTTCTTAAGAAAAAATTCTGGGTTTTTTCATTTCGAACACCTGTATTTCATAATTTTACTGTAGAGTTTGAGTTTTTTTTAATATAAAACCGAGTTAAGCGTTAAATAATTGCATTCCTGCAAACATTTTATTTATTTTGTGATATATATATATATTTAGAGTTAGCAAAAGAGCAATTTTTTGTAATATTTTGGAACAAATTTCTAAATATTTTGAGAAATAAGCTTTCAAAAAATTCTTCTTGCTGTATTTTCATAGTTTTGCAACATACTTAATTAAAAAATAACAATTGAATAATTATTTAAGTTATATTTTAGAAAATTTTCTCCGAACCCAGTCGAATACCTTAAATACTCAGACATTTTAATTAAGTGAACCTCCTTTGAGATTTGTATACGAAGACACTGTCAAATACAAGCAATTTAACTAAATCTTCTCTGAAATATGAAATATGCATTTTGCTTAAAAACATTAAATTCGATTTTATTACAAATTCATTGTTCTTTAATTAAAAGTAAAATTATTCATTTAATTACAAGAGCAGTTATCTCAAAATCTTATTTCGCGAAAAATTAATATTATTAAACAATTGCTTTAGATTTCAATGAAAACCTCAGCAAGCGAATGATTAAATCTCTCTTAAATTTACTTGCCTATCAAAATTACTTAAATTATAAGATATTTTAAAAGTGTTTAAAGAAAAATAAATTTTAGATTCAGAGGCCTGCTTCTGCGTTTAAAATAATGAAACGTTATATTTTTCAGTATACATTAATTTCAATTTTTGACTTGCCTGCCTCTTTTTAATTTCTAATTATATTATAAACATAAGAATAATAAATCATCTCATCTCCTGTTATTTCTTTTAATTTGCCTATATAAATAAACTTATTAAAATTTGAGTAAGAAAGGGTACATATGCGTTTGAAAGAAACACATACAAGAAACATTTGTTCCAAAATTTAGTTTATTTTAAATATTTTCTCAATATTCAACGGTAAATATCATTTCAATATATTTTATTGCGCGCATTTGCTTTGTTCTTTACTCATTATCTTTTAGTTAAACTTGAGGATTCAGCTATATAAGAACTTTAGATACAAAAATCTCATAAATAAATCAGCATTTCATAGTTATTTGGCTATTTACATTAAAATGGCTCATAAACTTTCTAGTCAATCATAATAATATTCTTCAATTTTCGGAATGGGTATTATCTTCTCTCTGTTCGTCTCTCTGCTCTTAGACTTGTATATATATATATAGCAAATAATAAAAAAAAATTAAGTCAATTCCTACTTAAATCAACGAAATACTTTATTTTAGCTACTTTTTATTAAATAGTTACAATTAATATAAATATGTATATACATAGGACAGAATCACAACATTAAGTGGTAATTAATTTTTATTAATTATCATTAAAGTATTGTATTGTCATAAAGGACAATCGTGTATATAAAATTTCAGCTCAGTTGAGCGCTTTAAAATGCATTTTATTAACGATTGAAAATTCCACCAAGATAAATAAATAAATAAATATATAGAAAGAGTGAATTAATAGTAGGAATTGAAAGACGTGGCCACAGGAAGGGATATCTTAATATTGGATCCATTTTTAATTATTGCTGATGTTGCTTACTCTGATGAGATTGACATATCAAATACAACACAGAACAAAAATAGCTGAGACACTACTCGCTGTAACAAAAGGGAGGGACTTCTCCAGAGATCTTGCTATTTATACTCAGCGGAATATCACATGATCTATTTTGGTGGATGGATATAATTCAAAAGGTTACCGTTAGGCGGGTAATTTGTTAAAATATTTAAACAGTTGTCCTGAAGGGCAGAACCAGAGAATTTAAAGATACTGAAAGGGATATTAGAAGGAATTATATATATATATATATATTGAATACGTTTTACAGTACATACGTATACTATGTATTGAGTTTAGTGTTATACTACATGTGTGTATGAGTATAGTAAAATAAGCTTAACGCGAAAAAGCTTAAGGTATCCGACTACGTTCGGAACGTGATTTTGCAAAAGTGTGTAAATGGATAATATTTATGATATTTAGTGTCACTTAGATTAGACAATGTACATAAAATTGGGTTAAGAATAGTATTACAATAAAAAATTATTTAAGTACAATATTTTGACAAAAAATTAGCTTAGAATAGCCTTTTTTCCACATGTTCTTCTTTTATAAAAAATGCTTCTATTGTATTAATACTTTGCCTGTATATAGCTCAGACCTCGGTACAGAGGCTGAACTACAATTTTTGAAGTGCATAACTTGGAAGTCGGCTTATATCCATGTTTTACGAAAAGAGAGGGAAGAAATTTTAAGAAAAAAACACCGATAATTATTTAAAATGGTTGTTACTTTAAAAATAATGTGAATTTTTAATAAATCATAGTTGAGCCTCTGTACAGAGGTCTGAGCTATATACAGGCAAAATATCAATACAATAGAAGTATTTTTTACAAAAGGAGAACATATGGAAAAAAGGTTATTCTAAGTTAATTTTTTGCCAAAATATTGTATTTAAATAATTTTTTTGTCATAATGTCCTTAAAACAATTTTATACATGTAGTCTAATCTAAGTGACACTAAATATCATGAAAATTATACATTTATGCGCTTTTTTAAAATCATGGTTCCGAACGTAGTCGGATACCTTAAGGCGAAATATCGGTTAATTCAAAATAATACAACGATCCCGATAAACTGCTACGTATTTTCGTGCATATTTTCCCTTTACACGAACAGAGTTCCCTACTGGGAGAAGAATATTGAAACTGAGCCGACACTTAAGGAAATGTTTGAGAAAGTTTTTATATCATTGGACTATCCTACCACTGCCCTATCATTGGAAGAATTCGTTTCAGCAGATGATGATAATGTGTGTACACCTACTATTATGGGAGACAAAGACATTTTGGAGTTCGTTCAAAGCTCAAAACATATTATTGATGCAGATTCTGACGACGAAAATGAAATGAATAATGCAGGTCCTTTCCCACTCATCCGAAATTAGGAACATCATGAAAAGTTATTTATAGCCACACATTGTAACGGTGAAATGAATAACAAAGTGGATGACATCAAACATTTCGTTCTCAACTTGATGCTAAGAAAGAGATAATGCAAAGATAAACATCAAATTTTTTTCTAAAGACTCACTAAATGTTTTGTTTTCCAAAAAACGAAAATTTTGTATTAAATTTCATTACGTTCTTGTGAATATATTTGTTTCATTGATTTTTATTAAATACATGCATATATACATATAGCTATACTTGTGTTTAAAATTAAGAGAAATTCAGATTTTTCGTCGATCATCTTTAGAAATACTGGACAGATTTCAATGGAATTTTGAATGTATATAGGGTTGATATAATGCAAAAAAATAACTATTCAAGAGTTAGAATACACACGCGAGATCGTGCGTAACGTTCATCGAAGTCGGAAGGTATAAAACAGCAGTTACAAAATAAGACAAAAAAATTGGTTAAGAGGTTGTCCTCCTTTTTCAGATAAACAGGCCTCCCACCGTGATTTTATACCAGAAATAAAAAATTTATGAGTTTCTGTGTCAGTTAATCTCATTTGTACAGTAACTTTGTTTTTAGGCCTTGGATGGTTTTTGAATGGTTGAAGTGTTTTCGAGTTGCAATTGCTCTTCAGTAAGGTCTCAGACATGCTTTCTGGTGATCTAACTGGCCAATCCATTTGTTGAATATCCGCACATTTCAAAACTTTATCGACCAGATGAACTCTATGAACCTCGCGTTGTCATGTATTAAAAAAAAAGTCAGGGCCAACTGCACCCGTGAAAAGGTGAACATAGGGCTTCAAGACCTCAACTCTATACCTTACA
This sequence comes from Trichonephila inaurata madagascariensis, assembly GCA_019973955.1. Classification (NCBI taxonomy): domain Eukaryota; kingdom Metazoa; phylum Arthropoda; class Arachnida; order Araneae; family Nephilidae; genus Trichonephila; species Trichonephila inaurata. The sequence goes on along the minus strand of BMAV01026601.1, from coordinate 17,367 downwards.
GCAGCTACAGTGCTTCTTGTAAAGACGAAGCGGAATGTCCAGTCATCCAAAGTGATGCCTGCCCAACTTTCACTATAGTAATGGTCAATTTCTCAGACATTGGAGGGCAGGTGGATGGGTCCCTGGTTTTCTTCATGTGAAAACGCGGGGAGATTAAATTGGAGTATCAAATAGATGATGGTTTGAAACAGGTTTCAACACCAAGATTTGTAGTACAACGTCATTTAACATTCATTTTAGCTTACTTTAAAATACATTAATAAAACATTGGCTTAGACCGAAGAAAAAAAAAAGGAATGCTGAAATAAATCCAAGATTTATTTATTTATTTTTAGAAGTAAGAAAAAAAATATTAAATAAACTGTGGAGATTGCTTTGATTTTTTCTTCATTTTTAATTTTCATGTAAAATAGTACGTCAATTATAGCAATGTTAATGTTTTATCCTCATTTCAAATAAATAGTGTGATATTTTTTAGGCGTATGTTTTTCTCCCTCGCATGAAAGAAGTTATTACTTATAATCGCTTTAACCCTTTATCTTCCACATTATGATTTACTGTAGTCTTTTTCATACAATATGTTTTTTGAATCACTACATTGAAAATTAAGGGATATACGTAAACAAAATATTCAACTTTGAGAAATTTAATCCGTTAGAACTAATTAATTAATTAAAGATATTCATCTGTAAAATTAATTATATACTCGGATCACTTAAAATAAATAGTCAAATCGTTTTCTATGGCTTTCAATAACATACAAAAAAAAAGACACTTACCTACTCTCATTAATTACTTTTCGAATAAATAAAGACAATCTTTGCAATTCTATCAAAGTGTCAGCTGAAAGCGCAACTTCTGCTATAAAACTATTCGCCTTTCCCGCTAAAATACTCATCATAGAACCCGTGCTGCCATATAATTTCGAAGAATGGATTTAAAAGAATATTTCTGTTAAGTACAGTCAGAGTATTCATAAAAATGGTTATTCTAAGTAATTTTAAAATGAGTGGTACTTATAAGTACCATCGGTAGGTAAAGGGTTAAATTAAAGACTTTTGCTTTGATGACACGAGATAGTATTGTGAAACTACAAGGAAAGTGAGCAAGCATGTACGGCGGCCACTCACAAAAAACCGACTTCGTTTTTGGGAACAAATAACTACTCAACGGTCAAGTAGTTTAACGTGGGAAAGTACCCAAGACAGGACAACACCGATGCTTAGTTTCGAAGACAAATCAACCTTTGACCTTCCTCATGTGAAGCCGATACAGAAGTAAACGACGTTGCTTCCCCACCAATCTTTCGGCTCATGTATCTCTTTTGAAGATTATTAGAAAATTTGACTTATTCTACTTTTAAAGAAACATGAAAAGGAGAAACCCACACATTCCAAGAGACACCCCTACACTTTCCCACACTAACTATCAGACTGATTCTCCGACTCACTTGTAGGTTTACTTGTAAGTTCTAGCACCTACGATGACTTCTGTGTGTGAAGGCCACATAAAAATACATCTTACACAACGTACACATCAATAACCCGTCTTTTAACATTCTTCGACCGCCACGACACACCGGCTGGTTTGAGAACATGCACAAGTTTTGAAAACTTATAATTTCTGATAAAATATTTTGAGCAAATAAGATAACATTTTGGTAAGACTGGCAAAAGTAGTTTTTATAGCTATACATTTAAATTAGGTAAAAATTTTTGTCACGTTTGTTTTGAATGTTGGTGTAGCATGCGCTTTGACTACTTTTGTGATAGTCAACACGATAACATATCTTTCGAAATCTGAGAGCTCTGAACTGTAAGCCACCATACATGTACAGGACAACAATATTGTTTGTCACAGAATGTATTAGTGAGTTGGGCGTGAGGTATCGTAACACATTTGACTGCTTTATTTGCATGTGTGTCCGACAATTTCTTGATAGATATTGTACATACATATAACCATTAACCAACCATACTAATATCTTTGCATTTAACTTATATGAAAACCATTTATAATTTGGAGTCAATTCTCTATCATCAAACAAATAGTATTTAATATAATCGCATTCAAAAATCTTTCAGTTTAATATAAGCATTTAATATGAGGTATTTCATTTGATTAAAAATTATTAGAAAACAGCTCAAGGATAGCACAATAAACTTCGTATTTTAAACTAAAAGACTAGATTATTTATCTTGTAAAGAGAGTATATAGGAGCATCCTTTAAACTGTAGAACTTTCAGAATCGAGCACATTTTTTTATAAGAATAAAATCAAATTATTTGATATAAAAAAGATGTAAAGTTGTTCTTTAGAGAAAATTTAATTAAAAAAAATTAAGAAATCATTTATTACCTCGATTTAAGTGTTTTAAACCCTTGTAAGTTAAGAGTGAACTTAAAAGCTTTATAAGAATGAAATACAAAAAATAATCGCATTACTCGAAATTAATTGCTTTATTTTACATTTAAGAAAATTTAGAAAAACAGAAAACTCTGCTGATATATAAATATAAAAATGCACTAATATGATGCTCTAACACAAATGACTGATTAACCAAAGGGAATTTTAGTGTAAATTACAAGAAGTTGTTCTTTTTTTGCTCAAGAACACGAAGTGTGATTAAATAAAGTGATTTTTAAGTCTTGAAATTTTTTTTTTAATTTGATTTTTTCAACTAACTGTGAAATTATTTTTCTTCAAAGTAAGAAAGTTTTAATATAATTGATCAGAACTGGGTAAATTCATTCGTTATGTAGAGATTTTTATATCATAAAATATGCCATTCCGGAATTTAATAAATCAAAGGGTTTTTTCCCCTAACTATCTATGATATACCTTTACTATTAATTACTTTAAGGGGGCATGGTACGATTTAAGCAAAAATGTTTAATTTAAGGATTTTTGAACTTTTTTTGGTGTCCTCTTATGTGTGTATGCTATGTAAAACAGATTTTGTTCTCGAAATTTCATAAAACGCTAGCTATTTAAATTTTTAAGGGAAAAACTTAAAATTTGTGAAGGGATTTTAAAATGCTACTCCTCCTAAAAAAATTTACGTACATACATGAAATTTGATTTACAAGTACGTCAAACTGGATAGACTAGTGGTTAGAACATCAGACTCCAGACTGGAAGGCCTGGGGTCGATGCGCGATGCCACCAAATACCCTCCGAGTACACACGGAGTGCGTGCTCGTTAAATCAGTGTGTCCGAAAGTCTTGTGGGCTGAATCACGAGTGCAGGGGATTGGAGAATATTTCCCTCCCCTCCAGTCCCATGGCAAAATTGTGGAGGTGGAGATAAGTGGTGTTACCATCTATCATCCCTTCGGGGAATTTTGCTGAGCTGATTTGTACTATCACCTGTATGGTGCTTAAGGCCTAGGCCAACGAAAGGCGTACTTCTAACCCCTTGTCACGATGAATTTCATGGGCCTCGTTCTGACTGCGTCAGACAGGTGGTATTGGTTACAACAACAACAACAAAAATTGGTATGGGTTTTGCGATAACATCATTGGTACTTGTACAATACTTCTTTTTCTAAATGTTTATTGAAAATTCCTTTAAAAAAATAAATTCTGAGTTCAATTATTTTTTAAAAACTAAGTATTGCTTTGATTCAAAAATCCATACCAACTTTTGTTACATGTACTATTTGCAATACATAAAAAAATTCATAGCATATTAGGCAGAATAGAAAAAAACCTTAGCATTTTAGATGAAGATGAACTAGTTATTTTATCTTTCTAAGATAAGTAAGTTTAATTTTTTGATTTGGCGTTGGTATGTGAATAAAATCGAATGTAAAAGCTATCAAAATTCTGAATTTTTTAAGTTTAGAGCTTTGAAATTTTGTGAGGTTATAGAAAAGTATATAAAGAATAATTTAGGCTAAAACAATTAGATTCGATTTTTTGACCGATTTTTGTCAATTGAATCGTACTATGTCCCCTTAAAATTTACTTACAAGAGAAATTATTAATCTAATATTCCTTTTATGTCTGAATGTAACAAAAATAAAATTTCAAGTCTGTTTTTTAAGCGATCATAATGCCGCGGATAAAGATTCTAATTTAAATAGAATTAGCAGACTATAAAATTAAAAAAAAAATGATCTAAATCTTTGAATGGGAATGAATAGTTATAAATAAATCATTAAGAATAGAATTTTGACAGAATAAGAATTTTAGCACTAAGAATTCCACAAGAACAAAGTTTCAACATACCTCACTTTATTTCACGATTCGATTTCAATAAGGACACATCGCGAATAAATAAATAAAATTTATAATTTATAATAAAAAATATTTTACATAAATAGAAACGCGTGACAAATAAAAAATATTTAAATGCGTTGATGGTGCTTCAGTTCATGAGTCAACACACAGATCTACCTGATTTTTTAAAAAAAAATTATAAAATACTACAAATATTGCATTGTTTATATGAAAATATTAATTATAAGGAATATAGGAAAACATTACTTATTTTTTTATACATATTATTTGTTAGATTTATTATCATGTTGAAATGAACATGAATATTCTATTTGTAAAGATAACACTATAATTTTTTTCACCAGAAAAGTGTTATTTTTTATAACTTCTGTCTTAAAACATAAGGATAATGGCTATTATTCCCCTCAAACTTTGCTTTTTAATCAGGACAAAGTTAGTTAAAATTGAACTTTTGAACTAAAATTGAACGTTTTAAACGAGAAAATCTATAAATTCGTGCTTTTCATTTACATAAAATAAAAGACTAACAAAAAAAAAAAAAAAGAAAAAGCAACAGTGGCACGAATTTGCACTACAATCGTGAGTAAAGTTAAAACAAAAGGTTCATAAATTTAAGAGTACAATTTCAAGATTTGCTTTTCCACTGTAAATTACTTTAAGAAATTAGCCTTTAAATACCATCTGCTATCATATTCTTGTTTTACTGGTCTCGGTAGAGATGTCAATATCCAACGTATCTCAAAAAGGAACGTCAACTAATTCCTCTTGTATTAATCTTAAATTTATTTAAGTGAGTAAAAAAGACTTGAATGTGTGTTTGGAATTTTTTCCCCTAATCCTTCACTAGATTTTTTAAAACCCGTCCCAAAAGTTTTTTTTCAGTTTTATGACCCCCGGGTACATTAATCAAAGACAGCTTTTTCCCCAAGTTTTTTTAAAAAAAAATTATCTCATTATGAAAATTTTCACGCCCCACAAATTTATTTATCTGTCCATTTTTCACCAGCAGGTTTTTGTTTTTTTTCCGGGAAAAGGGATTTTTGGGGAAATTTTTGAATCTTTAAATTTAAAACCCTTTTTCCTTTTTTCATTTCCCCAATCCTAATTATAAGTGGGTAGCATTAACATTTTTAAGGGTCTTAATATTTTTTACCTTTTGTTCAATAAATTCCCCTTAATTTTTGGGCCCTTAAAGGGAAAGGTTTTTACCCGGGCGCAAGATCTTTTTGATTTATTTGGAAATGATTATGATTGTGATTTGTTTTCCCCAATATTTTTTACGGATTCATAATGTCCAAACATTAAAAAGTCTAAAATATGCAATTAGTTTTCACCAGAAGGTTTTGGCGCTTATTTCAGATAGTATAGGATATACTTGGGGCTGCTGAATCATTATCTAAATCCTTGATTCATTACTTTCGGTTTAACCCAACTTAATATGAAGTGGTAGCTTTAATACTTTCTATTTTTGTCCAATAAATATCACTGCTTAATCCTGGACGTCAAGGGTACGGCATTGGATCTGGTGCGACCCAGATGTCTGATTTAGTTGTGAAGATGATTTTGACTGTGATTTGATTTCAATATCCTTATGGATTCATAATGTCCAAACATAACAAAGTCTAAAATATGCAATTAGTTAATATTTACATAGTAATCTAGGCTCTAGATATATCGGACAACATTCTTCAACAACATTCTCAATTCTGTGTTTTCTTTCATAATTTTCTTTTGTAGTTCTTGCAAGCGAAATGAGATGTTTAGTTTTGGTTTGTTTTGAGGATAAAAAAATTAAGTATGTTCCAGAATTTTACCATACACACAGATAAGTTTATAGAGTACAAATGAAATGAAAATCTGGGCATAACGCCATTTTTCCCCCCCAAAATAAAAATTCAAAATTTTAGGATGCAAGGGTTATACGGGGGGTATAAAGGAGTTAAAAAAAAAAAAAAAAAGAGCTGACTAAAAAAAATTGATTCTTTACTTTTTTTGAAATATTTCCCCCATTTAAAAGTCTTCTTAATGCAAATTTTGCCCAAAAGTAAAATTTTTTTAAAAAAAAGCTTAAGAAAATTCCTCGAATAAGTAAATTTAAAAACATTATAGTATTGAAAAACGTATATTTCAGGTTTCTTCGTTAGAAAGAGGGTGCGCGTTATACGGCGAATATACCTCAAAATAAAAAATTGCAGCTTCAAAGTATGGGTGTGGTTTCCCCCCGTTGGGTTTAAGCCGGGTTTTTCGGGGGAATCAAATATTTAAAGACTCAGTTTCACCTAATATAAGAAGATTTGCTTATAAATACTTGTAGCCACATGGTTTAAATGGGAAAACATAACCCTTTTAAAATAGATTTAAAACCTTTTGAAATTTTTTTGGTATTATAAAGACCCAAGTTAAGCTGCTAAGAAAAAAAGTTCTTTTCAGTTGTGGGAAACACTAATATTTACTACAACGTACAGTGTGAAAAGTTATTGATCTTATTTATTCGTGATAAGAAAAAATCTATTCTGATTTCGCACATAATCTTTTCTTATTTTAAAAATTTTACCAATAACATACACATTAAAATCGGGAAAGTAAATTCACTCATTTGGGGTTTTTTTTGGGCCTTTGAAATTCCCATTTGTAAAAATATAGATTAAGTATATGTATGCACTTTAAAAAATTAAGTGGTGATATTATCTTGTTATTTTGTTTATTATGATTATCATTTGAAAAGTATTAGTATTAATACTAAAATGCTCAATAGAATCCTCTCGATAACAAAAGTTGTTGAAAAACACCATTATCTATTACACATGCTGATTCTAGTTTCTTTCCTGGCATGACTTTTAATTATTCTTTTATTAAGCAACTTTACAGAAAATTGCAAGCGATTTTCAGATTTAGTAAATTAATCATGAGTCAATAATGAGAGAGAGGAAAAATGACTAGAGGAGTTAAATCTATTCCATGGAAATATATACAAACTTCTGTCACATTTGTTTTCTTTTATTATAAAGTTATAGTTAAATCAATGTTTCTCAAACTTTCAATGTCTGCGACCCAATTTTTGAATATAACTTTCATAGCTCCCCCCCCCATAAAATAACAATGCATTGAATCAACAATATATATATATAATGTACCTTGTCGCTAAAACTACAATAGAACCTTAATTATAAACCATTCACATTATTAAGATAAGAATTAAATTTCGTACATGTTACTTTTAAGTAATAGATATTTTAAGTAAATTATATATATATATATATATACTTTTAAGTTAAGGATAACTATTATATTACTTTTCCATTCTACATTTATAAGTGTGTTATATCAGTGTAAATGTGTAATTTCTTTTTTATTATGTCAGAATATATATTATTTTTGTTTTGTGCTTCCTTTCAGTAAATTAATAAGTTTTTAAATCTTTTATATTCAAATTCTTTGATACGCTCGTGCTCCCACTTAGGGTTATCACACCTCCCCTAGGAGGGTCCACAGTTAAAGAATCACTGGATTAATCATCTCTCTTTTATCATCAAAACTTTACTTTTTCCTTTCTACTCTCGATCTTTTTCGTCGAGAAAAATGACCAGTTCGGTAATTCCAGTAATATAATTTTTGGCTATTTTTGAAACTTTTTTATTGAGTTATTTAACTGTCGAATTTTATATCAATTTCAATTAGTCTTTTTTCTGTTGTTGTTGTTGGCGTATCCATGATGTGCAGATTGGCAAAAAGAAGAATCTTTAGATAGCTCCGAAGCTGTTGAATTTCCTGAGGGTTGGTCCACCGTTAGCGTACGGAGATGCCCCCAGTTGTATTAAAATAAATATTATTATTATTAGATGTAATTAATATTATATAAGATAACATTGATATCAGTGACATTATCAGCTTTAATATATATCACACCGATAGTCAAGTAGATATCTTATTAAATAGTAAATGTAATATTTTTTACATGCCGGCTGTGTGAGGTAGGCCGACTGGTGCTAACCTTGTTTGCCCAAATTTGCGTTCTCACCCCCGGCCCAAGCCTGTGAATTTTCATGAAGCAAAAAATCGACATTGTCCATGTCGTATGATTATGCGGTATGTTAAATATTCCTTGAGTGCATGTTTGACTTGGACGTTCTCAGCAAAATTAAATTTCTTGTACTGTTTCGCATCGTCAGAGATCTGGTGCCTCCCTCTTGAAGGAAACTGGGCGTCAAAATCACGTTCCTGGATTGGTATACCACGTATATGGTGTCGCACTAAAAGGAGATTCCAGCCCCCGGGGATTCTACAAGGTCTGAAATACTAAAATACCTATCCGCAGCCCCATTAGAAATTAAAAAAAACATTTTGGATATTTAAATCAAGGTAAAAAGAAATGAACAAGTCAAAGTTATTCTCAGGATAAAAAAGGCAAAGAAAGTTTTCAATGCTTGCTCAATACGGATTTTATGTCAAAATTCTCTCAACTGTAAATGCTAATGCATAATTTTATATGAAATTAATTATGGGGAAAAACACGATTTCTATAAAAATGTGCTAAATAAAAATTACAGGATCGATATCTTTACAGATTGGGATACTTAATCAACACCAAGCACACAATTAAATGTGCGCATTTAACAACGTAGACAACATCATAACCAAAATGTGTGTAGCATTTTTGTTTAGTCTCCAACGGATCATACAAAGAATACGTCCATTAATTTTAAGTCGCAATTATTTAAATCAATATACACTCATAGACAAACAAATTTAGCGCACCAAGAATGAGTCATCAAAATGAAACGAAATTTTACATACGTAATGACTACTTTGATATAAGTAAACGATTAGAAAATCAAAGAAAAATGATCATTTATTTCAGAGAAAAAGGCTAGGAAGGGAAGTAACACTGCAGAGACAATCTTGTGACACCCTAGCCGTGTGAGACCGAGAAATGTCTTGTTGAAAAATGCCTCCTGGGAGCTGTTGCATGAGTGGCAACACAGGTGGTTGCAAGAAGGCATGTCATGGACATACCCTGGCTAGTTGGTGCCACGGATCAATACAGGGGTGACCGTATGTTGTAGGCAAGGCACTCCACACCATTACACCAGCTGTGGGAGCGGTGTGTCGCTGTAGCCCGGGAGGATTGAGGCGTTCACCATGGGGTTCCACACGATTGTCATCATTGCTGAAATTGACCCGGGTTCGTCGCTAAAGACGACCAGGTTCTATTCAGCTGCAGTCCAGGTTCCTCGTGCGTGGCACCCCTCCAAACGGAGGCGTCGATGAGTGGGTATCAAGGGCAGCACACTTAAGGACGCCGCGATCCCAAATGTCCTTCAGCCAGACGCCTTTGTATGGTTCGGGGAGCACAGGAGGCCCCTAGTGAAGGTGCTACCTATGCCTGGATGGCGGCCGATGAAGCAGTTGGCTGTACGCCTGCATTTCTTACGATGTGGCGGTTTTCTCGACGACTGGTCTGTAGAGGGCGTACTGAGCCTGGTCTTCGTGTAAATGACATCTCTCGGATCCACTGGTCCCAACACCTCCTCGCAACACAATCAGAGTGGCCTAATTGATAAGCTACTCGCCTAGCTGAGAGAGAGACCACCCAGCTTCCATCATGCCGATGATTCTCCCCCTCTCAAACTGCGACAGCTGCTCATATTGTCTTCGAAAACGGCGTAATGGTATCTCTACTTCAGCTCTTTCTTTGTAAACGATTCAGCACATTTAAACAAGCTTTGGTTACCTGTTTTATACTCCACGGATAACGACGTTAAACGCCCTCTACGGGCTATACGTAATGCGTAATCATGCTGCATTTAATAATTTGCACGTCTCCCCGACATATACCTTCATGTCAAGTTTCGTTACGATTCCGCTATTATTTCTTGGTGCGCTAATTTTTTGTGTGTGTGTCCATGAATGTATATCAACAAATATAGACTATCTTTAAATTGAAGCATTCCTTATGCATATTTTTTTTAATTTTATTTACCCAGATACTAATGACAATGTTGATAGGATAACGTCCGCATTCAATTTAACCAAGGAACCCCTAGACTCCCTTACATTTTTGAAGTTCCGCCTTTATTAAGAACATTTTTTAAAAATGTATTGCTCTGTATCTAATGAAAGCGCTAATTGGGTGTAAGCATAAATACACTTAACCAATGTAACCATAATTAGACCTTTACTTTCAAGTACCGCCTTTTTTCAATAATTTCATAATTTTCTGTAGAAATTGCTCAAAAAAGCGATAGTTGGATGTAAATCAGATATATGATCACAGAGAGGGTTTTCCTTTTAAATACAACATTCTTTATACAACTTATTTTATTACCGACACATATTGCAGAGTGGTTGGATGAAATCCGAATTTAATGTAATCGATGGAACCCTAGATTCTCTTATATTTGTAAAGTACCGCCTTCTTTAGAACACTAATCAGATTTTATTGCTCAGATTTAAAAGTAACCTCTGAATGGATAAAAGTCTCAGTAATTTTAACTAATTTAACAATAGTTAATCCTTTCCTTAAAAAGTACAACCTTATTTCAATACTTTAATAATTTTGTTGCAGTAATTACTTAACAAAGCGTTGGTGGAGGCAGGTTAAAATTATTTTATTCAATATATATATTATGTTTTGACTTTTATATTTAAAGTACCGCCTTCTTTAATTAATTAAATCTTACTGTTCAGGTTTCGATAACAGAGCTAATTGGATGTAAGCCATAACTAATTAAACCAATACAATCAAAGTTAGGCTTTTACAGTAAAAGTTCCGCCTTCTTTAAAGGATTTAATAATTTTATTGTTATATTTTGCAACAAAGCTTTGATTGGGTGTAAATTCCATTATTTTATTCAATGTCCTCGTATATCGGTTTTATTTTTAAAGTACTGCCTTCACTTTACTTTTAGTTAAGTTTAATTGCACCATTGATTCTTATGAAAGCGCTGATTGGGAGAAAGTTTAGATATACTAAACCACAATGTAATCATTATTCAGCCTTTTTCTTGAGTGAACCGCCTTCTCTTAAACAATCTTACGGATTTAGTGTTCAGATTCACATTAAAACCAATATTGTCAAAGATTGACTTTTATTTTTTAGCATAAAGCCTTCTTTATAGTGTTACATTTTATTGGTATATTCTATTGAAGGCGCTGATTGGAGATGCATGGTATAGTTACTTTAACCAATGTCAACGTAGTTTGACTTTAAAACTTTAAACATACCGTTCAGTGCTAGTTTTATGTCATGGGACACCCACCAAAGTTTTGTTTATGTTCGCTAAGATGGGCGATAACATTACAATATGGTTACATTGATATTTTTATCGTCTGGCAATGTGGTTGCTTTGGGGATAACTTATAGTAGAAATAACTTTTATCGGTTTCTTGCCGTAATCCTATTAATTAACAATTTCAGTGTCATTGCTCTATTATTTCAGTCTCCTGTTTTATTTTGTGGTATTTTTTAATACGGATATTTCTATTATCATGGATAAGTACTAAGAGGAATTTTAAAAGAATGAGTGTTAAACTTTTAACTATTGCTATAAATCGTCCGTTTCCATTTTATTTTACTTTTTAAAAATGCGGGTAGAACGTTCCTTGTTCTATGAAATTCGTTGAAGGAACTATCAGTTTTAGATATCGCAAGTTTTCAGTACTTTGTAATTTGTTTTCATTATTAATTTTAATATGCATTACGTAATTATTTTATTAATTATATAAAATACAGTTCTTATTATATGTAATAATCATATAATATTGTCATTTATAATAGTTTTTCATTTTTATTTATAACTATTATACATATTATGTTATTTATTTTAACTATTATTGTTATTTATTTAATTATAATATATGATTATTATATATAATAATTATTATTAAATCATACTATATGAATATTATATATAATTACTATTAAATTATATTATAAGAGAGAAAGAGATTATTATATACTGCATAATACTATTAATTAATACATGCTACTTTTTATTATATTCTATTGATATTCATTATTTATTGATCTTGGATTTTCTCAATTTCTTCCTATATCACTTCATTTGAAATATATTTCAATATATTTCAAAATAATTCTTTAAAATTATTGTGTATCATTAAATTACCGCTAAGCCGCCATCTTGGTTTACATTCCGTTGCTTGGTGTGATTCTTTATCGCACCAAGCAGCACTTGGCGCCTTGCCCTAAGATATCAAATTAGTTCCATTTGCGACCAAATTTTCAATCATTATTTTCACCCCCCCTCCCATGTATTGACAATGTATTGAATACAATAATGATGTTCTTTGAAGATAAAACTACAATACAACCTTAATTGTAAACCGTATAAATTATCAAGATAAGTATTAAATTTTGTAAATGTTACTTTCAAATAACAGATATTTTAAGTAAATTACTTTGAACAATACTTTCGCACTTGACCATGTCCGAATGATTTGGCCCGTCGCCAAAAGGCCTTTGAGTAGCTGAAGAGTGCGACGTTGATATTCACTCACTCACTTAAGAATTACGTTACTTTTCCAGTCTACATTTATAAGAGTATTGTATCAGTGTAAATGCGTAATTAATATTTTATAATGCTGAATTTATTTTGATTTGCTTCCTTTCAGTGAATTAATAATTTTTTTTAAAATAATATTTTATTTTGGAATTACGGTAACCTCGTGCCTCCACCTAGGGATACTATGCCCCCTATGGGGTCTCCCCACAGTTTGAGAATCGCTGCCTTACTGGAGAAAATGTAATTTAAAAATCAAATGCTAGTAGTTGACTACGAAGTAAATAGAGTTTTTGAACAATACAAAGCAATTTATTGAGCAACAAGTATAATACAAAGTTTTTTTTAAGTCAGTTCCTACTTCGAATGGATGCATAGGAAGTATTTTATTAAAGATTGAAAATTTGAACGATATATATAATCAAACTCAAACTCAGTGGCGTAATAGACCATGAGGGTCAGGGCCTACTGTGCCCATCCCAGTATATGTGATCATTGGGCGCTGAGGTGCAGGAGCAGATGTCCCGATCAGGTGGTCAGTCTGAAGCAAGACCTCCAGTGTTTAAGTACCCAAGCAAGCTTGGTGTTCATTTATCGACCCACTGCAGTAGGGATGAAAAGCTGAGTTGACTTTGCCCAGCCATGGAATAGAACCCGGACCTGAGGTGTGGAAGCTCGATACGCTACCACTCGACCACTGGGCCTTAAACGATATACACACATATATATGTATATATAAGTAAATATAAACATATATATATAAAATGTGAAGTAATAGATGGAATTGAAAAAGAGCATGATTTGTTTTCATTCTTGTGACAATGCATTCGTGGTTTGGCTGAAAATTTGGTTTTCGACACCAACTTTTGTCATTGTTTTAACAGTTACATTATTACAACAATGGAGACGAATCTAAGTTGGCGTCAAAAACTGATAATCAATTTAATTGAATTTAATTAATGAATTAATATTTAAAAACTGTATTGACATCAAGTGTCATCCAGTACAAGTTTTAAAAATCATTTGAACTTGATTGGATGAATGGAGAGTATTTTATTACGATTGAATATTTGAATATATATATACAGAGAGAGAGAGAGAAAGAGAGAGAGAACTAAAAAGTAGGAATTGAAAAAATGATTCACAAAAGTATACTCTGTTATAGATTCATATTCTTTGTTGCTTTCAATTAAAATATACAAAGAGAGAAAAAATATATATTCGCTAAAGCGTCGCACTCAGAGGGAAGATAGAAAACGTAACAAAAAGCATAAAATGTTTTTACAACCTCAAAAAACTATCTAAAGTTAAAAAAATATACTATAATATTAGAAGTTCATTTATGGAATATTTTAAGCTGACTATATTACATTATACGTCATATTTTTCATCATATCCTTTAATGCACTCTTTACGAAAGAATACTAGCTTTATACTTTATGATGCTCCAAGGTATAGAGAAGAATAAAAAAGGCATAAAATTTACTTTTTTCAAATTTAAACGATGACAGGAAAAACTCTATTTGTGAGCTACATCTTATTTATCAAAACTTTCAGCACTACCGTCTTAAAAATAAGTTACAGAAAATCAGTAAACGCAGAAGACTTTGTCATTTTCTTATCTAAAATTCAAGCATGAGAGAAAATGATAAAAATTTTATTATGTTTTGCTCTCAAGTTTCACTGGGCTGATTCTTTTAAAAATTATAAGTAATACGTTTTATGAGATTCTGAAAAGTCCTCTTTTCAAACATTTCTCGCATGTCAGGTTTAATAAGTTTATGATTATATTAGTTTTGTATAACCAATAAAAACATAGTAAAGAAGATTTATGTAATGTTTTTTCGTCCTCTTTTTTTTACGACTAAGAAGATTCAGTGAATATTTTTTTTACTTAAGCATTTATTTCCTATCGTTGACCCAAAACTAAACATCAATAACTATATTGCCTAATCATGTACCATCCATAATTTCTTATATGTACTGATTCATATTCGTCGTGTACATTTGATGAGTATTTTGTTTTAGTATAATTATATAGGTTACGATATAATAACGTTATATTTAACTTTCGCTTAAAAGTTTCAAGTATTTTGAAGCATATAAATTTATGCGTATGTTTAAATGGCATTTTATTCATAGCGACAAGTTAATTCCTTAACTGATCAGTTGTTTTACCCAAAATATTTCAAAGAATCAAATTTATTTTATTGTATATAATTAAACATCATATTAATAAAATAAGTAAATGGAATAATATTATTTTAATTTTAAAGTTTTTACACTGTTTTTTTTATCTTACAATAGTGAAACATAAAAGTTCTTTAATGTTTTCTTTTTGTAAATACATTGGGCGTGATTTGAAGAATATTTCACATATAACAATGTTTTGATGAATATTTCACATATAATAATATTTTGAAGAATATTTCACGTATAATAATATTTTGAAGAGTATTTTACGTATAATAATATTTTGAAGAATATTTCACGTATATAATTTTGAAGAAAATTTCACGTATAATATTTTGGGGAATATTTCACGTATAATAATATTTTGAGGAATATTTTTATGTTAATATTTTCTCAAATGGTCGAGGATTTTTGTGTGTGTGAAGATGTTTGCGAGTGTGTGCGTTTCCCTGAAGAATGACCAAAAAAATCAGCAGAAATTTCTGAATCTGTATCCAAATTTAGTTTACTCATTCATTAATTTTTTTTGTTTGAGTCTTCCATAATTTTAAAAATTACCATCTGCAAAAGCATTGCATGCAATACAACACAATTTAAAGGATATAAATTCTTGCCTTCATCGAAGAAAAATTCTTGTCTTCCCACAGAGAAATTCCAGATGAGAAGCTTTTCAGTACCATAGTCAAATTACATCACCTCTCCAAAATACTAGCACTAAATAATATTACTATAAGAGATCTCACGGGTGTTAACTTTCTCTAGAGGGCTGAAAATATAAACAATATTCGAATACGTATACATAACTCTTTGAAATTAAAATTAAACATTTCAAATCTTTTACACATTATTTATAAGGGAATGGGGCTTCAAAAAAGTGTAAAATGTTTAAAGTATAATCAAAATTTAAAAAATTATAAGCATATGAAAATAAGGATTATTTCTATAAAAATATATTTTAGTTGTACATGTCATTTTCTAAAATAGTAGCTTTAATTACCAGCAATGAGTTGATTTAAAAAGTTAAATGTATCTTTATTACACTGTAGTATTTTTATATAAATAGAATAATAAATAATATTATTAAAAAATAAAAAAAAATTACATTTTAAATTTTTTTTTAAAATTTCAATATTTTTCAAATATTTTGAAATGCAAAAGATATATTATTCTTAAATTAAGTATAGTTTAAAGAGTATGATACATTTTACAATTCCATAAAGTCTTATACATCAAAGGCTTTAGCAAATAGCATGCGAAACGCAAAAATTACTTAATATTTATTACCAAATTATTTCTTATTTTCATATGCTTATAATTTTAAAAATTATGATTATATTTCAAACATTTTGTACTTTTTTGAAACCATAATCCTTTGTCAATAATGTGTAAAAGATTCGACTTATTTAATTTTAATTTAAAAAGAATTATACTTGTTTAAAATTGTTTATATTTTTACCCCTCTAAACGAAATTAACACCTTTCGAGACCCCGAATATACTCAAATCTAAGAAAGAATAAAAATATCAGTGCCCATACAGAGCACGAGCCAACCAGTTGCGTCCAAATTTCAGGCTCTCATATAAAGTACGGGAAAACCGCTTAAGGGGCAAATGAAATTTAAACTAATATTTATAATTGAGTTAATTTATAACAAAATAATCTTTTACATTTTGTATTGCCAAATTATGCTTCTAGACAAGGACAGCACAAATACTAAAACGTAACTATTAAGAAATCTTAAGATATAACATGATAAAGTTTGAAACGGGCTAATATTAAATTAAAAATCAATTACGTGAAAAAAACACACATGAAGGTTTTAAAAATGCAATTAATAACATCATTAACACTGTAGTTTACATAATTCTTTTTGAAACAATGGTAGCTTTAATTTTTTGACTATTATAAGAACTGAGTTTCTTTTAGTGTAAAAATTAAAAGTTCTTAATTTAGTTTAAACATTTAGTATAATATGGTCATTTAAAAATATTAAAATTTCCCTTTAATAAACACTATGGAGTACTTTTTTGAAATAATTCAAATTATTACAATAATTTAGAATTTAATTAAAGCATTTGTGTATGTGTACACATTTCTTAAGCCATTAACACCGATTTGTAATTAACATTTTTAAAATCGTTTATTTGACTTTTACTGGTAACTTTAAAGCAAATTAGTTAATATAAAAATATACATACATATATATATATATATATATGTAATAATTTCAACAATTTAATCGGTAATAGCTCTTGAACTATTTGATGTCCAGTCCTTCAGGACAAACTGTAATTATTTTAATTGGTTACCCGCCTACCGGGGACTTTTGAAACTATCTCCATCCATCTCCTAAAATCACGTGACGTCCCACTGGCTATAAATACCGAGATCTGGAAATCGCATCCCTTTT
>BMAV01026600.1:474932-491162 GCA_019973955.1 Trichonephila inaurata madagascariensis | reverse complement strand
GAGCTTTCTCTAAATTGCCATTTTTGCTCACTAAACTTTCTATCCTTTTAAAGGTTATCTTATTTGCATCTATGCTTCGTTTTACTTCTTGGATTTGGGTTGGAAAAGTTTTGCCATTAATCGTGGCCGTCAAAGAACGTAGGAGTTATGTTAGAAGAAGAACGCGAGAGATGTCACAAAATGATAAAACTATGTGGGGGATTCACAGTTGCCTGGATGCAGTCAGGATGTAGCATTTCTGCTACTCTACGTCTTACATATTTTAGGTCATCATTACCGAATAACGATATTTTAGTTTCGTCCCTCTATATAACTTGTGACCAATAATCATTTGTCCAATTAATGTGTTATATTGCCCATAATAGTCTCTTTTAGCCCTGCTGTAAATTGAGATAAGGCTTTTTTCGTGGAATTTTACTTTTTAGTCTTATATCTGCTAATATATTCCTGATTGTTTTTGAACTGACAGAAACACCAGCATCACTCAGATCACTTCTGATGGATATCCATGAAATTCTTTTATCTCTGAAACATAGTATTTTAGTTCTTCTGTCATCAACAGATGTGGTGCACCTTTTTCGCCCTTTTCATGCTTTCTTTTTATAAAATTTGTCTCCCTGACATCTTAAACAAAACTTTCAGTCTCGAGATGCAGTCACTGAACTACCCACATGTTATGTAATTTTAACATAGGAAATACCACTTTATCATCACACATGTGTCCAATCTACTCTTTTATTTGATGTCATTGCTTTTTGACTAAATATCATTGTTATCCTGGCCAGAAAACAGTTCTAACCTCAATCGTATCGAAAACTTATGGCACCGTTTGAAAACTCTTGTCCGAATGAGGTACCCATGAAATAAAAAGGAACTAACTGAGGATATAATTGTTTCCTGACATCATGTAATAACGAAATAAGAGCTTAAAACTATTTTCAGCTCAATGAAACATCGATGTGAAGCTATAATAAAGAATAAAGGCAACCTCACTAAGCTCTGATAACTCACTGCTATCATGAGTATTTAATGTATGTCGACAATTTTTGCAGCATAACTTTTTTTATGTTGAAAATATTTGAATTTTCTTTGTTGTATTGAATTTAGTATTAAATTTTCTTTAAAATGATTTAAAATACTTTGCATTTTATACAACGTAAAATTTTCTATGAGCATACAAACTTAAAAAATATAACAATTTTAAAAAATGTCCACAATTTTGGCCACACACCACTGTATATATATATATATATATATATCATCTCCTGATAGTGCTCTTAAGTGAGTGAGTGAGTGAATGTAGGGTTTTATGGCGCAAGAGCCAATTTTGGCTAAGCTGCGCCAGATAGTGTTCTTAAAATCAAGAGCATGATTACAGAAATATGTAATTAATTTTTCGCATCAATATAATAAATTAAATATCTATTTTGCATCATTGTGTAAATAACAAAATATGAGGTGCATATTTTATGCATAAAAAAAATCGATATTTTTTTAAGTACAAACAATATTATTATGATAATACTTCTTCGTATAATAGTGAATCGGGAGGTAATAATACAGTTAGAGAATTTTTTCAAGTAGAAAAGTACTTTTAATTTATAGGTTTTATTCATTATAATTGAGCAAAATAATGTTGATTTGGCTTCAACAATCTTGTTGATCACTCTATTGTTTCTTAATGTCTAATGAAACTCTGGAATTTTCATACAGTTTTTTTTATAAATAGAATTGTGGGATCTGTTTCTGAGAGCATTGAGATCATCTGAGAGCATACTGTTTATCGTACACACATATAGAAGAAGTATATCATATTAGTTGATATTTTATCAAGAAATGCCAGACACATATCTAAAAATTTCATAATCTCTTGCACATAATGAGTTTTCAAGAAATATAATTTGCTTGTTTATTATTTTTAATTTGTTAATTTTAACTTTACTTTCTACCAACAATATAAATATGAGTGTACGTTATATTTGTTAACGTTATGTGCACATTATCTTTTTTTTTTCACATTAAGGTACGGAATCATCTTCCTAATGAAAGTTTTTCGCATGTTATCTCTAGGTAATGTTCTTATTAACGTATTTCGCATTATCAAAGGGCAACACTTGCCACTACAACGGGGGTATTTTAAAACAATTATATACAAGATCTAAATTACGCAAATTTTTGAAAGATAAATTTCTTATTAGAGAAAGAAACTTACTTCAAATAGTGATAAAACAACCCCTTGGTACTAGACAGGGTTTCACAAAATGTGACTGCCATTCTAAGTATGCTGCAAATAGGCGCACGTTGCAAAAATCAGTTTGTATATAATTCAAAGGGGCACCAAAATTTAAATTTCTTTAACAAATGATTGTGTCAAATTATTTGTAAATTCCCATTTCCTTAATTGTAACCTTTAAATTATTTAAAGTAATTTGGAAAAAGACGCCAGTTTGTTAATAGTACTTTTAAGCGTCAATAGATGGCAATTTTGAGTCGCTTGGGTGAAGAGTCTGGTCTGACATTAAATGTGGCTTGTGAATTTATCTGAATTAATCGTCTTTAATCAGCCTTATATTTCGATCTTGTGAGCATTTGGAAGTGGTGGTTACACCTTTTATAATATTCCGTTCCTCATATTTAAAGTTCATAAACGTGCTTGTTATTTTAAATAAGATATTAGCAATGCAAGTGAGTTAGGCATAATGTTACACATACGATGCATGTAAAAACGGCCATAACTCTTCAGCAATAAGGAAATAAGCGTATGTGGCATCTATCCCCTATACTTGGGGGAAGACGCCACATGGTTCAGAAATAAATAAAATGAATTTTTTTTTCATTTTATAATACTGAATATTATTGTATAAAAAAGAAGATACAATTAATAATTATGCTGTTAGGATGGCACAAGGGATCTCCATAGGACGAGGATATACAGGGCTGAAATCGACTACTACTTCAGCCTGCTGCAGACCATTCTGCAGGAAAATTCGTTTTTAGCGAACTAATTATGAAAGAATTTAATTTTTTTTTCCAATAGTTATTGGTACTTCACATTTAATTTGGCAACGTTTGTCTTGTTTTTTTTATTTACTGTGGTGTTGTTGCATCTTACTCCATGACTGGTGGCATCTTTCCCATATATATGGGGAAGATGCCACAATTAAATGAATTTCTTTAACATTAAGTTTCTTATTTATTTTCATACTGAGAAGATAATTAACTTGTTTAGATAAACAATTAAATATTGAAAAATAAAGTGCATTTTTTTCATGGTCTTGTTATTTCAATTTTCAATGTACTAATAGAAAATTCTTTAAATGCGGCATCTTCTAACTATTTACCTTAATTGATATTTAACATTCTATACTTTGTCCATTGATTAATTCTATCACCTTAATTCTTTCAATATCTAAAAAATAAACAAATATCATTTTGAATTACAATTTGTTGTTTGCAATGCAACAACGATGCTTAACAATGCAAAAACGTTATTGTTCGGACAAAGAATTTACTTTTTTTTTCAGTACCTGTAGTAGAACTAATCTGCAGGTTGTGGAGGAAGAAAAGAGAGGAATGAAGTAATAGTTGGCACTTTAACTGATCATTTTATTTTGCAGACTATCAAGGTAATTTGCACATAAAATCTGATTTTCGCACTTTAACGCGGTAACATTTGTATCAAAGAACTATATACGCATTTTGTCTCAACTGAGAGAGAAAAAAGATGCATATATGGATTTCATAATTTATAATTAAATTTATTAGCGCTCTTTAGTATATGAGAGAAAGAAATATATATATTTAAAAAAAATTGGACTTCATCTTTTATTCATTGTATTGTTTGGACAGTAAAATGAATTGTTGGGACAGTATAATATCCTTTTCATGGTTTATACAAAAAATTGTATAAAATTTTTCGTCTCAAATCGATGATGACATTTCAATACGAGCAAAACATAACGGCGTGGGAAAGCTATTAAAATTATTTTTGAAAGTTTCAAGAAGTCACGAAAAATAATTCTTAATGCTTTTTTTCAGCATAAAGATGCAACTGAAAGACAAAAACCTTACGAGATGAGATCCATAATATTTGTTTCGATTAGACACATTTTCGTGAAACGTGATTGTAAGTTTTCCTTTAGTCAATTGCTCCTCAAATTGAAATGGAAGTTGAATAAAATGCATTAGGAAATTTTACTTTCTTGGCCGTAAATTCCATGATTTTAAATGCACGAATACATGTGTCTCTAAAAAGGACTTCTGAAATGCCAAAATAAGCTTATGGTGACTACGTTCGGAATCGTGATTTTGAAAAAGTGTATAAATGGATAACTTTTTGATATTTAGTGTCAGTTGAATTAGAATATTCATGTAAAGTTGTTTTAAAAATATTATTACAAGGAAAAAAATATTTAAATGCAATTTTTTGGCGAAAAATGAAGAAAGAATAATATATTATCAAAACATTCTCCTTTTATAAGAAATGCTTCTATTATAATATTTTGTGACTATGTTTAGCTAATACTTCTATACAGGAGCTGAACTAAAAGTTTTGAAAAATTCACATTATTTTCAGAGTTACGATCAATTGAAATAATAACGAATATTTTTTTTTGTTAAAATTTCTCTATTCTGATAAAGTAAAACGTGAATAATTTCCCTTCTAAATCATGTATTTCAAAAATGCTAGTTCAGCCCATGTATATAAAAGTCCTAGCTATATATAGAGAAACTACTATTATTATTATCGAAACATTTTTCCTGTAGAGAGAATATTTTAGAATTATGTTACATTTTCTTCATTTTTTGCCCAAAAAATTACAATTAAATAATTTTTTCTTGTAATAATATTCTTAAAACGATTCTATATGCATACCCTAATTCAACTGTGTGTGACATTGAATATTAAAAATATATCAAATTATACACTTATTAAAATCGTAGTTCCGAACGTAGTCAGCAACCTTAAAAGAAACTTTGGAAAGGTAAGAGGTAATCATTAATTTTTCGAATAATTTACATTAGCTACCGTTTAAATATTAAAGCCAAACAAATAAGCTTTGATACAGCTTCTATTTTTGAGATGATATATTGCATGCACTAGGTTAGACATATTTATTTGCTACTACATATTTAAACAACGATAAAGATATAAAAGTTTTCCCTTTTAACATTACTTAGTTTGAAAACATGAAATAATATTCTCACCGTAAAATACCTCTCGACTAAATACAATATTACGCTTTTTTTTCTTCCTTATTTTTATGCCATCTTTTTTAAGGAAAATGAATTTTTCGGTTTCTAGTAGAAGGTATTCACTATTTGACTATAAATTTGATAAATAAGTAGTAAACAAACTAATGGGTGCTATTTTCAGTTGTAATGGTTATTTCAAACTTGATTACCTTTTCAAGTTATTAACGATCACCGAATGATCCGAAACCTATGAATAGTTTTATTGTAAATTATTACAGGTTTTCAAGTACAGCGAATCTTTCAAAAAAAAACTCCATTAAAATAAATATTTTCTTGACGTGTTTTCAAAGCTTCGAAATTAGAGATAGTTAGGGACAATGAAAGACATCAGAGAACTATACTTCTCATGCAACTGAGTAAATAACTTCTCTGTACTAAAAGTACTTACATCAAGGTATAATGAATCTTTTGCTGGCTTTCAAGACATATTTGTCAATAGTTCATAACAAATGAGCTCCAAGATTTAAAAAAAAAAACAGAAATCAAGTAACAAATGTGGGTACTTTTGATTACAGTCATTACTTTTCGGAAATATGAAGCGATAATAACACGTAAAAAAATACATGATTTATACTATATTTTCCCATTTCAAAAACAATTATTTTGCACCTTTATATAAATTTAAATAATATCTCTCCTCTCTCTCCGATTTATAGTGGCCGTGGTAGCAAGTGGTCAAGGTATCGGATCATGGTTGGCATGTCATGAATTCGATCATAATACCTCTAAACACCCGCCGTGTAGGGAAGCGATGCATGCTAAATCTGTCGAGAATTCAAAAGTCTTCCCGCTGGTGTGGTGTGGTAGTTAGGAGAGGGGGTGCTAGTTCAGGTTTCGTCCTCGTCACTTGACCATGGTTCAAAATTGCGAGGTCCGTCGCCAAAAGCCCTCGAGTAGCTGAACAGAGTGCGACGTTAATATTCCCTCTCTCACTCTCCGATTTCTATAATTAGAAACATCTTGAATTTAGAAGTAAACGCATAATTGAGGTTAAAGCAAGCATTTATTTTTGGATACAGTACCTTTAAATATCCAGAAATTCACACTCTTAACAAAAGTATAAAAGCTATATGTCATCAATAATTATAAGTCAAATGCTAAAATAAGTAGGTAAACAAAAACATTAAAAAAAAAGGGCTAATTATCGGGAATGAAACGAAGAGCACCATAAAAAGGATAATTATTAAAAAATTTCAATTCAAGCAAAGCAACTCATGGTGACTGTTTTGAACTGACTGAATGAATGGAGTGATTACATAGAGCAGTTTTGAACACATTAGCGACGATGAGGTAAGCTTTATTTTAAAAATACTGGACCAATTTAAAATGAAATCAATTTAAGTAAAAACCAGTCGAATACATTTTTGAAAGGAAAACCCCAATATTGCTCTCTATTTTCATATTTAGTGCTGAAGCAAACGGAAGAAAAGACTGAGCCAATACAGAAAAAGAGAAATTTCGGCATCCTTATCTTGTGAGTTATAAAAGAGGACTTCATCCGCAAAAATTCATCTCTAGTTGTATCTTTTTCTTAATCTTCTCTCTTTAATTCGTGACTCGAGGTTTGCGTCATCGACCTATTGCTGAGAGATTATCTCTGAGATTACACTTTTTGTCTCGCACCTCTCCCTCCCAATTTCTTACTGTATAAAAAGGTAACCGGGAACCACTGAAAAAGAGCTGAAATCAGACCCTCATTTGAACAGTCGTCATATGAAAGTTGTCGCATCCTCCTTTTCAAGATGAAAAATGAAAAAAGAGAAAATCGTCTTTCAAAAGGTAATTTTTTTTAAAAAAATTTAAGTGGATCGTTGCTATTTGTATTGTTGAGTATATTTTTCATTCTTTGTGAATGATGTATAAATGTAAATAATTGTCCTGCATTTAATTATTTGTGGAATCAAACACGTAATGTCTTTTAATATTAGCCAATTATTTTCATTAAAATTAAGATAATATGACATTTTCTCTTTCAATAATTGAAAATCCTCTTAAATTTATGAATAGATGTATGATCAATATTAAAGGTAAATTTATTTTTGAAAACTATTCCCAAGAAATCTCAAGAATATGTCTTCTAATAAAAATATCCGAATTGTATAACCAAAATAAATACGTGAAAAAAATCTAAATCCAATAAGTAATACAGATTGTAATATATTTTAGAAAGTGAGGGAAGGGATACAGCGAAATTCCGAAGGAGTGAAATATTTCAAGAGTTTAAAAGTGCTTTACAAAAATTCATATTATTTCATAAAAAAATAAAATACATCTCATTTTTTTTTATTTTGAATATAGTAATAATGCTGTTAGCGTGAACAACTTTAAATTTTATACAGAAAGCCTAAAGACAAAAAAATCATTACTAAATTTTGTAAGCATTCGATTAATGTATCTATAAATTTTGTAGAATTGTTGATTTCAATAAACAATGCAATAATTATTCAAAATTCAAATTCTGAGTAGTATTTTGAATTTCTCGATAAAAATATTTACTCAATGTGGAAGATATTTTTTTGCTATACATAGAATAAGGAGAAATTTTCAATGAACTGTTTTATAATTTTTCTCAAGAAATGTGTTATACACTTATGCTTTCTTCGTCATACTAAAATGTCATTAAAAAAGTATAGAAGTTTAGAACTTGGTATTAAATTTAATTTTAAGTGTTTCCATTTTTGTTTCGAATTTTGTAATGAAAAACCATTGACAGTGTAACACATTTTAAAACAATATTTTAAATAAATAAATATATAGAGAGTGTGAGTTAATAGTGTAGGAATTGAAAAAATAACCTCATTTGAGGGGAATTCGATACGTTTGAGAAGAAATAATAGTATTTTATTTATACATTCAACCTCATTTCATTTAACTAATGCATTTCATTAATATTTACTTAACATATTTAAAAGCTTTAGTTACAATTTTATTAACGTGCACTTTTTTTTTCGTGCTTTCAGACATCATTCCTGCACGTTACATCATGACATTTTTAATCTTCAGCGGAATGTGTCTCATATTTGGACAAAGAGTGTGTTTAAATGTTGCTATGGTAGCCATGGTTAATAGCAGTGCCGAAATGGAATTGCCGGAGCTGGATGAAGAATGGAAAGAGGACGATAACCATTGTCCTATGCCAGAATCAAATATTAATGCCACCTTAAACTCAAAACAAGTGTGTTAAGTTTTGAAACTATAACAGAGATTATTTTATATGGAATAAATTATTCATTCTCGTTTAGTTTTACGCTCTTCGTAAAAAAGATTATGCACGATAATTTTTACATGAAATTGTGTTAGTAAATGTAATATTTAAGAAAAATAATGTGATCAAAAATTCTTTCAATTTTTAATTGCTTGGAGTTTCTGTTGATGTTTTTCACAATTGTTTATTTAAAATGGAGCGTTTTCGTAGTGAAACTCTAGCAAAATTTTTTGTCATCATATTATTTTTAAAATTTACATTCTTCCACCCCCTTTTTTCTACTAAATAATTATATATATATATTATTTTAAAAGTAATTTTTTATAAACAAATAAATTAGGAATAATATTTATGAGAAATACTATACTGAATGAGTTTACATCCTGACAAAGTTAAATGAATACTGTGCAAAAAAGGGTACCTTAATGTACTTCTAAATGTTCTATTTTAATAAAATTAGTATTTAAATATTCGAATTTAAACTACCTTTCGTCGTTTCATAATTAAAAGCTTTTAAATCAAACGAATATTAGTTGATAACAATAATTTTACATTTTTTTTTATTTTAAATTTTATTAAAAGTCCTTCTCGTTTTTTTTTGCCACTGCTTTAAAATTTTAAAACGTAGTATTATTAATCAATATTATCCTAATCAACAATTTTTTTCACCTTTAACTATTTTTTCGGCCAGAAAGCGGGAACTTTTTTTTTCGAAATCTTCCACTGTTTTATACTTATAAAATTTAATTAAATTCATTTTTAAATATAATAAAATGTTTCCAGGGTACATATCCGTGGACTCCATACACTCAAGGTGTGATTTTAGCTTCGTACTTCTATGGTTACGTAGTGTCCCAAGTGATCGGAGGAAGAATAAGTGATTTTGTGGGGGCAACTAGGCTTTTTGGAGGTGCCACTCTTGTGTCATCTGTCCTCACTTGTTTCACCCCCATCATATCCACCTTATCACCCATCTACATAATTGCTCTCAGAGTAGTACTCGGATTAGTGCACGTAAGTAAATCTCTTTGCTTTTTAATAACTCCAAAATGTTAATAATTTAAAAAAAAAGAGGGACTTAAAGATAGGTTTATTTTTTTTCGTTGTGATTCGTAAAGGTTAGATTTCTCTGTGAAAACTTGGAATATCTCATCTCATTTGAGACAGAACCTTTTCAATATGAAGCATTTTCAACATTCGAATATCCACAACTAAAATACATTTATATAATTCACTGAAAAACTCTCCAATTTTGCAAATGCGATGCTCTTGAAAGTTTATATCATTCCTAAAACTTTAGAGTGATTGTTCAAACTGAATATACAATTCTGAGTGTTCATTGATTTTATTGAATGATTATAGGACAACTTTTATTTAGATGCTGAAGCAGTCAGAAATATTATACTGCAAACTTTGTATTATCGAACCAAAAATTTGGGCTTCTTCCACCAGATGTGAAGAATTACTCTGTTGAAAAACACACATGTACATGTAAAATACTAAACTAAAGTGATATTTCATTTACCACCGGTATATCATGTATTGGAACATTTCATATTTCTGTTCTGCTAGGAACTTAAAAGGTTGAGGAATGGTACTGCTTCACAGTTTAAATAGTGGAAACTCTTAATCGTATTATTTATCATCACTACAGGGGCTCTACTTTACTAAAATATTCATCATAGATAGTATGAAATAACATGAACGTTATTTGAAAATATATTTTTAAGATTAATCATAAACAATGTTAATTTTCAATTTATACACTTTCCAAATGTCCTACATGATTATATGCAAATTGAAAATATTCTCCACACACATATTTTAATAGTTTCAGGAGTTAAATAGTTTATGCATATCAATGAAAAATATTCTTATTTTACGAATATATATCTGCTAATATAACAGTTATTATTCTAAAAAGTAATTTAGAGAAATAAAGAGAAAGAGAAGGAAAAATCTATAGAAAAAAAACCAGATGAATAATTTTAATAACGCTTAAATGGAATGAACAGTCTTACTACCCACAAAAATCTGTTGAAAACGTTATACGCCCTTTGAGGGCATCATCTTTTTGATGAATTATAAATAGCCACACATGATGAATCTTATTTATATAACGTGTATCATTTGAACTATATAATGGTACTTTAAAAACTCACGTAATCTCATGATATCTGTCCTGTGTATTTCAGGGAATGAATTATCCTAGTGCCTACACTCTCATCGCTCGGTGGGCTCCTCTTCAGGAACGTAGTACCCTTCTTTCGGTGTGTGTTATCGGAACACACTTCGGTGTGGTGGTGTCCATGCCACTCACGGGCTATCTCTGCGAACATGGATTCGCAGGTGGATGGCCATCGGCATTTTATTTAATGGGTAAGCTACATTTCATACATGCCATATATTTATCTCATTCTTTTAATTAAGTTTAGAAGTCAATTTTCATTTTTAAAAGATTATAGAAGAAATTTTTTGCTCTAGTAATATTCTTTAGACCTCTATCAACTAATATTAACAGAAAATATCTATAGTTTGTACACTGAATAATCTGTTAATGATTTGTTAAAACCTTTTTTGTACGAGGAAAACAAAGAATCAAGTATAATGTTCCTGAAAATGGATCACGATTGTGTGTGGGAATTGCTGAAATGAAAGAAAAATCCTTGACTGACTGCTCAACTATAATGAGCTCATTACACATATCTGCTACTCTCTTTTTAAATAGCGCATTTTTCTTATACTTTTTACTGAAATATTCATAGTGTGAATATAGAAAAAAAAATCTTTTATTATGGAGTTATTAAGTATGTTAGTCATTGAAGTCACTTCTTTTTCTTGTTCAAATTTGTAGCGGAACATACAGAGAGATATTAAGCTTAAGGTAAATAAAATTTCTGAGCGAAATTTATTGTATAATGAAAAAAAAAACCCTCTGAAATACTTTCTAATTCTTAGAAGAAAGTACTTTGATTTAGAGAAGGCAATTAATTTTTTTCCAAGTGTATTTGGCTCAAATTGATTAATAACTTGCACACAGCAAGCAATTTTTTAAAGTTTTCCAGCTAGGTCCTTTTGGGGGGTACATCAAAGTAATACAGATATTTAATTATTAGATATCCACAGTTTTTTAAAAATTATCTCATTACCAAATGACAGTTTTACACTATTTATTTAAAGTATTCCGAAAGTGAAAAATATTTACCATGGTTAACACAGATTTCAATTAATAATATAAAAGAATAGGGTTATTGTTACACAGTTACAAGAATATTTTGTTTAAATTTAAAACATGAAATGCAACATGTTTATTCTGACGTATTAAAAAATAATAAACTATTTCTTGAACAACTGTGAAATATTATATCGATATTAAACAAATTTATTCGATAGTACTGTGACAGAAGTTATGAGACTATTTTAAAACTGTGTTAATAAGATATGTATGAGAGAATAGCCAGTTTCCTTATTTGGCGTTCCATGTAAAAATATTTGTATATTTACTTCAAGATGATTAAAGTCACGTTTTATTTAGAATAGCTTAAGTCATCATTTTAAATTCATTTCAGTTATTACAAGATAGTAATTGTCAACTTATGTTTAATCTTTAATGAGTTTTTGATATTTCAAAATTTTCTTCACAGGATCTGCTGGCTTCGTGTGGTTTGTACTTTGGATTTTCCTTGTCTTTGAATCTCCTGTAAAACATCCAAGAATAAGCGCAAATGAACTCGCATACATTCAAAAGAATATACCTTTTGTATCCAATGATAAGAAGGTAATTTCATTTCTCAACCTAAAGTTGGTAGACTCAGAAACTATTTTTGTGTGACTCAATGATTTCTCAATAATTTTTTTTTAAATTTAATTTATTTGCAAAACTCCTCATGCTCCGCAATACATAACATGAGGCTTACAGACGTCATAAGTGGTAACTCAATTAAATCACATAACAAAACAAATTTGGAGGAATTTCTCAATAATTGACATTACTTTTTACAGAATATGAAACTATTTAAATCTGTATTAAAAACATGGTAAATATTAATGTACTTCTCATTTTTAAAGAGTCTTGCAGAAAGACACAAAAAGTAATTTCAAAATATTCTTAAAAAATTTGTTTTTTTTTTCTTTGATTACTTTTAAAAACAGTAAATGAGATAAAAATTATTGCAATAATATAGTTAGTACTATTAGAACAAATCATGATTTAAATTTAAGTTTCTCAGATGTATCGTATAACTTACATTAAACAATAAACATTCTTCACATTATTCAAAAAACGCTTTAATGTACATTCATCAAGAAAATGGAATAACTTTAAAAACTTCCCGCTCTCATCATTTCAGTATAAAATATAATCGATTACTAATGGCTCAAAAGGTGCTGATTTATATTTCGAGACTCAAAAACATTTTAGCAGAACTTGATGAAATTCGAAAATTATGCAGTATCCATGGGGTAAAAACTTACACAGAAGTATGCTTCAGTAATGAGTAATTTTTTTTTCTTTTTTAGGATTCAATTTATTATGTTAGTTATATTAAATAACTAATCCACTAACATTATTAAGTTCCCTTTGAGCTTTTAACGATGATATCAATTTTATCAAGCGAGTACAAAAAGTAAAAGCTATTAATAGAGAGCTTTTCTTTTTTTGACAAATGTATATTATTCAAAAAGTACGATTTATAATATATATTATTCATGTTTTCTTTTCTTAAATTCTTTCTGCAATGTTTTAAATCATTATCTATATTTAAATGTAAAAATTATATGTTTTGCATATTTGATTTAATGAAATGTGTGATCTCAGAAACACGTTCTTTCTTCTATTTTCATCATATTTATTTATTATTTTCTTCAAAAATAAAGTAGAATGGTACAAACACCATTTAGTATTATCAAAAAGTAATTAATTGCTTACTAGAAACATTTCACATTCTAATTTTAAAACTTTTATTCAAGCATTAAGTAATCTATATATAAATAGGAGAAAAGCGACTCACACTATCTCATCAGATCTCCTGAGCTATTAGATCTAGAGACTTGAAATTCGCAGGCATGTTTCTTTTGTTTAGTAGAGATCCGCTGTAATGGAATTTTTCGGAAATCATCTTCCATAGCGGCATAAAGCATGATATTAAAAATCGATTGACAAATGAACCCAGGAAATGCAGATAATTCAGCTATATTTGTTCATTTGACTTTGCTATTTCATTTCCGAAATCTTTCTTTCCATGGATTATAATTTGCCTTCTCTTAAAATTATTCAAAATATTTATTAAAATTTGACTTCTTTAAGAAATTTTTCTCCTTTCATCTTGACTGTTATATTTTTTTATTTTATCCGAGTGAAAGTACAATTATTTAAGCAGATAATAAATCTGATTTTGGTTATGTATTTCTTCAAATAAACGTCAGATTCCTTCTCTTTATCAACGTTGAATTAAAATGCAGTTTTGGTTATAATAAACTTGAAATCAATTCCAAATCAGAGACATAGAAAAATGAAAAAAGAAGGTGATTTCTCTCTCACAGAAATGTTTTCTAAAAATAATTTTAAAAAACAAATCGCGTGTTGTTGTTGTTTTTTTCTTTGTGCTTTGATAGACCTATTATGATCAATTAAACCACAGGACCACATTTTAAATGACATTATTCAGAATAATTTGGAAGCAAAATAAAATCTATATCATCCTTGAAATTAAAATTTGACTTTTAAAGAATATTATTTGATAAAAAAAAATATATATATATTCCATGCCATTGACTAAATGTTTCCTTTTCATAAATTATTTAACAATATTTACTATGAATTCTCAATATATACAATAAATCAGTCAAGCAAAAAAAAAATGTATACCCTGGCATAAGAAGTTAAAAAAAGCAGGTATATAAATCTTTCTGATAAGGCAAGCGTTTCAGTCACGTTTTTTATTGTGTGTTCTTAGAATGCGTCAGTACCGTGGTTGCATGTGGTGCGTTCTGCTCCTGTTTGGGCCGTAACGGTAGCCAAGTTCTGTGGAGCCTGGAGCTTCATTTGCTTCCAATCCAAGCTACCAGCCTACCTGGATGAAGTACTACATCTGCCGATTCAAAAGGTGTGTGTCGAAATTTATTTGTATTTCTATAATCTTTTATCCATTCAATTCATCTCGAGATGGAAATTATTTTTATGAAGATTCTTTCCCGTCCCCCCATTCACAGAAATAGGATCGAAGCTGCCTTAAGATCAATTTTGATTATTGTATTTTACTTATAACTTTCAAAACTTTTAAGATTTCTAAATGCCAGTATTATTAGGGTTGAGCAGGGGCTAACAATATAAATTGAGCCCTCTTCATTTTGAATCTTCGTAATCCAAAATACGGGGAAAGAAAGTCCCTCTCACCACCAAAAAAAAGAAGTCAGTTCTACAGCAAACCTCAGTTTCAAGTTAAAATAAAACAGCTTACACATTGAAAAGATGAAAACACGATAAAAATTTTGTTAAAAAATTTCTTCCTGTACAAATTATTAAATTTCAGAAATCTGACTGACATTAATATAGAACGTAATTTACTATTGTAACAAAATGACCGTTTTATGCAGTGACGTTACTGGTTGGCGCAAGCAGCAAAATTTCTGAAGAGCGTCATATGACGTTTTAGCATGTCTTATGAAATGAAATAATGTGTGTTTAGGTATCTTTTGACTACGAAGCCCCTTGCATATCGTATGAACATAGCCATTTCGTGCGTTTACTTTGTAATTAGTTGTAACTTTTTATATATTATGTGCATATATTTTAATCATATAAATATGAATTACTAAATAAAAGTACTGATTATGTAAACTCCCATATTTGACTTATTTGGTGAAAGTGCAAACTACTAGTGTGTGGCCAACTATATATCTTGCTTAAACAAGGAACTCGTTTATTATTGGTATGCTATTGCCCTTCTAAGTCTTATTTGGTGCAAAATAAGTCTTTGGCAGTAAGCAATTTTCTATCCAAAATGGCCGCCTAACATTAAAAAAACGTGTAGTATAAGGAATTAAAATATCATTGAAACTCGATGAAGTAGGGGGAAAATAGCAAAATTACATATATTTGAAAAGATTAAAAAACGAAATAACAAGAAATGTATTTATATTTTCCATGGGAAAAAGGCCCTGAAAAGTTTGGCTATTAAAGTAAAAAAAATAAAGTATGAGGAAATTTTAAAATGCCGAAAGAGAAAAAAAAATCTTAAAAACAGGAGCAGCATTAAAAAATATTTAAGGTCGAAAGAAGAATTATTTTAAGGGAGGAAAAAGCGACCAGTAATTATGCAATGTGAAAAAAAATTATGAAGGGATTTATGAAATGTAAATAAAACAGTGGATATTCGCAGTTTGCTACCAATTAAAAAAGAATTATACCTAACACTTTTAAAACAATTGCAATGCACCGTAAGACCCACAAAAAAAAAATTTTTTTATTTTTTTTTTTTTTTTTTTTATTTTTTTTACTTTTTAAAAACAATTTTCATGTCTCTGTCACATTTATCAAGCTTTATAAGGGCCGAATTCAGCAAAATCTTAACTAGGAATGAAAAAATAAAAAGAACCCAAGCCGTCAGAAAATGAAATCAACCAAAAGTGACAGTTTGGCAAACCTATTGATCAGGAATAATGAAGCACGGAGCCCTCATATATTTTTTTGAGATATACACTCATTTCCAAAAATTAAGCACGAAGATGTAAAATGCAAAAAAAAAAAAAAAAAAAAAAAAAAAAAAAAA
>BMAV01026600.1:450851-474832 GCA_019973955.1 Trichonephila inaurata madagascariensis | reverse complement strand
TTTGATTGACACAAAATTTGGCAGTAAAGTAGCATATATATTTATACCTAAAACAAAATCAATAATTATATACAGAAATGAAAACAATATTAAATTTTTGTAAGTTATCAGATAATGTCATACTGGGAGACTTAAACAGAAATATCTATAAAGTGAAAATAAACAGCATAAAATGAAAAAAAGGACATTAATAGGATATGTGATTCCCCCCTCATCTTTATGCAAAGTTTACACCTTCTGACCATGTTTTCAATTAGGTGGTCAACCACCGCAGAATTAAGCAATCACCATTCTTCTTGTAGAGCAGTTTCCAGCTCGATAAGAGTGGCTGGAGGGGGGAAACGTGAAGACACAGCACGGCCGAGAGCATCCCAAAGATTTTCAATGGGGTAAAGGTCGGTCGAATATGCTGGCCACGCCATACGCGCAATCCCTTCACTCTCCAGGTAGTCATCGAAGATGTCAGCTCTATGGGAACGTGCGTTATCGTCCATTAAAACAAAAGCAGGGCCAACTGCTGCAGCGTATAATCTCACAATGGGTTCTAGGACTTCATCTCGATACTGGACAGCCGTCACAGAACCCCGTTTAAAGATGTGCAGGTCGGTGCGGTATCCTAATGAAATCCTTGCCCACACCATAATGCTTCCGCCTCGGAATGCGTGATATTCGGTGATGTTTTGGGGCTGATTGCGTGATCCTTGTTTACGCCATATCCTTATACGTTTGTCATCTGGCTCCAGAGCAAATCTTGACTCATCAGTAAACATGACATTGCCCCAGTCAGACACAGTCCAATTGCCACGTTCCCGGCACCACTTTAATCGTGCCCCTCTTGATTGGACGGATAGAGGAACACAAACTCGAGGTACCCGGGCATACAGTCCATTCATATGTTATCTTCGGCGTACAGTAGCTGCAGATATAGTCTTACCAATGGACGCTGTAACCATAGATGTCACACGTGGGGAGGTCGCTCTGCGATTCCGCTTGGCTACAATAGCAATATATCGATCTTCTACGGGGGTTGTAACCCTTGATCGACCGCCTACGGGCCTTTGGACAACTGTCTGTGTGGTTTGGCATTGTTTCCATAAACATGAAATTACAGAATGATGAACGCCGAAAAAAAGAGCAACATCTGTGATCGACTGTCCTGCTTCAATGCGCCCCACAGCACGCCAGCGCTCAGAATCTTCTATTCGTTTCCTGGAAGTCATAGAAACACGTTTGTCTTGAAAACAAATTGTACTAAAGTTTTAAACACCTTCTATCAGCACTTACAATCAACTTCTGTAACCCTTTATAAAGCTGGCTTCTTATAAGACTGCCTTTTTTGCATATTTCTTGACATGAAAGCACGATTGGCTGTGTGTTACCTAACATATTTGCATACTTCCATCTACCTCTACAGCTCTTCAATTCTGATTGGCTTCCGGAAATTAGCATTTTCCTCTCCGTGCTTAACTTTTGAAAGTGAGTGTAATAACATCGTCCAATGTGGAAATGGTTAATTAAAAAAATAAAATTAATCGTTTGAAATTAATAGGGTTATCCCTTAATAAAAATAAACCAATAAAAAAATAACTATCGTATGCATACACACTAAAGCAATCGATATACCAAAAAAATACAATTCAAGGTAATTGTATTATGATGTTATCGCCCAACTTAGCAAAAATTTACAATAATTTGGCGAGTTACGTACCGATATCAAATTAGTTCCAAATTCCATCGTTTTATTCAAATCAACATTTCTAAAAACATCTGTGAATATTTTTAAGCAGCTTGTGTTCTGAATTAATAAAAAAGAAATTTTTATTAGATATCATTTTCAAAGATTATTTCTTTAATCCCTTATTAATTTAAATATGGTCATGTAATGAGAAATGTGTCACCACATATACGTATGAGATAATTGAGTTAAATTAATTTGTAACTTTTGCATGTATTCTTCCGTTAGCTATTCGAAACGTTTTGCATAAAGATTTACACAGATTCAAAATGATTAGTTATTTATATTATGCTATTAAAAATATTTTTAGGTAAGAAATTTCCCGGAAAAAAATTTTTTAAGAGTGCCAGATCTATTGTGTTGCTAAAATTATGTCAAAGAAAAATTTAAGAAAGATATTAATGATACGAAAAAAAGAAGCAATTGTAACCTGGAACCAGACAAACTTTTTTTATTTAAATAGAATGTTAATATTCTTTGATAAGAGAGAGTTATCTGATAATACCTCTAAGAAATGCCTTCAAATTGTAATTATAAAGAAACAATTCATAACCTGGAGCCGTATAAACTCCTTTTTTCTCAACCTATATGCAGAATAAGCATAATAATATTTTTTATTCAAAAATTTCGCAAATTGTTACATGTGTATTCGCAAAATCTTTATTTCTTTTCTTTTTTTTATTTGTACAAAAAAATATTTTTCAAAGATTCTTTCAAAGATTCAATTACTCGATTTGAAATCAATTCCAGTTGCGGAATTAAACGGGGAAAAAATATTGATCTCATAAACTATTCTTAAAGTTTTATATCTTTTCAAACCTATTTCAAATAATTAAAAAACACCATTATTTAATTAAATATATTTTTAAAAGAAATAGAATATATAACAGAAACTTTAAAAAATAATAAAATAATTAGTTCTCATTACCCAGAGCTGTTCTTTCTTGTTCTGCTTGATTGGACTGATGTTAAGTATCAAATTCAACTCATTTTACTAGTTCATAGTTCTTGAAAATTCAATTCACGCTCACGCTATTAAACCTATTTACAAATGTTCGAAATTTTTCAAATATATGAATTTTAAAATTCAATTAAATTTCACTAGAGATATTTTAAATAGTCTTGAAATCAAATTCATAAACACAAAAGAAATTCTAATTTACTGTGTTAAAAGAGCTCAAATTAATGTTGCCATTCCGAATGAACTGTTTATTTTACGAACATTATCATCCGCTTCTCTATTAATTTTTTATCGTTTGCTCTTTCCTTAAAACAAAATTATTACATTAAAATATTTTTTCCTAAAAATTGGCTCAGAATCGTTTGGATAGAAATTATACGTCAAAATATTTCTTCCACTTAAAGTTTTTTAGAAGATGAAAAGGCTTTTTTAGGTTAAGTTAGATTAAGCTTAGGTTTTTTAAGTTTTTACTGTTATACAAAAATGTCAAATGTGTTTTCTGAAACCTTAAAACTGCGTTCGGCTTGAAGTTTTCTCACTTTATTATCTTAATTATTATAAAATGAATTGGAAATTTTAAACTGAAGATTAAAAGTTTGAATCTTTTGTACAGCTTTATTTTTAAAAAATCGATGAATAATGACGAATAACTTAAAAAGTATCAGCATGTTATACAGCTTTAAAATTCTAATTTTAACTTATTTTGAAAATCAATTTATCCAATAATGAAACAGTAACAACTGTTTGCAAATTAACTTTCCTTTCAAAGAACATTATGAGCTATAAAATATTATCACATAAATGTTATTTCATTTTAAAGGCAAATGAGAAGTAGCAAATAAAAGGCTTCAATTACAGTGACATTTTACTTGGAATTTTACAATTTCTGATAAATATTGGATTTCGTTAATAGTACATTTTACATTTTCAAAAGAGAGTAATCTCCGTCTAATTTCGTGAATATGATAAATAATAATAATAAATAGTTTATTCAAATTGTTGATATACTTCTCTAAATAATCCCAATAAGTTGTGGTTTAACTTTGAATGTTATTTTGTGTGTGCTTGTTCTTTTTATTGTAATAAAATTTCAATTTTTTTACCTTTTCAGAATGGACTAGTAAATGCTTATTTATTTGCGGCGTTGTGTATATCCATCGTCATTTCCGGAAAATTATCGGACTTTATTCGAAGTAAAAAAATCTTCAAAACAACAACGATCAGAAAATCGTTTGAAACAATCGGTAAGTAACATACTTTAATTTATGAAAAGTTCATAAGAAAATCTTGATTATTCATTTACTTGATAATCTAATCAAAAATATATTTGAAAGAAAGTGTCTAAAGTGTAAAATACGATACAGATATCGTGATGGACTAAATTCATGACGGTCACATTATAAATATAACCACGTTTTTTTTTTTTTAATTCAAAGTTGGGATTAGACTAATACGTGTTCCTTTTGTAAAATTTAGATAAAATTTCAAATTTGATATAAATGTTCCAAGTATTAAAACTCTTTAAAAAGATTAAAAGAAATTTTTTAAATTTTTATATTATACGTGTAATTTTAAATCAAATACATTTTGTTTACCTATGTGCCTTATTATATTGTTGACAAATATGTACATCTTAATAGAAAGTTTCTGCAGAAAGCAAAAGGAAAGTGCATGAACTGATTGACTAGAAGCTCGTGATAACATTTATCATGTGACTATGACGTCACCTTAATTTAGTCCATTTAAAGTATTTTGGTTAAATGTGATATACACTTTCAAAGGAACATTTCAATTGAAATGCCGATGTGATACAATTTTCAAAAAATATCATTCATGATAAATCAGTATCCAAAAGAGTAGAAAACGAGTAGTTTTTCTGGCTGTTTTATGCAATGTTCCTGACGATTCTGTGCATGGAATAAGGATTTAGGTGAATAGTTATTTTTTTTAGAAAAAAAAGTCCACATATTTCAATACAGCTGTTTTTTTTTTCTACGGCTTTTCATAATGTCCAAATCCGAAAAATATTTTACAAAGATAATATCCTTCGTAATACCCATCCCAAGAACAAAACTGTGAAAAGGATTTCCAAGTATATTAGAAAAAAATTGTTCAGAAAAATTAAAACTTGTAAAAGTAGTAAAAGTTTTAAAATATTGAAATATCTTTTAAAAATTTAAAATAATTGCTTTTTTTAAAAAAATGGGGTTTTTTTCTGAAATATACAATTTATGTATGTTCGAATGGGCCACATGTAAACATTTTGATTTAAATATAAAAAAATAGCGTACAGGGAACCGTGTCTCCATAGTATTTTTTTTTTGGTTCAGCTGAAAATGCCAAAACCTTTCTTTTTTTTTTAATTTGAAATTCACGTAAAATTAACTCATTAAAGACTTCTTTATCCTTCTATCGCTATTGTTTAATTTTTCAATTCATTCGTGCGAAGATCGGATACACTAGCTAGTTAAATGTAAAGCAGAAATTTAGAAAACCAAGCTATATTCTTTTCACCTAACTTGGTTCGTTATAAATAGCCTCATGTAGCTATATGTAGTACCTTTGAAACCATCCTAAATTTTTGGAATGTCGTATAATACAAGTGTCTATCATGTGTTTTAGCTCTTTTGGGACCAGCAGCATGCATGGCTGCCATCCCTGTCGTGAAATGCAATGCAGACGCTGTCGTCTTGCTCTTAACTTCTGCAATGGCTCTCTTTGGTCTCTGTGGAGGAGGAGATGTATCCGTCATAGTCGACTTGGCTCCAGATTTTGCAGGTAAGGGGGAACGTTATCTATTAATTTCCTTTTCTCTATTAATGTGTTAAGAATTAAAATTTTGCATAAGTACAATTTTCCAGTGTGGCTATCCGAAGCAGTTGTTAACCTGAATGTTTGTTGCTGTTTCATTGTTGAACAATATGTTTGCGTGAACGCGCTTTTAAGAGATGTAAGTAATTTTATATGATGATTAGATTACATATATATATAAATTATAGTTTAAAAAAACTAAAAAGCACGCTTTTATGGTTAATTGAACTAAAATGTTTAAAATAATTCTTAATATAAGAATAAAATGATTAACGAGAAAATAAATGTCATTGTGGTAAAAGCGTGGAATACTCGATATCATTTTTTTTTTTTTAACTTCTTACTAGTTCTATTCCGAAATGTTGAGATAGTGTAAAAATGTAGTGTAAAACTCTCTCCCTATGACGCTTTTACCCTACGCTTTTACCACAATGACATTAATTTTCTCGTTAATCATTTTATTCTTACATTAAGAATTATTTTATACATTTTAGTTCGACTTACCATAAAAGGGTGCTTTTTAGTTTTTTTTAAATTATAACTTATTTTTTCATTTTTTAATTCTATCTACAATAAAAGCGTGTTTTTTTGGTTTTTTTTAGTTTTTTAAACTATTATTTATTCATTGATGAATTAATTATAAATGCGTCATCTTTTAAAATCTCGAATACCCATTGGCATCCTATCAGTGCGTCGATACGACCTGGTTTGCAAAATGTAGGATCAGCCAACTGGAGGAAATATGGAAGAGAATAAGTTTTGAAATATTTCATGCAGAAAAAAGTGTAAAGTGAAAGATATTTTTCACTAAAAAGTGCTCAATATTCTCTCTGAAACTTGCATTAACATTAGACATAAAAAAAACACGTTTTGAATCGAAGTTTGTGAGAAATTATTTAATCCGGTAACCTCTGAATCAATTTTCAGCTGTTTTAGTAGAATAAACCAATGACTAATGTTTCATTCTACAGATTCGAAAAGAGAATTCTGAATAACAGACTTTATGTCTGAGTTTATCAATTGAAACATAAATTATTTTTTTCACATGCTCGAGTCTCGTTTCCATTTTCAGAAAAACTGGGCAATTTTTTTTTTTTTTTTTTGGTAAGAAATTGCTGACGCACCCTCTTTTTTACATAAAGAACACTTTTTTGTCTGTTGCATCTGTATTAATCTTGAAGGTTTTCGCTTCAAGGTTGTACCTTAATCTCTTAGTCACCAAATATGGAACTCGTTATTTCTGACGATCCTGATTATGACAAAGGAACAATATTATAAAATTTTTGTACTGACATCGGTCCTTGATAAGTGTGCAAAATTTCGAATTAATCTGACCTTTTAAAATGGATAAAAATCGAGTTCATAGATTCCGTTACATAAAAGTGAAGCTTATAAAAGCGTGTTAAAAAGAAAAAGAAAATAATGAAAAAAAATCAATAGCGTGTAGTCTATATAATACGTTTTGAATTATAAAATAAAAAAAACATGTAAATAATTGGAGTTATTTAAAATTAACTAAAATGTAGTTAAATCTTTTCTTCGACCAATCGTGAATGGTCCCTTCTATTTCTTATTCCAGTCAGGTCTGTTCTTAAAACCTTAAGGCCCTTAAGGAGATCATTTGCTGGTACGAACAGTGTGTGTCCGGCAAATTTTCTCCTTTTTATTACTATTCCTGGCCCGGCCTGATTTTATTTTCTCTAAATTTATTAAGAAAATAGATAAACTGCTTTCTAAAATGCTAAAAACAAAAATTGTATGTGTTTGGTCAAACTATAAAAATATTAAATATGACGAACGATTCTACAATAACTTCGCAATTTCCGTTGAAAGAAAATAAAATTATTTAATTTTTTTTAATCTTTGTGTTGAAACGAGTTCCGAAATAAAAAATAATTGTATTGTAAATATAAATTTAAGTTGTTTGATATAAGTATAATAACGACTTTAATTTGTATGCATGAATTATATATATACCAATATTTATCCCCCAAAAAAACCGCATAACAATAACATTTAGACACCTGAACAAAAATTGCTTAAGTTGGCCAGACCTATAGGGACAAATCTGAATCGGTATTGTTACCAACGTAAAACACTTTTTCTGACGATGCA
The DNA here is from genome assembly GCA_019973955.1 of Trichonephila inaurata madagascariensis. Lineage (NCBI taxonomy): Eukaryota > Metazoa > Arthropoda > Arachnida > Araneae > Nephilidae > Trichonephila > Trichonephila inaurata. The sequence goes on along the minus strand of BMAV01026600.1, from coordinate 467,210 downwards.
AGCCTCGTTGCAGAGAAACAAACTTTATAATTTTATTCGATTAAATTGCTGTGCACGGCTTAGAATTTCTTCTGGTTACAATGTCCTTGTGAAGAAAAGCATTTTTTATATTGTTTTATCTCCTTTTTGGAGCAGTTTTTATGAAATGTTTTCCTTTCGATTATATGCCGTAAAATCCGGCGTATAACACAAAAAATAAGCTCTAAAATTACGGGTGCACGTTATACGCCGGATATAAAAATAATAGCTTTAATAATAATAATAATAAACATGAGCAAAGAAAAATATTAGACTTCATCGTAGATCGAAATACTGCTTGTTTAAAAGAAAGGACATTCTTTATGAACTTAAAGGGTGGAGTTCTAGAAGCAAACTATTTTTCTCTAAAACCTGGTATAATATCTCGAATAAATTACTTCAAAATATAAGAGCATTGCATAGTTCTTTTCAGGTTTCTTCGTAAAAAAGGGAGTGAGCGTTATACGGTGAATATACCTAAAAATTAAAAATTGCAGGTTGAAAGTATAGGTGCGCGTTATACACCGGATTTTACGGAACATTCAATTATTTTCTATGTTTTTTGTCGTCAGTTGTTAATGAAATGGTTCTGAATTCTTGTGATTTTTATGTCCCAGAAAAAAACATTTTTTTATAAGTTAGATCAGGAGTCGGCAACCTTTTAGCTGTGACGTGCCAAACCAATCTACCAATATGATTCAGCGTGCCACACTGTCAGGGGCATAGCTACCGCCGTATCATTAATATGGGGCCCCAACATGTGTAACAATAGTCCCTCTAATAAGGCTCCCACAACTAAAAAAGGGCCTTGAAAGAATTTTGCTACAGGGCCCCCTCAATGCTACGCCAGTGCACACGGTAGAACATTTTTGAAATCATTCTATTCGCGCGATAATGCGAGCAAGGTTAGAGAATAGAGGGCAATAATATAGATCAGTGTTTCTCAAACTGTGGGGCGCGCCCCTCTAGGGGGGCGCGATAACTCTTCGAGGGGGCGCGAGCATATTGATAAGTCGAAAACAAAAAATATTTAAAAAAATTATTAACTTACTGAAAGTAAGCAAACAAATACATTCTGACGTAATTAAAAAATAAAATACTCATTTAAACTCTAATACACTTATAAATGTATCTGTACTGCACAATCTATTTTATAATTATTATAATTTATACAATTTATAATTAATCCTTTAAATGCCGATAAGAGATTACGCGATTTGTACCCCAAAGCCACCGTTTAGCACGTAGGTAATCTTATGTGGTGTATTGAGGGGGGGATAGAAAAGGAATAAATAAATCTTTGAAATAAATAAATCCTTTGCAAACACTGTCAAGGTCATTTTATTGCTTTCCAAAACCTCCAGAATAATGTTATGAATAGCAGTTCACAGAAAAGATAGTACAGGAAGACGTATATATACGTCTGGGGCAATTAACACTGACTGAGCAAGACGTTTATATACGTCGGGTGAACTGAAGAGGTTAAAGTATTGTAGGTTTAGCGTCAATGTATAGTATTATTGAATTTAATACATTGTTATTGTACGCAGGGGGCGCGATGCAAATTATGATTGAATATTGGGTCGCAAACACTGAAAGTTTGAGAAGCACTGATATAGATTTACAGTTTTATTATACATTAATTTTGCCTCATTTAAAAATATTTCTTAGCGTAAAAATAAACAGCATAAAATATAACTTTCTTTAAGAAAAATAAAAAATTAAAACTGTACATAGATTATGTATTTTGAAACATATTTATTAAAATAAGAAAGAGACAACATAAAATATACTTATTCACTTTCATTATAGTTAAGCAAAAAGACAAAAATTTAAATGCCAACCTAATGCTTTTGCACCTCTCTATTTTCATACCTCAAAATCAAAGGTGTAATTCATGACTTTCAATTTGATACCATTCTGAGCATTCAGTTGTTAAACAATTTCTTTGCTATTTTTTATATGAGGAAAGCTTTTTTACTTGGATTTGTAGAACCCGAAGTGGAAAGCAGAGTGTATGTAGTTTTCTCTCTTCAGATAATTAAACCTCTCCAGCAATAGCATTCAATAATTTACAAAATATCTGTGAATTAATCTTTCCAGTTATCTTTCAGATTTTTTTCTTAATTCCGTGATACTCCATTATTCTGGAGATGTTTGTCAAATAAAGTCCATCAAAAATGTATCAACTTCCATCCACTCAAAAATTGACAAATTTGTTCAGTAGAGCTAAGTGCCTCTGAAAATTGTACCCTGTGCCACATGTGTCATGCTTGCCATAGGTTGCCGACCCTTAAGTTAGATTTATTTGTGTATCTCTCTTTTCCACCGATTTGATGTGATCGTGGTAATATACCGTAAAATCCGGCCGTGGTTATATACCGTAAAATCCGGCGTATAACGCGCACCCATACTTTCAAGCTGCATTTTTTTAATTTTTAGGTATATTCGCCGTATAACGCACATCCCCTTTTTTACGAAGAAATCTGAAACATTAGTATACAATGCTCTTATGTTTTGAAGTCATTTATTAGAGGTATTATTCCAAATTTTTGAAAAAAATGGTATACTTCTAGAACTACATTTCTTTTAGTTCATAAAGCAAGTCATTTCTTTTAAATAAACAGTATTTCGACACAAATAGAAGAAAAAAAAATTTGTGTTAATCTCTTTTGTTATTTTTAAAGCTATCGTTTTTATACCCGGCGTATAACGCGCACCCTTAAATTTCCATCTTATTTTTTGTGTTAAAAGTGCGCATTATACGCCGAATTTTACGGAAGTAGAGAATCAGGGCTGCAAAGAATGCCTCTGATTCATAACGCCATCTGGTGTGTATAATTTAAATCTAGAATAATAACTAAAAAAAAGTAACATGTAAACATATCTGAGAACACAATGTATGAACATTTCCCATGATGTAACAAACTATGCTGCTGTAAAAATTGCATTTTCATTCAGTATTTTTAACAGGTGGTCCCTAGAACAAAGCATTACGATATGTATGCACTTTTTTTTTTATCTAAACATCCGTACACAATCACTCCTTGGAATCATTCTCAAGATAACGAATACATTTCTTGTTTGCTTTTTTTCTTTTTTCAAACATATGATTCCAAACCAATTTTTCTCCGAAATGTTTTCTATTCTACCTGCTTGTGTATCACAAAGTTAGAATATGTAAGCAAAATTAAAAAATTTCCAGGAAATGCTTCTACAAAAATACTTTCAGATATATTCTTACATTATGTCCAACTCAAGAAATGTTACTTATCTTTTGGTAATTATATTTCTCAATTTTAGCGATTAGTAATGCTTCATTGCACATACTGATAATTTATTTATTTATTTATTTATTTTTTTGTCATCTAAAATTTCTCACTGTTGTAACATTTTACAAAAAGATTAGCCAATTATTGCTACTTTTAACCAAAAGGAACCATTTTCTTTCCAGGAAAAATATTTGGAGTATCGAATGCGATAGCTAGCATACCTGGAATACTTTCTCCGGTTGTGGCAGGATATTTCCTTGAAGGAAATGTAAGTTCATAAATTTTGCTTAAATCAAAAATAACATCATTAAATTAAAAAAGTTCATTAAGTAATGAAATAAAATAATTTTCATCACCTCTTCAAAGGAAAACACGTTGTTTACGAACAGATATTATTCCAATAAAATCTTGTTACGAAATTCCGACGCCAGACTGAAGCACTTGGAGTTTTTTCCCCCGGGATGTTAGGCTTTTATATAACTAAAGAACTGCGATACATCCTTCCAAAAAAAATCGCCATGATAAAAAAAAAATGACGCCAAGTGCTATGATTGTAATAGAAATGTACCAATGAACGTAGGGGTGAGAGATTATTAACGACGCATGCTAAAGCTACACGAAGACTACTGGCGACGAACCTCGTAATTTTGAACTTCAGTCAAGTGACATGGACGACACCTGAGTTGGCAACTCCTTCTCCTAACTAACGGGAGGAATAGAACCTCGACAGATTTAATGTGCATCAGCCCCTCGACACGGCGGGTTTTCAATGGCCCTAGCGATCAAACTTATGAAAAGTCAGCCACGTGTTAGGAACCATAACCACTAGGTTACCACAGCCACCAATGAACTAGGGACTTCTTCAAGCCCAAGGCCCTTACGCAAAAGTAGGCCCTATGCTCCTACACAAATGTAGGCCTCACCTTTGACCCTTAAAAGTAGACGAACGTTGTCAAATACTCGTACAAACAGCAACTCGAAACAAATAAATGTGCATGACTTACAATCGCACAAACCGGTTTAACCAACAGCCGCCTTTTGACAGAATGAGTAATGATGTTGTACGGTGGTGACCAAGGCCTAAACATGGGAGCATCACATAATAAAACAGTCTTACCACTGTTGCCAATTGACATATAACTCCCAATTTTAGAGAATACGTCCGAAAATAGCATATGATACGATAAAATTAATCGAATCAGAATCTTATTAAGGTATCCGACTACGTTCGGAACCGTGATTTTTCAAAAGCGTATAAATGGATAATATTTAGGATATTTAGTGTCACTTAGATTAGAAAATATATATAAAATTGTTTTAAGAATATTATTACAATAAAAAAATATTTAAGTACAATATTTTGACAAAGAATGAACATAGAATGACCCATTTTCAAAATAGTCTCCTTTTGTGAAAAATGCTTCTATTATAACAATATTTTGCCTGTATATAGCTCAAACCTCTGTACAGAGGCTCAACTAGAATTTTTGAAATATATAACTTAGAAGTGGGCTTATCCATGTTTTACAACAGAGGGGAGACATTTTAAGAAAAAAACGCCGATAATTATTTCAATGGGTTGTAACTCTGAAAATAATGGGAATTTTTCAAAAATCATAGTTGAACCTCTGTACAGAGGTCTAAGCTATTTACAGGCAAAATATTATTATAATAGCAGCATTTTTCGCAAAAGGAGAACATTTTGAAAAAAGGTTACTATAAGTTAATTTTTTACCGAAATATTGTATTTAAATAAATTTTTTTGTCAAAATGTCCTTAAAACAATTTTATACATGTATTCTAATCTAAGTGACACTAAATATCACGAAAATTATCCATTTATGCGCTTTTTTAAAATCACGGTTCCGAACGTAGTCGGATACCTTAAGGCTAAATCGAGAATGAGATAAGGCCCCCATCGAGGCCGATGCCCTGGGTCCGCGCCCAGTTGGCCCATGCTTTAAGACGTCCCTGCAATGAACATGAGAATATACGTGAAAAAATAAATAACATTTTCCAAAATCATGCAATAATTGTTTCCTTTATCAGATTGTGCTTAGTGTATTTTCAACTAATCATGATTTATAGGAACTGGAATATTTTTTTATTATTATTATTATCTCCTCTTTTTCCACTGCGTGTCAGTCATTCGGAGTAATGCAATAAACTTGATAGAAATTGATCGAGAAAGATCTAAAGATAAAACAAAGAATAACTTCAATACAATAATGACATTTAATGTTATATCAGGATCACTTCAAAATATAAAATTCATTATCTTCTAAAAAATCTCCTGCATTTTGACGAATAAAGCTGAAGACTATATTTTTTTTTAAAAAAAAAAATGGATTAAATAATAAGAAAAAGAACACAGTTAACTTGTTTCTTTTTGTTTATTTAGCCGAAAGTGTTATCAGAGGTCACATTTTTTTCAAGGTTTTTAAATTGATCGCAAGCTGCAGATTCTAAATCAAACTCAAAAACTGACTTTACTTTCATTGGGAACTTGACGCCAGAATTAACATTTCAAGTATTTTTTCAGTCACCATAAACTTCTACTTAACCAGCTTTTTTCGAAAGAAAAATAATTGCATACATTTGAATCACTTTTACTAATTTTCATTCTTTTTCTTAACCTGTTTTCTTAGAATACAAGAAAAATACATTCACAAATATTGTCGACTGGTTATTTCCTCTACGGTTTTTTTTTTAAATACAGTACGTGCTTGTATTATCTTATTTATCTTTATCCGAATATATACTTTCTAATGGTGATATTATCTTTAGTTAACGACAGCAGAAACGCGTTTGCCCTTTATCACTTTATTTCAGTATATTTCCTCTGTGAAATATTAAGAATCGTCATACTGGCTGGCATGAGGTACTGAAAATTTAAAAAAGGAAGGAATTGCCGTTTTGAAAAATGAAACACCATGAGTTTCATTATTATTATTGCAGTTGTATAACAATGGTATCACAGTTGATAACTGAAATGAAACTAAATTAATATATTGTTTAATTAATTTAACTTAAATAAGTTGTGCACTAATAGAGAAGAAAATTTTCTATAAAAAGAAAAATACAACTTTTTCGGAAGTATTTTTTTTTTACTTTAAATAGCCTGCGATTCCTCCAAATTTCATTCGAATAGTATAATTAGTTTCAGAGATAATGACCTAAAATCATGACGGTCACATGATAAATGTAATCACGTGTTCTCCATTCCAATCACGTGTTTCACTTTTTGCACTACTTGTAAAATTTAGGAAAAATTTCAGATTCGATAGTTGGGTAAAGTTGTTCAAATATCAAAATTACTTTAAGAAAAGTTTACAATGTTAAAAAGAAAGTCGTGTATTTTTATTTATACGTGTATTTTTATTTTGTTTATCGATGTATTTTATTATTGTTGACATACATCCACTTAATAAAAGAACGTCTCTGAAAAAAGTAAATGTTGACAACAGCGAAGCACATGAACTTATTGACTGGAAACACGTGATTGCAAATATCATGTGACGATGACGTCACATAATTTTAGCCCTTTGAAATAAAATGGAAATGTATGAGATTTCATTTAAGATAAATTACAAGATTTATACACAACCTCAATATTTAACATATGTACAACTAATCAAATGTTAATAAGAGCAACTATTACTGAAAGACTAAAATCGACTTAGCACTCAAAGTTCATTTTTTTTTTTAATTTCAGAAAGGCGATGCTCATCAGTGGACGTTTATCTTTTACATTTCGGTGGGGATGTACATTTTTGGAGCTCTAGTATTCCTCATTTTTGGTTCAGCAGAAGTTCAACGTTGGGGTGTATTTTCGAAAGAGAAATCAAGAACACTTTCAGTGAAGGAAGCCAATCTCATATTCACAATTCCTGTGATTCTAACAATGGATGACAAAAGTATTAAGAAGGATAACACTGCAGTTATTGAACTGATATCAAACCGATGAACAATTTTTTTAAAGATACTTTTTTTAATTCCTTTTTACAGTATTCACTAAGCAAGAATTTGTGAGTGAGAGACAAATATTTTGGTTTTCTGTTTGCGATAATAGAAGGTGTGTTTAAAAATATATCCAGTCTGTTGAAAAAGAATACTCGTATTCACATATATAATAATCATTAATCTTCTTCCAAAAGGTTCCTAAAACTACTCCCAACAATTCTCCCATCATAGGAAACAACGCTAGTCTTCCGTGGATAGAAATACGACACGTTTTTTTACTCTTTTTGTCGTTTGTTTTTAGGGGGATGGGAGTTCTAGACCCAAGTGATCGTCAAACATAACGTAGAATTTAACTCAGTAACTTTGTTCAAGCATTTCTGTCATTCTATTGTTTGGCACATTCGAATTAAATGATTCGAAAACTTTGAGGCTTTTTTTTTTTTTGGTTCTTTAATTAACGATACAATAACACAAAATATTATTTACACTATTTACTAACAAGAAATATTTAAATCTCCCGCTGAGGTCTCATGCCAAGCTTCTCTCATTTCTTCTGTTCAGTTTCAGTTCTCGTTTTATTTCTTTTTAACTCGTTGCCATAGGTGGAGAGTATTTCTTTTTTAGAGATATACTCGTTACCATTGGAAGCAGTGCCGATTTAAGCTCATTTCGATCCCCGGGGGCCCCCTTCGCACTGGTGGATCAAAATTTATTACCAGAAAACCTGGTTACGTCCAGCTTATCCGGGCCCCTGGGTGCCAGTCCCAAACGCCCAATGGATAAACGCGCCCTTGGAAGGGAGTTATTCTTTAGATGTATCTTTCTCTATCAGCGAATATCCGATGGCTCTTTCTAACACTTCCTCGCTCATCGACGGTCGGTTGGCAAGAAAATTTTCACGCATGCGCATTAGGACTACACATATACTAAAGCACGCCACCCGAACTTTATTCACATAAAGTTTTTTTTCCCCTGGGCTGCATATTGGCAATTAAGCCTTTGCAGACACTGCAAGTCCTCAAATGTGAGTCATTTAATGATGGTACCATCTAGTAGTGGTTCTCGCTACCAAATTTTGAAGCTTGAGTTATTTTTTTTTAGTTCAAGCTCTATGCTGAATATTGCCAGGATTTAATTTTGCTGAGAGTATCAGAGCCAAATTGATACTCAAGGGATCTTTTGCATGCCACATAATTATATGTTACATCATGCGTGCCAACAATTTTCGCGTCCAGAGACTCTATCAACTCCAGCCGAGGATAAATTTCAAGAATTCGCCATAAAATTAGTCTGAGAATATTTTTAAAATATTTTATACAATGCCAAACAATATAAAACTTGTTGACCTTCTTTCGTAGCTGCCTTTCTTTTTAAAATTTAAATTACAATATAAGATATGTGTTTTTAATTTGAAATTTTTAAATTTATAACGCGAAAAGCAATTATGTACAGTGAAAATTGGAATTGGTTTTATGACATATCACATTAACGAAAAATGCAACAAAAAACAACCGGTTTGAGTTCAACAACCACATATCTAATGCTTATTTAAACATTTGATGAGAAATTTATTAAAAAAAAAAAAGAATTCTTACTCCAGTTTCCCATTAACATTCCGTTTAAGTAATGGATATTCTTACACGTACTTAATGTATAGATTACTGCAACTTCAGATGCAATTTAGGTCAGTAATTGAAGCTACATTTCAAAATCCTTTTCAGCTTCGTAGTGAATCAAACAGCCAAATTAAATATTTTAAAGATAACACAGTAGACATTCCAGTTTTTCGCGTCACTTGGAAAGTGCTCGAGAAATCTTGAAAAGGAATTTATATTTAGGAAAAATATAGCATATAGTACTGTTTTTTAAAAAAATGCAGTTAGTTTTTTTAAAAAAAAAAATTATATATTTTTATTGAAACGGAAAATTAGATATTTGAAACTCTTATTTTGAAAAAAAAAATTAAAACAGATTTAAATATAAGTGCAATAAAAAAGTAAAGAATTATCAACAAGGCTAAAATTTAATAGTTATGATTTTTTTCATTTGAAGTAGAAAAATATTTATAAATAAAAAACACTTAAGTACTGATTGCCCCATTTTTCAACTATATTGTATTCTTAATGAAAACAATGATTTAATAAGATTAAAAAATTACCCCCTTCTCTAATATAAACTATTAATATTTATGAATTCTATCACAGAGATCTTTCAAAAGTTAAAAAGAATCGATAAATAATAATAGATTCCAAAAAAACGTATTAAACATTTATCGATTATGAGAATATTAAACTACTTTATAATTATTATGAAGATTTTATTCTAAAATAAGAGAACAGAAATTTAATTTTTAGTTGAAATCGCAAGTGATGTCTTTCTAATTACAAAATATTCAATATTTCCATCAAAGTAAATAGAAATTGTTATATTTCGAAAAATGGCAACTTTTGGAATAACAGCAGACGATTTGAATTGTATGAACAAATTCCAGAGGAAATAAAACAGGAAGATAATCCACTTTGTAGAGATATCAATATATTTTTTTTAATCGATCCTCTCACGACATCAAAAAAAAAAAACGTTGAAAGATATTTTAGAGTTTCCAAGAATCAGGAGATTTTTCTTTTTAATTGATCGTCTAATTTTTTCTATTATTTGTATAGTTTTTATACTGTTTTAAAATGTTTATGAGCAATGATCATGATTGTTTTGATTATATTCTTTTCCTTTATTGTTTTGTTTTTTAATAAAAAATTTTGTTGTGTATTTTATGTGTGTTTTCTTAATTTTTGTTTTTTTTTTAAGCCATTTGCTTGGAAACATGAATAAGTTTTTTTTTATTAATAAGAATATATATATATATATATATATATATAGAAAAAAAAAAATTATTGAAAGAAAAAAAAACATATTTCGCTTTTTCAGAATATTAATTTATTATTTTAAAAAAATTATTATGAAAATTAAATAATTATTTAAATCATTGCTTCAATTTACAACTTAAAATATTGCACGCATAACAATAATGAAATTATACAGTCTTCATTCTTTTGCAGCTTTTAAAAAAAAAATGTCGTTGCAACTGGATCGAATAGGCATCACTGTAATTTTCAAAGGAAAATAAATTACTATGATATTGACGAATTTGAGTCGTCATTTAACTTCCAAATAGAATTTTTTCATTATAAAATGCCCTGCTTTTCTGAAAAATTAAAAATACCCTCAATGCTTTATAATTCAAATTTTTTTTCGAGCTTCATCATTAACTCCAGTTATTCCTGAAAAGAAAAGGAATGAAAAAAAAACAGTTAAGAAACTAAATATACACTACGTTGCACATGTTCGTTATGATGAGGCGATCAACCCCTTTTTTACGAAGAAAGCTGAAATGTACGTGCGCGATGTTCTTCAATTTTGAAGTCAAGAATTCAAGATATTATTCCAAGCTTTGAGGAAAAAATATCGTATTATTCGAATCCAAACCAATTTTTTTCCAATGTTAATGCTACTGAATATCGGGTACGGCTTGGTACTGAAAGCGGAAAAATTCTTTGGATGGGGGACATTGAACATGATACTAACGATTACAGAAGCTATAGATTCTAGAACGTATTTTAAATTAATTATTCACTTCTTATTAGTTCACATTTTAATTTTTTAATGTTTGGTATATATCGGATAATAATAAACCATTATAAACTATTTTCCATTTTTTCACAAAAATGTGTTGAGAATTTCGGGTGTGGCTTAGAATCCATGGCGGCATAGATTCGAATAAATACGGGTATACTTCTAGAACTAAAACCATTTAAGTTCATAAGAAATGTCATTTCTTTAAAAGAATCAATATTTCAATGTACATAGAAACCTAATTTTTTTTCTATTTTTATATTTTTTAAAAAAAGCTCTCATTTTTTCCCCCGGCGTATAACGCGCACCCATAGATTTCGATCTTATTTTTTAGGTTAAAATTGCACATTATACGCCGGATTTTACGGTAAATAAATTATTAGGTAAAATTATAGAATTTCTAACAAAACTACTGTTTTGCATACAATACATTTAAAGTTAAAATTTGTCTCTATAAGGTGACCACTGTTTTTACAATGAAAAGGAGGACGAAAAATTTAAGAAAATATTACAACGTAAATATGTGAAGAATTTTATTAATTCTGACAAAAATAAACTAATTACGCTTACATCCCTTTTAATTACACTTGCCTCCAAAGGTCTGCGTACAGTTTTTTTACAATGAAAAGGAGGACGACGATAAATGTAAGAAAAAATTACAACGTAAATGTATGAAACATTTTATTAATTCAAACAAAAATACGTTATTTGCACTTTTAATTATTTACTTTAACGAGTATTTTTCCATTGAATGATTTTTTTTTGTCAGAGCAAATCATTTTCTAATATATTCGAAATTTCGGAGCAAAAAATATCCTTCATACTGAATTTTACGGTAAGCACTGTAGCTAATATATTAATATTCAATCTTGATTTCTCACTTGTCCAAAAATTATTACCATCTGAAAAAAAACTCTCTCAACTGCTGCATAAGTTCCAGGGCAGCACAAAGTAAATTCAACAAGAATAACTAAATTTTTAATTGGAATGTGTTCATTTTTGAAATGTTTTAAATTTTTCACCCATCTTTTATCAATTTCAGCATGTTGATTTTCCAATTATTCTAATGTATTAGAATTTAAATATGCATTCAGTCGTCTTTCTTCTTCAAACAGACCATTGTCATCGATTTTAATATGAGGTATTTCTTTCGATAAATACTCAACACAATTTTCCATATCTGCCCACTTTATTTGCAATGAAGTAAAAAAATACCATTGAAAACTATTATTCCCCATGATATTCGTTTCAGATCAGTCTTCGACATGTTGGAAACATGTTTGGTTCATCTCTGAATACAGAGATTAACAGATCAGTTTTAAAATATTGAAAAGGCGGACAAGCAGGAGGACACTTTTCGAGGAAGGATAGAACCTATAAAAAGAGGACTGTCCTCCCTAAAGGAGGATGGTTGGTCACCTTAGTCTTTATTCATTATACATACTGTCAGCATCATTAAATTTTTGTAATTTTTTTTCTAATAATCATAACTTCAAAATAGAAAGTTTTAAGATAGTTAAAAGATTTTTCGAATACTTGGACTTATCATTACTGACAATCTTTTGAAGAAAAAACACATTTAAAAGTTTTTCAATCATTACGTATCCTTCTTATACGTTGACAACTTCACCCAGCTGTTTATCTGTTCAAGTTTAAAAATATTTCCCTAACTGGAAATGACATGCACTGGCAAGTCAAGAAACGTTCGAAAATAGCTAGTAGTTGAATGCTATTGAGGAAAACAGATAAGAAGGTCGCAGTGATTATAACACTTTCTTTTTTTTTTTTTTTTTTTTTTTTTTTTTTTTTTTTTGATAATATTCAGTAATGAAGATTCGCATTACCACTTCATTTGTTGATTTGTTAATCTGTCCTGCTGAAAGATCCCAGAGCGCATTTAAGTATTATCTAGCATTCTCAGACTTATCAAAAATCCGATGTTCTTTATTTACTTATTCGTATCAAAATAAGATTGAAGTATTTATTTAAATACAATAAAAAAAAGAGTTAATCCGGAGGTCGCGAAAGCTCACAAAAATATTCTTAAGGATTTAAAATTCTGATACTAAAATGGTATGAGAAAAAGAAAAAAATTGAACCAGAGCAAGTGAAACATTTTTTTGCTGTATGAATATGGCAAGCTCTTCAGCTTAAGTAGCAATGAATTTGGTGCAAAGTCTTAGAATTTAAAATAATTTTGAAAATGACGGTCCATTATTTAATAATTTTATTAAAAAAATTCAGTTAATATTTAATAAATACTTTTTTGCGATGATTCATTCGAAAAATAATCGTAATTTTGTTACAAAAAGAACAGACGATTTAATACAAAGTTCTCACAACGTAGATCATGACGTCATGTGATGAAATACGTTAAAATCGTTCGCCTTTTTAACACGCTTTTATTAACTTCACCTGTATGTAACGTTATCTTAGAACTCGATTTTTACCCACTTTATAAAGTCGTATTAATTCGAAATTTTGCAGAATTGTCAAGGACCGATGGCAATACAATAATTTAATAATTTTGTTCCATTGTCTTGGCCAGGTTCATCAGGATTAACGATTTCTCTCTCACTTCTTGATTTGGTGACTAAAGGATTAAGTTACAACCCTGAAACGAAAACGCTCATGGTTAATGCAAATACAACAAACGAAAAAAAAATCTATATATGAATAGTTTTCTTAATAAAAAATATTTTTAATGTCTCGTGTTTTTATAACTATTTTCACGCATTGTCATCCACTTCTGAGCTACGGTCCAAATTTCAAGTCTCTAGCTCATCGGGAAGTTAGTTCAAAATGAATTACAAAATTCCACCCGGGCAGGCATACAAGAAAGCGAGTACATACAAACATATTAATAATAAAAAGGAGAGGATGCGTCAGCAATTTCTAAGTTCGATTAACTATAAAAACATGCTTTTTTTAGCTTTTTAAACTATCATTTATTATTTCCTTCCTTCAAGAGATGGGGGTAAACATGATCACTATTTGCTTGATTAAAAATTCGTAAATAAAATCCACCAATTTATATTCCTTTTCCCATCTTAAATCAATGGATTTCTGAAAGGAATGATTTCCGAGTAAGAAATCGATAACTGATACGTTTAACAAAGCCATTTTTTAAAGCTCGCCAAAAGTGGCCAATAGTTTACGTGTTACAAACAAAATTGTACTACACATTTATTTGTTTAATCAACGGGAATAAGCTTGATTTTGAAATGTGCATTTGCTTTGCTAGGATTTATAGTGAAAAATAATTTAATGGACTTTTTTTAAAATATATAATCTAATCTTTTCTAAATATTTTCTCACATCCGATATATTATGCTTTATTACTTCTAATTTTTAGAAAATACTACTTTCTTTTGTTATCACTCGTGATTCTATTTCATCAAATCATTTTATCAATTGAAAATCTTTAATTTAGGATAAATAATAATTAAGTTATAATAAAAGCATATATAAAAAATTTCTGATATAAAAATTTCCATAAAACCAGATTCTCATCTTCTTGATTACATGGTAAGTTCAGTAAATAAAGATTACACTTTTATAAACTCCATTTATCAATGAATAACTAAAAATATTTTTAATATGTTCTTAAAAAGAGAAATCGTTCTTCTCATATATATATATATATATATATATATATATATATATGTGTGTGTGTGTTATCTTTGTATGCTTATCGTTTGATTATATGAAAATATTTATGATTACTTCTTTCTACAGCTCTACATAAATTCTTTTGAATTATTAAAAAAATAAGTTCAATTGTAATTTTAAAATTATTCATTTTCGGTTGCTGATTTTATAGAGTATTTGATACAGAAAGATTTAAAAGAATATACTATAAATTATATATTTTGAACATCAAAAAAAATTATCTGACTATTCATTAGTGATTTTTGACCAAAAGAAAAAACGAGGATATAAACACGACCATTTCATTTATTCTACTTAAAAAGTTGTCCTAAGAACGAGTTAAATAAGCAATTTTATTTTTCTAAATATAAAAATAAATTTTAGTTCAAGAACCAATAGTATCTCAATGTGTAATCTTTAATGCTTATTTTTTTCAATCCGACTTAGATAAGACAGTTCTAATTCGCATCTGATACGCTTGTGATGTAACTTTTCGAACTCATGTACTTATGTTATTCAATCAAGAAATTGCACAACTGACCGGAAATACTTCGGATCATTCCCTCATTTTCCTCAAGAGAGCACTCTGAATTCAAGGAACTAATCATTTAATTTGAAAATGTGAGAGACATTGAAATATTTGACCACGAGATTTCAGACATCTAAACATCTTTGTTTTTCAAATTTCTCTTCCAAGCTTCCATTTTCAAACCATTTCAGTCTTCCCATTAAAGTGGTGAGGAAGTTTGGAGATAGTGGTACCAAATTAGATGCCGGTCTCGTCACTTGAACAGGGTTCAAAATTACGAGATCCGTTTCCTTGAGTCCTCGAGCAGCTTCAAAGTGCGACGTAAAGAAAAAAGGAAATCATCCATTTTATTTCGATCAGAATTTCTATTTCCTTCAAATTTGTACTATTGAATTTATTTAAATTCAATTATTATTTTTTGTTTAATTTTATTTAATAAAAAGCTTTCGAAAAAGAGCAGAAAAATAATGAGCTTCTGTAAAATTAAATTTTTATTCCGATTTTTGAAAATATTTTTTAAATATCTAGAAACCCATATTTGACTCATTAAGATTTTTTTAAAAAAAATAAGAAGAAATTAATTTCAATTAAATTTCCATTGTTTTTTGCTTTTTTGGATATTTTATTGAATTTAAATGCATACAATAGCCTAGCTTTGAAGTGAAAAGAATAAATTCCGTTGAATTAACATTCTGCTTCTATGCAGTGGCACACACAAAGGGGGGGGGGGCCTCGGGTCCCCCCCATAGCCCTTGAATTTTGTTCGATGGATGATAATCCTATATATATAATACGTAAAATTTAATTACCGCAAAATCCAGCGTATAACGCGCACTTTGAACACAAAAGATAAGATCGAAATTTATGGGTGCGCGTTATACGCCGGGTACAAAAAATGAGAGCTTAAATAATAAACAATTGCTAAACATAGAAAAAAATTAGACTTCTACATATATCGAAGTACTATTTATTTAAAAGAAATGACATTCCTACTGATCTTAAAAAAGGGTTTAGTTCTAGAAATGCATTATTTTTTTCTAAAGTTTAAGTAATACCTCGAAAAATTGCTTCAAAACGTAAGAGAATTGCGCACTTACATTTCAGGTTTCTTCGTAAAAAAGGGGGTGCGAGTTATACGCCAGATTTTACGGTAATTATTTATAATTAACACTTTATTTATTAATTAATACTAATTATTAATTCAGCACTTTATTTTTTACTGTCTTTTGTTCCCCAAATCGACAAAATCAAAAGAATACGTTTGGCATCGTATTGAGGTATGATACGAGAATGGTG
>BMAV01026600.1:434307-450751 GCA_019973955.1 Trichonephila inaurata madagascariensis | reverse complement strand
TTTTTTTTTTTTTTTTGTGAGCGTTACTGCTTCTATGAACACACTTTTTTTCTTCTTATATAAATATATGCACTCCATATTTTATTTCTTACATTATGTTAAAAGAATTTTTTACTTCACATGTTACCGAAAAGAAAAATGTGATTTTAATATAATTGTCGTTAAATTTTAAGAACACTTCGGGATGTAATAACAACACGAGCTTAAAAACTTGCTCTTTAAAACTGTTCATGTCTGCTTTCACCAGTAATGAAGTAAATTTTTTATAACGTTGAAAAATTTCCCTTGGATATCTTATTGTATTAAAGTAAAATTAAATATATTTTCTTGCTATTTGATAGATATTTTACTTTAATAAATAATGAAATCAGGAATCCAAGAAATATTAAAATAAAAAAGGATCGAATTTTTTACCATCTCCAAATGGTTTCAGTGCTGCCATTTTTATCTAAACTTTCAAATTATTTCTTTCTTAATTCGATTTTCGTCCTACATATGTTTTGGAACAAAACGATTTTTATATTGCACAGAATTGCCTTACTTATTTTATTTCGTTCATATCCGTACAACTGTTCTTTATAAATGTAAGGATAATTAAATCAAAATTTTAAAAAACTCTATTTAATATTTATTTTTCCACCGTACATATTCACGTGTAAACATTGACTTCAATTTCATTTTCTTCATTTCTTTTGATAATCATATGTCATGACAACCCACGCGTTAATCTCCATTCGAAACCTAAGCTAAAAGATAATGATTTAGCACAGGGGTCAACAACCTATGACACACGTGCCACATGTGGCACGTGGTGCAATTCTCAGTAGCACTCAACAACTTTTGAAAGGATGGAAGTTGGTAAATTTGTAATAGACCTTATATTTGACAAACATCTTCAGAATTATGAACATTTACGGAATTACGAAAAAATCTGTAAGATAACACTGAAGGTTATTTGTATTACAGCTTATTTTGTAAATTATTGAGCGTCATTACTGTAGAGATTTAATTGTTTGAAAATTGCGTGTACACTGCTTTCCGCTTTTGGTTTTACACATCAAAACAGTGCCTATTTAAGCTCATTTCGGGCCCTGGGCGCAGAAGATCTACAGGCTCCCTTGGCGCTGGAGGATCGAAAGTCCGGCTTATCCGGGCCCGCCCCAAGTGCCCTATGGATAAACTGGCAATGCATCCAAGTAAAAAAATCTTTCCTCATATGAAAAATATTTCGAGTCCACAAAGAAATTGTTTAACAACTGAATGTTCAGAATCGTGTCGAATTGAAAGTTACACATTATATCCCTGATTTTACGATATGAAAGAAGGGCTGTGGAAGCACTTGGTGGTTCGCATTAAAGTTTTTATTTAACTATAATGAAGGGAAATACTATGTATGTCAGTGCTTCTCAAACTTTCAATATACGCGACCCACTATTCAATCATTTTCATCGCCCCCCCCCATACAATAACAATGTATTGAATTCAATAATAGTATACTTTGACACTAAAACTACAATACGACTTTAACCTCTTAGGTGCCACCAACGTACATAAACGTCTCGCTCAGCCAAAGCATTAATTTTCTGGACGTATATATACTTCTTTCCGAAGTACGATCTTTTCTGTGCAGTGCTATCCATAAAATTATTCCGAAAACTTTGGAATGTAATAAAAGGACCTTGACAGTGTTTGCGAAGGATTGACTTATTTCAGAGGATTTGCTTACTTCTTTTCTCCTCCTCCTCAAAAAAATATCAAAATACGCTAGTCCACGTGGGAAACGGTGGCATTGGGAAGCGAATCGCGTAACTTTCAGTCGGCAGTAAAGAAATTCATTAAAAACCGTACAAATTATCAAGATAAGTGATAGTACAAGCCCATGGGGTCACTGATAATTATCAAACTTGTTCTTAACTTAGTATTGTTAAATTAATAACAAAATACTTTGCACAGTACTGATACATTTATAAGTGTATTATATCAGTGAAGTTGTGCATTTTATATTGTCAAAATGTATTTTGTTTGTTTACTTTCAGTAAATTAATAATTTTTTAAATAATCTTTTGTTCTCGACTTTTCAATAGGTTCGTGCCCCCCTTGTAGAGGTATCACGCCCCCAAGGTGGGCGCGCCCCACAGTTTGAGAAACACTAATCTACTAACAATTTTATTTTTATTTATTTATTTTGTTGTTGTTGTTGAAGAGATTATTACATTTTATGCTGTTTATTTTTATGTTAATAAATATCTTTAAATGATGCAAAATTAATGTATAATAAAACTATAAATCTAAACTATTGACCTCTATTTTCAAATCCTGCTTGCATTATCACGGAAATCGAATTGTTTCAAAAATGTCCTACTGTGTGGCACGCTGAGTCATATTGGTAGATTGGTTTGGCATATACATTACATATTAAAATAAATATGGCATTTTATATGGCATTTTGGTTTTGGCATTACATATTAAAATAAATATGTAATCCAACTCAATATATCAGAGACAGTTGGTGTTGATTTACATTGCTGAGGATGTTGTGGAAAGAAGCTGTTTCCGGAATAAATTCCATGCTTCCTTCGAAACTTTACATAAATTGTTTCCATAATATTAAAATAGCAGGAGAACTGAACACGCTCCATGTTAAACCCCTTGGCCAAAATCGGAAAAATTTAATAAATTTTAGAAAGTATTTTATTTTTTAAAAAAATTCAACAAGCAACCCACAAGATATTTAAACTATTTTAACGTATTTTTATTTTACCAGATAGAAAAATATTCCATGGTAAAAATGACGTTTCTGTAATTAATTATAAAAAGAATCACGTACAAATAAACCAGCAAAAAGTAGTAATTTACTTATATTTTTTTATGTTTTTTTAATGATTTCGAATAGCGATTGCAATACCGGTATTTTGAGCCGTTTGTACAATTTTGAAATACCGGTATTCACAAGTTTAAATACTGGTTTTTCGGTATTTACTAGAATTTTTTTTTTTTAAATTGTTTCCACTATATGTTCAGGGATCGCCAACATAGCAAAATAGTATGTTTCTATGTTATAGTTTCAATTATTGCACCATGATTAAAATATATTATAAATGAAATAATTTTACATCCATTTCAGAAGGTGAAGATATTAAACGTTTATATTCCGCTCATTCCGTTGTTCTTATTTTTATTTTTTGTAGCTGGTTCTACAGTCCTTAAGCAACTCATTAAATCCATCATCTGATTTTTTCATTGCTTGAATTGCAGGATAAAAGACTACTTATCTGAACTTAAAAATATAAACATAAATTATTTCTCTCTGATAAATAGAACTAAATACATTACTTCTAACTTAGTTCTCGTTGAAAGAGGAATAACATATCCAAGCTCATCTGCCTTCCTTTATCCGTCAACACCTGTTACTACAATGTCTCCCTAACGGGCGAAATTAATTAGACTGTGAATACAAAGTTGTATCGCACAATCAAAAGAAGTTATAAGATATGTGAATCATCCGAGGCCAAAACTATCCTATTACAGCTATTCACTCATACGCTTGAAATTTAATTTACACTCAATATTTCTTTTTCACATACAATGTAAATTTTTTTCCCACTTTAATACAATTATTTTTATAAATCTTCTCTTAAATTTTCTCTAATATTCTCCTTTTAAATCAGTACTGGGCTAAGATTTGAAAAATAAGCCAACCCAAAGCTATTCAAACATCTCAAGCGATTGGGGGTTAAGTTTCCCTGCGGGAAACAAGAACTCCCAAAACTATTCAACCAATTACAGCTCAGAAAGATTCTGCACTCGCGCAGGTTTCGTAGTCTGATATTCGTATCTGAGAAACCAAGATTGTACTTGTGTAGAAAATGCGTAATATTTCGATATTTTTTTTTAAATTTGTGATACTCATAAATAATAACCCATAATAATGAATAAGAATTACTTTAAAGAACATAAAAAATCAGTTGATATTACTTCGGTTTGGTTTCATTATTTATATGATGAAAAGAATATGTTGGCAGAATGTAAAAAATGTTCTAGAGTTATTAAAGAATGGAGGAAGTACAAACGAACTCCATAGATATTTAAAAGCGAAACATGAAACAAATTTGTTAAAGAGGAAAGAATCTAATTGCGATAAAGGTACAAATTCAAGCACAGTTTCTAAGCCCAAGCCGTCAGGAATTTTGGGTTATTTCGAAAAAAACAAGATAATTTGGAAGAAATTATAAGTAAAATGACAGACAGCATTAGATGGGTTACCATTTCGAGTGTTTTGCACTTCTACTGAATTAAGAAAATCACTATCCGCCAGAGGTTTTAAAAATCTACCTACGTCGATTAATACTATAAGAAGAACTGTTATAAGCTACAGTAAAGGTGTTCGCAATTCTTTGAAACACGAGCTAATACAGTTAAAAGTAAATGCTAAAAAATTTAGTCTTACATTTGATGAGTGGACGAGTGTAAGAAATTGATGCTCTAAAATATAAATGTAGGATATCCCATTTGTAAAAAGTTAGATCATATCCTTTACCGAGGTCTGCAATTCTAATCAAAACAGTATTCCACATCAACGCCATCTAGCGTCCCTTTTAAAAACGCCGACATGAACCTTTTTCGCCAGAGGCCCACTAACACTCGTCGAGAAACGTCGTATTTCGCGCGTCAGCGCGCGTTCATCCGCGCCAGGCGGTAAATCTTACTAGCACCATAATGAATTCTATCATTCGTCCGCGCCAGGCGGTAAGTCTTAATAGCACCATAATGAGTTCTATTTAATCTCAATTGCCTCCCTTAAAGTAATGTGATCTAACTTTCCTATTTTTCCGAAATATGCTTATCTAACTTTCCTATTCTTTTGAAATATTCCCCATGTAAATACTCCCCTATAATTCTTAATAAATTATTTAGTTTTCAACTAGTTTCTTTCTTGAACTATGTTGTCTATTTTATTTCGAAAATAACTAATACACCCTAAAAACCCCCAGACACCACGCCATAAAAACCCCGCCGTCTGAAGAATCCAATCTTTTGGAAGATTTCGGTTGGATTCCCACATAAATATTCATTCAGAAAAAAAGTTCTGAAATATAAGACTTATACATATCTCGGGAAGTATGATAGCCGAAAAATGTGTGCTTAAATCTAAATTTGTGAAACATGGATTATCCCTGAAAGAAGATATTGTATCTATAACGATTGATGAAGCAACAGTTATGAAAAAAGTTGGAAAGTTGATTGGTGCAAATCAGCAATTGTGCTATGCTCATGGAATTCAATTAGGAGTAATAGATGTATTATACCAAAAAAAATATGGAACAGAAGAATTCAAATACTGTGGATACAGAAAACTTCGGATTCCGACTTTGTAGAGAGTGAGAGTGATACTGGCAATGAAGATAATGACAATGTAATTCTTAAAGATATTGCTAATGAGGATGGAATATTAATTCATCAAGAATTACTTCCTACAATTAATAAAATTCGAAAAATTGTTAAGATATTTAAACGTTCCCCTACAAAAAATATATTCCAACTGAAAATAAAACAGAGTATATGTTAATATTAGATTCTAAAACACGTTGGAACAGCTTACTCCTAATGTTGGAACGATTTTTGTAACTGAAAAGTCCAATCAAAAAGGCAATGATTGACTTCTGCAAATTAATTTTTCCCACAGTGAATTTGACTTAATATCCAGAACTGTATTAGCTCTACTTCCAATTAAACTGGCTGTTGAGGCATTACGTTGGAGAGATTCTAATTTATTAACAGCTAATGCCACAATAAATTTCATTTTGCAGCCACTGAAAGAACAGCAAACATCACTATCTGAAGAATTATATACTACATTGAAAAATCGCACAGAAGAAAGGCATACCAAAATAGAGAATGTCGTACGGTATTTACATAATTATAATGATTTTAAAAATGAAAATGAAAAAAAAAAAGAGACTAACCAATTCAAATGTAATAAAGTTTATAGTAAACTTTCTCAAAACTTTTTACCCACAAACCTATCCCCATTCAGAAGAATTCGGTACAGTTATCGAAGATGATGATGACACTAATATCGATAGTGCAAATGAATTGTCCTTTGAACAAAAATTAGAATTAGTGTGATAATTAAAAAAATTTCAACAAACCAAAATACAGTACAGAAAGCAGCTTTTTCCAAAACCATCCGACGAGAAATCGATTTATTTGAAGATGAGGGATTTAAAGGTAAATACTTGGGAAAAGTATATCGCGCGTGCATTGCTAACAGTACCACCAACTTGCGTAGATACCGAAAGAGCGTTTTCCACAGCTGGTAATTTTTGCACAAAATTACGTTCCAGGCTTAATGAAAGTACAATTGATGCATTATATTTTTTAAGATCACATTTCAAAAATTTATAATAGTACCACAGACTGAATAGTGATATTCACACTTTTTTTTGTGATTTAAATAAATAAGATATTCCTTTACTTTTTTGCGATTCTTTATATACTGTTACAATTTATAAGTTACAAATTATTTTTTGTGATATTTACACTCTAATAAAACTGGTAAGTAAAACAAAGAAGCCCCTAGTGTTTTCTGTCTTTTTCTAAAATTTCTACTACCAGGATTAAAACCGGTATCCCGGTATTAAGTTCTACCAAATACCGGTATTGAACCTTTGGTCCGATATTGCAATCCCTAATTTCGAATCTTGATTGAAGAGAGAAAATCTCTATTTTCCTAGCAAATTTTAAAGTTAATAATATTGAGTCTGGCGAAATTATTCGAATGTAAAATATACAATTATTTACTACAGACCAGACGGAAATAGTTCAGATTAAATTGCCAACTTCTAGTCCTTGGAAATGATAAACCAGTTCTTAAACAAAGGATTTTAAAAAAAAGAAATGGCAAGTAATTCAAAAAATACCATCACATAAAAATGTAATTAACTTCCTGAACGAAAACTTTAAATTATACAAGTTTTTTCGCAAATTCGTTAATCGTTCTGTATTATTTTTTTAAAAATTGTTAGCGATTTTACCGAAAATGTATCGCATACTGTTGTAAAATAAACAAAAATAGAACAATTATTGTTGCAATGAGATGTTTAAGGTTTTAGAGCATATAAATTTCCAGATTTATAGTTTATTAAATTTATTTCCCTTATAATATAAGCTAATTGTTTTACGGCAATTGAGACCTACTAAAGAAACGAAATTAACCTCAACCCAATTAAATCTAAAGATAGGTAAATTGCTTTGGGCTCGTAGCATAATCTATACAGGCCCAAAGTTGTGGAACTCAAACAATTTCTAGCCAGTTTATTTCTAATTGTTTACACACTTTCTACAATGAAATAAAAATAAAAGTAAAACTATTAAAGTTTAAACGAAAATTAAAATATTTTCGTACAAATATATACGTCGTAATTTTGCAACTCAAATAACAAAATAGTGAAAATTAAACTACAGTCGACTGTACTGTCGATAATTCGAAGTTGGAGGGACCAATGAAAAACTTTGAATTATCAAGAGTTCGAATTATCAAGTGGGTAGGAAAAAACTCCCAAAAAACACGAAAAGAAATTTTTTTTTCTAACACATTTAAATTTGAAACTATACAATAAAACAACAGTTGTACATATGTATAAAATTATTTTTAAGTTTTTTAAAAAGTACATATTATACAGTATAAATATTATACAGAAGTTAAAAGTCTATTAAAAGAATACCTTTATATATTAAAAACAATTATTAAAAGAATACATACTGTACATAATTAATCTTTTTTGACGAAAAAATCTGTTACCTTTAATAAAAAGTACGTTTAATCTGTTATCGGCTCCCTCAGACACTGTCTCCAATACCATTGGTTCTTCAAGGCAGGGTCCAATCCATCCCATGCCCTTTTTGGTGCCACATGTCATAAGTCACACTGATGAGTCATAAATCGTCATGTCACTCCAACGCAAAATACAAAATCCTACGCATCTCTTCTTCACAATAGCGGACCATCTTTTCTGAACCTATGTGTAGCAAGGACAAGGTTTAACTGAAGATATGGGCGGTTGACAACAAGTGCGGCCGGTCTATTGTCCACTTGCAGAAGGCAAGTAATGAAAGTATCCTTTTGCTTGAGAAACCGGGAAATAGGGATGTCCATCTGAGATCGATTAATCGATTTCTCGGGCTAAAACAATCGATTTTTTAAGTCGATATGTGGCACTGAATCGATATTTCATCCTAGAAAATCGACATCCGATTTTTTCTGTTTTGGTAAAAACCATAAAATCATTTACAATTAGTTGAATGTACTATCTTTAAAACCCGTAATATTACGGTGTTGGTGGTTAAGGGATTAATTTACTGGCAAGAACAAAAAAATTCTATTTATCATCACGTTCACTCAATAGCCATGATGTATATAAGTATCGTGGGATCATCTGTTTCTTGTGAGCGCCTTTTTTCGATTGCCGGTTACATCGCAAGTGATGAGCAAAACCACTTGGATCCCAGTAGACTTGATAGACTGTTGTTTTTAAAAAGCTTAGGTATTAAGCATTGGGAACTATAAACTATACTATATGTTTTCTAAAGTTAATGTAACAAATACATTTAGAAAATAAATGTCTTCTTTTACACCTGGTACTTTGATATGGTAATAAAAATAATTGTAATTGTCGAATTCCCTGATTTTACTGATAAGGGATCGTTTATTATGGTATCTTTCTTGTTTTTTATAAAATGGATTTATATTTACATCGTTAATCCAGAACTGAAAAAAATCGATCTTTTAGACCTCGCTTTTTTTAGCATTCGATTTAGCATCGATTTAGCATTAAATGAATCTGCACTGAATGAAACATTATAGGAAGATAAATACAGTGGAACCCCCATATTAAGAACCTCTTTTTTTGCGAATTTGCATAGGAGTGTTTAAATTCAATATGCATTTAGGGAGAATAAAAGTTTTCAATTGAATAACAGCCTTACAATTTAGAGAAGCAAAATAGAGGAAAGAAGTGATTTTGTGTCTATTTGCATTTTTATTTGTGTTTTACTTTTTACTCTTATACGGGTTGACGAGTTTATAACGTCAACCTGTAGCATATATGGAGAGGCGGATTAAATGGCTGGCGGACCTGGCGGCCGCCAGGGACCCCGAGAACTGGCAGGGGCCACAAGCTGATGGACTCCAGTTACAAATTCAATGAACAACAAAAAAATCTTGCACCGATATTGCAACACCGATGATAACCCACGATTCGGAATCGTATAGTAATTAGTGTTGCCTTATATATTATATGTAATTGCGGTTAAATTCCGGGTTTTTTTGGGTTTTTTTCTTTGAAAACTGTTTTCCAGAACTTAGGCCTTCAATATATGTTTTCTGTTCCAAGTTTTTTTTAAAAATTTGATCCAAGATATTAATGACTATAAACAACTACAAGTGTTTAGTTCTTTCAAAACAATTTGGCATTTGATGGTTCGTGATTTATTGTTATCTAGATTTTTGTTTTTATACACTCACTTCCAAAAGTTAGGCACGAAGATGTAAAATGCAAAAAAATCAACAAATACTGCTTTGACTGACACAAAATTTGGCAGTAAAGTAGCATACATATTTATATATAAAATAAAATCAATAATTATATACAGAAATGAAAACAATATTAAATGTTTGTAAGTTATCAGATAATGTCATACTGGAGACTTAAATAGAATTATGTATAAAGTGAAAATAAACAGCATAAAATGAAAAAAATGACATTAATAGGGTATGTGATCCTCCCTTATCTGTATGCAAAGTTTACACCTTCTGACCATGCTTTCAATTAGGTAGTCAACCACCGCAGAATTAAGCAATCGCCATTCTTCTTGTAGAGCAGTTTCCAGCTCAATAAGAGTGGCTGGAGGGGGGGGGAAACGTGAAGATACAGCACGGCCGAGAGCATTCCAAAGATTTTCAATGGGATTAAGGTCGGGCGAATATGCTGGCCACGCCATACACGCAATTATATGCTGTAGCATATATGAAGTTAAGTATTAGTCAAAATATGAAACATTCTCTAGAGGGGCGGCACGATAGGTCATTGCAAGCGGGTGGCCGATACCCTAGGATCTGTCCTGTTTGTTTTATTACTTTCACTCACTTTATTCCATACATGTTCGATACTCTCATTAGAATTTCGGATATTGCATTTTTTTCCAAGATGTAATTCAAAGACGGAACGTTTTCATCAGCAGTATTGTTTTAGTTGGAATATTTTGGCACAAAATCTTACTTTAGTGTGAGTCACAATCAGTACTAGTTGGTATTATTCAATTTAGTGTATGAAGCCGCAGATATTACTTTATCAGATTCTAGATCAGAGACATTAGATACTTAACTTCAATGTTACACGTTTGCCAACAGCAACATAACGCATTGTTGCTCTGAAATAATTACAGAGAAATATATAAAATTCAAATTCGACCAATCCACGTGAAGGATTCTCAAATGTTTCTGAAAGTAGCACATATCGGGAACTTTTCCTCTGGCCAATTAAAAAGCTTCGTTGTATGACGAAAGACAGCCTCTAACGCGTAACCACTTTCCGCGTGAAACATCTGTGTTTGCTTTCGGAAACCATAGCAGTGTGAGACAGCGGTGGCGGGACGCATGTCATGGGGCTGTTATCTGAGGGTTCTCCGTTATCCTGGGAAGAAACTAAAAAGTATGCGGACCATGTCAGAAGACACGGAATTGTACAATTTATTAAATTATATCATCGTTTAAAAGATAGACAGAACGATTGTTTAAAATGGGGAGATGAGGTATGTGTAATAGTTTATATCTCCAGGAATAATATTTACAAAACCTTTTTCTGATTGATTTTTTTTAATGAATGACATTTAAAAAGAACTCTTCATCGTTACTCTGTTAAAATCCTATATGCACAAAAGGCTGGTATTTAAATGTTAAATATCTATAAATTGTGTATGTGTCATTGACTTATCGATAAATCCATCAACTTTGAATCAAATATAGTTCTTGATTAAGATTTATTTATTTTCTGATGAACAGTGAGTGTTTAAATAATCAGTTTATTTTTATTTCCTGTCGAATAATTCATTCAAGAATTACAGCGTTCGTCAAATGATAAAATAAAAATAAAATTGAAAAATACATCTTGGAGGTTATACAATGGCCTTGAAAATCGTTTTGTAACATCCTTGTCTGTAATAACTTGAAAGGAAAATGTTGCATGAAAGAAAATCAAAATATTTATGAGTAAAAGTCATTACTTTGTACTGATTTTACTCACTTGAAAAAATGTTATAAAGAATATGTTTTTATATAATAATTTCATATTTAAAAAAATTACATGTATTTTTAGTAGAAGCATTTCCTTAGAAACTGATTGAAACTCAGAGAAATTATGTCATGAAATTTGATTAAATTTTACAACAAAATAACTTTTGAAAAGTTTGGTTAGATCCCATTTGAAAATCCATTGATTTCTAACAAAATAAAAATATCAACAACTCTTTTTTGTTTTTATTGCTTTAAGTGATTATATAATGTATGAAGAATTTGTGTGTGATGTATAATCATAAGATTTGGCATAGATATACAAAGTTAATTTGTGGGATATATATTTTGATGAAATCATCAAAATTTTTACTTTTTCTTAAGATTGAAATGAATTAAGATTTATATTCTGTGTATTTTTATAAGTATGCTAAATTGTGTGTATCTGTGTAAGTTTTGCCATGGCTATCAAAATGCTAATTAAAGTAAGAAAATAGATTTAGTAAATTAAATAATTTTAGCAAGTTATGTTTTTACAGGATTAATGTGTACAGTTACAGTTACAGTTTTTTTTGTGGCATATGGAGCAACAAAGGCTATTATCCCTTAATTAATGTGTAAAAATTTAGTTAATGTTGATTTTAGCTTGGCATTTTTGTACAAGCAATTTTATATACTTATTATGAATCATTATTTTCAATATAAATATTTGATTTTAATGGGGAAATTTCTGAATGAATCTTAATGTCTGACTCATGTATTCTAAACATAATGAATTTTATAATTTTAGAAGTTACTTTACATTAAAGTTACACACTTTAAAATGCCTATATATTATGTATGAAAAATCCTATTAATTTAATTTTTGAGCAGTTTTTCAAATAAAAAAAATTTTCCATCTTGTGTATATTTAGTTTAAAAGTATTTTATTTTTAATTAAAATCTTGTAATCTTGTGTATTGAAGATGAACTTTTTTATTTTTTTCATTTGTAAATTGAGGGGTTTTTTTTAGATAGAGTATATGATTATCAAGTTGGATCATGCAAACCAAACTGCAAAAGTGTGTTTAAAAGCAGAAAAGCTGCTGTCTGTTTTACAGGAGAAAGAAAAGGAGAACCTTGAGTAAGATTTTATAGGTTTTTTTCATTAAAAAATATTTAGTATTAATTATTTCTATACAAATTATGAAATTAAAAATTAAGTTATACTTAAATACACACACAAAGTGTATACACAATTCATTACAATTGTTTTTATTAAAGTGCCAATATAATATTTTTTACCGTGAAGAATTTTATGTATTTCATTGTTTAATTAGTAGTCCTAAGCCTTATTATTATTTCTTAAATTTAAATGCTTAAGAAGTTAAGGTTGTTTTTGAATACATTTTTCACATCAAAGAAAAATATATTTAAAAGTTTTACTTTGATTATTTTTACTATAGTTTTTAGTTATATAATCAATAGTTGACTATCAAAAATTTCATGAGTAATTATTTGCATTAAAAAAGTATCTTAAATGTGATTACTTTTTTGATTGAGAACACTTAAAGCACTTATACTCAAAAATTTAAAATGATATGTAGCAATCAAAAGCTGATAAAAAAAATTAATTTTCTTCGGAAAAATTCAATGATAATATGGAAAAAGCAATTTTAAAGAATGTATTAATAAATAGATTTTCATACAAAAATATAATATAGAAATATTGACCTTTTAAACTTGTTAAAATGTTAACTTCATCTATTAAAAACTGAACAATTGTCAGGCAAGAATGTGTTTCAATATTATAGTGTTAGTTTGTATAGTTCTAACATATACTTGTCTTTATAATTTGTAAATTTTAAATAGATCTGCAACTTTTCATGTTAATATACAAAGTTAGA
This sequence comes from Trichonephila inaurata madagascariensis, assembly GCA_019973955.1. NCBI lineage: Eukaryota > Metazoa > Arthropoda > Arachnida > Araneae > Nephilidae > Trichonephila > Trichonephila inaurata. The sequence goes on along the minus strand of BMAV01026600.1, from coordinate 437,578 downwards.
AATCCATTTGATATGAAAGTACAGGAGACAAACTCTAGAATATATTTTTCACAGGGCTAAAACAGATTTATTAATTAAAAAATAAGTTCTTTGTTAAAATAGACTTTTCTCTGTAACAGTGAAATAAAAATTAGACATTAATTTTAGAAATATTGATTTGAGGAAAGTTTATGTGTTTAAGGAAATGTGTTGATACCATATAGTTTTTTTTTGTTTCAAACTGTTTTATCTGTTGTGTGAAATTATAGAATTATAGTCTATCAAAAGTTTGACAAAATTATTTTTATCACATGGAAAAGATTTATTTTAAAGACTCTTTATTTGTCTCCTTACAGTGGTGTAAATGCATTATGGAGACCTGAATTTGGAGCTTATATGATTGAGGGTACTCCCGGAAAGCCATATGGTGCTTTGTCATCATGTTTCAATGTAGTTGAAGCCAACATGAGAGCAAGGTAAAATGTATTGGCAAAATTGCTGTGAAGTATGTATTTATATCTTTAGGAAATGTAGGCATTTCATTATTTTGAAAAAATGTAGTTTAACTGATATGTTGTTGAAATTTAAAATATACTTGCTTTGATTTTATCATAGCAGGGTTTTTTTTAAACATAATTATGTAAGCAATGTTATTTTCTCCTAATTGTAAAGTTGTGTGTTTTAAATTCCACTAAAAAAAATGAATAGTTTCATATAAAATACTTTTTAAACATCTAGTTTTTTTATCACTTATAGTTTAGGTAGATCAGAGAGTTGAATATTTATATTAGTTTAAGTTGAAAGGCAAAAATCTTAGTAATATCAATTATTCAACAGCATTTTATTTTTGTTTTTTCAAACTTTCAAAGGGCATTCTTAAGGTTTTAATTTGATACCTAAAGGAAAATCAAGTTTATGTTTTCCTTTTCTAAAAAAATTTTTAATATTATTTGCCTTGCGTAAATTCATCTGCTTTCTAGATATTATGAATATTTTATGTAACAAATCATTTTTTAAAATTATTTATGGGAATATTATCAATGTCAATAATTATTTTCATTATCATTTTAGGAGATTTGAAGCTGAAGAACTTCTTGAAAGTGATGAAACTTTGTTGTGTTTAACTAGTTTTCCTCGGTGAGAATGTATATATTTTTCCTTCTAATATGTACTTAATTTTTTTTAAGGTTCAGTATGATATTAAAAAAACAAGTTTTGGAAATTCATAAAAGGAGAAATATTGAAAAAAGTATTATTCCTTGTAATTTGTATACATTTTTTTGACAGTTAAGTTAAAAATATTTTCTCAGACTATCAGCCTTTTCTTAATTTGTAAACTCAGTAGCATTGAATTTTTTTAAATAATATTTTGTAATGTAAATCCATCTATAATCAATATATACAGGTGCACATTTCACTCATCTCTTTGAAATTCCATATATTAAATTGGTAAAAATATATTACAAATATATACTTCATGATAACTAATTTTTAAACTTAAAAATGTTAGTTAAACTATATATTAGAAGATGCCCCTATTTCTTATTTTTGCATTTCAATTTGTAATTAAACCCATTGTGGAATCTGAGAAGAAGTATTGAATAAATGTTTGGGAATAATTTCATTGTACATTCATATAATTACTGTCTGTAAGGAATATTCTTCGTGCTTCCACCCACACCACAGATCTGAGGTTCAGAGTCTTTCATCCCTTCAGTGGATCGATAAATGAGTACCAAGCTTGTTTAGGAACTTAACACTGGGGGTTTCACATCAGACTGACCACTTGACCGGAACATCTGCTCATGCACTTCAAGGCCTGAAGTCATTTATACTGAGTTGGGCACAGTAGGCCTTGGCCTCATGAGCTGTTACGTCATGGAGTTGAGTTAAGTTAAGGAATATTCTACATTTTATTTCTCTGGGTCTACTAGCAATATTGTTTAGAACTTAGTAAAACATATTGTTTTTCCTTTTTAATTTAGGTAAACAAAAGTAAATGTATAAATGTTTAGAAAAGTTGACATTAAAGGATTTTTTACCCCCCAAATAATATAATCACTATTTGTCACAATGTATACAATTATTTCTTACTAAACAAAAATTTTATTTTAAGCCTAGGCTGTCCAGATTTTACATTTCCTTCTGCAAAATTAAACCCTAAAGAAAGTGCCTTACGTTCTCTGTTTTTTCCGGATGAAGCAGTTTTTGGTGGGCATCCACGTTTCAAGTAACTATTAATATTTCTAATAATTCTTCACAATTATTCAGCAAAAGTTGTATGAAGTAATTCTTATGATAATTGTGTTATTCTATTTTCTAGAACATTAGCTCGTAATATAAGGCAAAGACGGAACAAAAAAGTTATAATCAATGTACCAAGTATGTGTATTATATTCTTTTAATTTTAATTGCTTAATATATTTTATGTTTTTAATTAAGAATAAAAATTAATTAAATTTAATCCAAAAAATTGTAATTTCTACAGAGTGATAATGTTTTAAAAAGTTTAGTTCTTTTCTATTTACAATTTCTTGACAGCTTTCTTGTACCAAAATAGAGGTTTCATTTCATGTAGCATACCTGAACATTTTTTCTGTGTCCATCCAAAACAGTACCAAATATTAATATCATTGTGGGAAATATTTTTTTTAAGTGTATGCCTTAATGATTTGTTATACAGCTCAATTATTGTGGCTCTTTTCTTTTTTTACTTTTCATCTCTGTTATTTGACCCAGTAATCACAACTCTGATAGTTTGGTTATACCTTATTTGATTACACTTTCAGTTTATTAGAACTGTTTTGATTTTTCCACGTGATTAAAAAAGTAACTTAATAACTTTTTCTAATTTTATTTCATTTCACTTCATTTAGATTAATATTTCTCTTAGATTTTTCCAAAATATAAGACAATTAAAAAATACTTAATTTTTATGGGTGTTTATTTTAATCTCTAGAAGGTTTTTTGAAAAAATGTTTCAAAAAACATTTTTCTGTGAAAGGAAATTGTTTACTAGGTAACAAAAATAACTACAGGCAAATACTGCCATTAAACACTCTTTTAAACCCAAAAAGAATAACAAAGGAAAGGTATTGGATACTCGATAATTTAAACTTCTAATATTTGCAGTTGGGTGAAAAATATGACATTGGACAATTAAAAAATCTATGCCCAACAACATAAACTCAATTTTACTTTTATGTAAAAGATAAAAATTAGGAATACATTGTAAGAATGCATTAATCTTTTATGGGATTCTAAACCAAAGTAACATAATTAGATAAAAGAG